>JAOXOE010000001.1:33879211-33925795 GCA_028565055.1 Phoeniculus purpureus | reverse complement strand
AGTTTTGTCCTGCTCCGGCAGGGGGGTTGGACTCGATGATCTCTTGGGTCCCTTCCAACCCCTAACATCCTATGAACAGCTACATAGAGAAAGGAAAGCCTTGAGCCAAGTCTCCCAGTATGGCCTCTGGTGAACTAGTGACTGTGGGAACAGGCTGCAGGTCTCACTCTCCCCATTAAGGACATCAATCGCATTTCTCCCCTCATGTTGTCTCCTATCTTCTCACCCCAGCAATGATTCCCTCTGGGGTGGAGGGGCAGTTCTAGTGAAGTGGGGGGGTGAAAGCTGCATAGTTTGTTCTTTATTGCTGATGTTATAGTCTGTGGAATAGGAAAGTGAGAAAATGGGGTAAAAAAAGTCTAGTTTAGATAAAAAAAAAACTACAGGAAGGCACAACAGATGCGACAACGCTGCGACGCTCTCTACCCTGCAACAGGGTCATCTGCCCTCATTTGAAATGATGATCTTTATTCCAGGTTTCAAATGGAATAATCCGAGTAGCTTGCGGTGAGCAATCGATTCGGGTTAGACACAGTTTGAGGCTGCAGATGTGTTGTGCACAGGCAAATGGGTGGGCATCGATGTTTCATTACGAAGAGAGCAGCGTGTGTATGGACACTTTGATTACAGGCGTTACTTAGCTCAGAGGGGTTGTTGCAGGGGGAAGGCTGCTTCTCCTACTGCTTGCTGCTGTGAGCACATGGGAGCTCAGCAGGGTGTGCATTGCAGCCTGGACCATGGAGAGATGCTCCTGACAAGCATGAAGCAAGCTGAAACCTCATCTCTTGGCAATGTACCTCACCAGCTCTCTGACTTAAGGAAAAAAGGTAGAGGTGAGTGCAAGAGATGCAGGAGGATCACAGAACATTAGGGATTGGAAGGGACCTTGAAAGACCGTCCAGTCCCCCTGCCACAGCAGGATCACCTAGACCAAGTCACACAGGAACATACCCAGGTGGGTTTTAAATATCTCTGGAGAAGGAGACTCCACAACCCTTCTGGGCAGCTCCTTCCAGTGCTCTGTCACCCTCATCGTGAAGAAGTTCCTTCTCATATTAATGTGGAATGTCCTATGTTCCAGCTTACAACCACTGCCCCTTGTCCTGTCATTAGATGCCCCGGCTCCATCCTCCTGACACCCACCTTTCCATGTTTATTGACACTAATGAAGTCACCCCTCAGTCTTCCTTGCTCCAAACTAAAGAGACCCAGCTCCCTCAGCTTTTCATCATCAGGGAGATGCTCCACTCCCTTTCACCGTCTGTGTGGCTCTGTGCTGGACTCTCTCCAGCAGCTCTGTGTCCTTCTGGAACTGAGAAGCCCAGAACTGGACATAATACTCCAGATGTGGTCTCAGCAGGGCAGAGTAGAGGGGGAGAAGAACCTCTCTCGATCTGCTAACCAGCTCCCTTCTGATCCACCCCAGGATGCCATTAGCCTTCGTGGCCACAAGGGCACATTGCTGGCTCAGATGTCCTGTTCACAGACTTTGCATCTATCCACCTCCTCTTACTCTTCGGTTTCCCATGGTACCAGCAGGCTGTGGCTTCGGCAGCAGGGAAGGTAGTCTTGCTTCTCCACAATTTCAAGGTACAAACAGTCATTTGCTGATGAAAGCAGCAGGGAGGAGATGCTCTGGCACGATAATGCTCATCGCTTGCTGCAGACACTGCCTGGCCAACCAGACTAAGCAGTTTCTTGCTGAGCCAGCTGAAAAGACAGGTGACCCCAGCTAAAGGAAGTGAAGACAGTGGGAATTTGGATGGAACATTTTAAAGCCACTTATCTCTGAGGCCAGAAAGCTGAGGCTCTGAGGTCAGCTAAGCCGGCCAAGTGATAAGGCAGTTTAGCGCCAAATCCCTGAGCTCTAATTTAATGCGGTGCCTATCTCGGGGTGAAGCTCAGTACCCACTTCTCTCTGAAGGAGCAGAAGGAACATCACTCAGGAGACCACCCACAGGGTGATGGGTACTCGCTGGGTGTGGGGACTATGAGCAGATGAGCTCATCTTACTGCACTCCCTTTTCTCTCTGAGGTGCTGCTGCCACGTGCTGCGTTACTCAGATTTAATGAATTCAGTAATTGATTGATTAAGCCCTATTGAGAGTCTGGGCATCTCGCTGCTTGCCCAAACACCAGTGCAAGGAGTGAGGTCAATTTTGGGTAGAAGAGGCTTTCTCCCATTCCTCTTCCCCATCTTGCCTGACCCCTCCCCAAACCTGAAATCAGTGAGGGAAGTGGGGTGTGACGATGGAGCTCTGCTTGGCAGGTGCCTTGGTATGAGAAGTGTGGCACAAAATTACTCCAACCTGGTAGCACATGCAGCTGAGTCCTGTATGTTGTACAGGTTCGTGTTTGCTTTTGACAGTATTGGAGCTTGCTTGCGTGTGGAGAGAGGAAAAAAGTCTTTACGGAACCTTTCTGAATGTCCCAGGAGACCACCTGAAGTTCTTCCTGGTTTTTGTTACAAGTCTCCCAGATTTAAAGTGTGACCTCAACATTCTCACAGCTATATCGGGTAGTTCTTAGCAATCAGCTGCTTAGGAAGGCTGGAATCATAGAATCATCATGGCTGGAAAGGACCTCCAGGATCAAGTCCAGCGCTCTGTCCAACAGCTCCCTAACCCCACAACCATGGCCTCAAGTGCTCTAGCTACTTGGTTTTTAAGCACCTCCAGGGATAGGGATTCTACCACCTCCCTGGGAAGCCTCTTCCAGTGCCCAACCACTCTTTCCATGAATAATTTCTTCCTGATACCTGGTCTAAACCTACCCTCTTGAAGCCCTTCCTTCAGGTTCTGTTGCTAACTACCTGTGAGAAGAGACCAGCATCAACATCTCTACAGTTCCAACCACTCTCTCAGGGAAGAACTTATTCCCTATACTTTGATCTGACTTCTGCAAACCCTTTCTTAGCACTGGTCTAGGTGATCCTGCTCTGGCAGGGGGATTGGACCAGATGACCTCTCAAGGTCCCTTCCAATCCCTAATGATTCTATGATTCTTTCTAAGATCCAGTCTCAACCTCCCCTGATGCAGCTTGAGGCCATTTCCCCTCATCCTGTAAGTAGTAATTTAGGAGAAGAGCCCAGCACCAGCCTCACTACAACCTCCTTTTAGGTAGCTGTAGAGACAAGGAGGTCTCCTCTCAGCCTCCTCTTCTCTAGACTAAACAACTCCAGTTCCCTCAGCTGCTCTTCAGAGTCTGTTTTCCATCCCTCTCCCCAGCTTCGTTGCCCTTCTCTGGACCAGCTCCAGCACCTCAATGTCCTCCATTTACAAAAGAGGCAGACAACATGTCACCAAGCTGGAAATTGTTCCATGCCAGCGAATCATTCCAGGCTGTATCTTCACTCTGGGTCCCCCAGTCGGTTCAGCTCAGCAGTATCTGGCTGTTATTTAGCCGCAGCTGTAGGTTGCTGTGTGCGATGTGTTTGACAAACATGCCGAGGCTGTGCCGCGTGGGTCCCTCTGGTCTTCTGCCTCCACAAGTGAGCAGCTGGGGTGCTCCTTCCTCACTCTGGAGGAGTCTGTCTTGCATTGCTGCTGGCTGTAGAGGTTGCTGTGTGGGGTGTGATGTGTCAGGAGCCAGGGATGATGCACCTTGGGGGTGTTAGCTCAAAGCCATGAGTTCACAGAACATTAGGGGTTGGAAGGGACCTCAAAAGATCATCCAGTCCAATCACCTATAAAATCACCTAGATCAAGTCCACAGGAACATGGCCAGGCAGGTTTTAAACATCTCCAGAGAAGGAGACTCCACAACCCCCCCGGGCAGCCCCTTCCAGTGCTCCATCACCCTCACTGGGAAGAAGTTCTTTCTCATATTGATGTGGAACCTATAATGATGAGGCCCATTGCCTCTTGACATGGAACAGGCAGGGATCAGATGATGCTTGGCTTTATGATTTTGGGTATGGATTCTCTTCCAGCCCTATGACCCAGGGGCATTTTGCTGCTGTTTTGGAACTATCTATTCCTTAGGGTTGTCTTACCTTCTGTTTTCCAAAGCAAGTATGACTAAGCAACAGGGGTTGTGGAGTCTCCTTCTCTGGAGACATTTAAAACCTATCTGGATGTGTTCCTCTATGACTTGGTCTAGGTGATCCTGCTGTGGTGGGGGATTGGACTACATGATCTTTCGAGGTCCTTTCCAATCCCTGATGTTCTGTGACTCAGCTCAGAAAAGCACCTGTGCAGGAGACACAGCCCATAACTTGTCTACCTTTCAGGGGCAGCAGGTTCTGAAACTGGCTGCACGTATGTCTTAGCTTCTGACTTCAGCACTCGTGAGATAATTTTAATCAGAATGTTTCTAAACCCTGAACACCAGGAAAAGGCAGCAGCATCCAGGCCACACTTGCTTCCCGCAGTACTTGCTGTGTTGGACTGAATTTTGAGTAGACACTAATCAGGGATGCTGGTGGTGCCTCGACACTGACCATTTGTCTGAAGTGCAGAGCTGCCTCCTGAGGAAAACAGCTGTGGGAGGGAGGCCAGGAGCAGCCACAAATAAATGCTCAGATGTATTTCTGGACTTGGATGTTTACTGCACAATAGCACTCTGCTGAGAAGATGATGCCAGAAATAACCTGTGCCAGGAGGTGCAAGAACTTCAAACCCAGCTATGTGACTGCTCCTCAGGAGTAAGGACATGCTTCCTTGTTTGCCCATTGATGGACGTGACCAGCCAGCCACAGAAAGAAACAAACATGGCTCTTGTCTGGGCAATTACTTTCTTCCTGGTGTCATTGAGCCCTAAATTCAGAGCCCTTGTGCTCGGCAAGTCCTTGAATTAGCTGGGCTGCTCCTTGTCTGGCACTGTGCTTTCCACGTCTCTGCAGATGGTGTCCAAACACTTTGAGCTGTACAGCCAAGGTTCCCCTGGTGCCAGCTGAACACTTCTTCAGAGGAGCATTTTGCTTCTGTAACTGCACCATGGTCCTGGCCTTTCTGTCCCCCTTTCCTTCAGCAGTAGCCTCTTCTACCTGCTGTCCCACAGTTTGGAAAGTAGAGCCAACACTCAAAAGTGGTGTCTGTCTCCTCATTAGTTTCTCCTCACGTAAAACTTTACCTCAGTGTTAGTGTTGTGCAGCCTGTGATGCATCTACAGGTGGTTTGTAGTTAGAGCAGAAGAGAAGGGGCTGGAGGAACTGAGCTCTGTGGGCAAAAGCTCAGCTGCCCGCTGAACACACAAGCCCAGCAGTGAAATCTGTCAGAGCACACTTAAGTGTGAGGAAGAGGGGGAGGAAGGGCTTCTGTTGGGATGTAAAGAAATCTAGCATCTGGGCAAGAACAGCCCCAGGGACCAGTATAGGTTGGGGACTGACCTGTTGGAGAGCAGTGTAGGAGAAAGGGACCTGGGTGTCCTGGTGGCCAGCAGGATGACCATGAGCCAGCAGTGTGCTCTTGTGGCCAGGAGGGCCAACAGCATCCTGGGGTGGATCATAAGGGGAGTGGTTAGCAGCTCCAGAGAGGTTCTTCTCCCCCTCTACTCTGCACTGGTAGAGACCACATCTGGAGTATTGTGTGCAGTTCAGGGTCCCTCAGTTCAAGAGGGATGTGGAGCTGCTGGAGGGTGTCCAGCATAGAGCACCGAGGATGATGAAGAAAGTGGAGCACCTCCCTTATGAGGAGAGGCTGAGGGAGCTGGGTCTCTTTGGGCTGGAGGAGACTGAGGGTTGACCTCATTAATGTCTATAAATATGTGATGGGTGGGTGTCAGGAGGATGGAGCTAGGTCATCTTGTGATAGGATGAGGGGCAGTGGGTATAAGCTGGAACATAGGAGGTTCCAAGTAAATATGAGAAGGAACTTCTTCCAGTGAGGGTGACAGAGCACTGGAGTAGGCTGCCCAGGGGAGTTGTGGAGTCTCCTTCACTGGAGACGTTTAAGACCTGCCTGGATGTGTTCCTGTGCGTCTTGCTCTAGGTGATCCTGCTGTGGCAGGGGGATTGGACTAGACAACCTTTCAAGTTCCCTTCCAATCCCTAATGATTCTTTGATTGTATGATTGTATGAGTGGTTAGTTATTTACAACAGAGAAGTAAATGTGGCAGTGCAGTGCTTCCATAGCCACCTTGAAATATTTGAATTGACACAATGAACTATCCATTTGCTCCTCATGCACAAAAATGCTGAGCTTGCTGTCACCACAACCCTGCAGGGCCCCACATCCCTCTGCATCTGTGGCTACTGAAGGGCCTGGAAGACAGGTCATATGAGGTGTGGCTGAGGGAACTGAGGTTGTTTAGTCTGGAAAAGAGGAGTCTGAGGGCAGACTTTACAACTACCTGAAACGAGGTTGTAGAGAGGTGGGGATCAGTCTCTTCTCCCAAGTAACTAGTGATAGAACAAGAGGAAATGGCTTCAGGTTGCATCAAGGGAGGTTTAGACGTTAGGAAAAGTTTCTCTCTGAAAGGGTACTAGAACAGGCTGCCCAGGGAAGTTCTGGAGTCACCATTACTGCAAGTGTTCAAAAACCACGTACATGTGACACTAGGAAACATGGTTTAGTGGGCATGGTGGGGTAAGGTTGACAGTTGTACCTGATCTTGGAGGTCGTTTCCAACCGTCATGATTCCACGGTTCTATGACGGAACTACAACTCCCGTCAGGTAGTGGCCTGGTCTATGGTCCTGGTCTGTGCGGGGCCGCCGATGCAGGTACTGCCGTTCCTGAACTATGACTGTCTCAACTGCCGATAAGAGGAGGAGAATGGGGGGCCACCGCCCGAACTTGGCGCCAGGAGTCGTTGGCGACACCCGCCTCCGCGGCCGGCACCGCGCTGGGCAGCCCGGGAAGCCGCTGGCCCTTCCGCGGGTGGTGGCGCCGCCGCCGCTGCTCCTCCCTCTCGTCAAGATGGCGGCGCCGTTGGCGGTAAATTCGGGTAAGAGGGGCGTGAGCACGACGGTCTGGCTTCTCGTTCTCCTCCACGGCGCTGCCGGGAGCCCGATCGCTGGGGGCACCGGCCCCGCGCTCCTGTGCAGAGATTGTGGAGCATGGCGAGGCTGGGCGGGAGGAGGCGGCGCGGCCCGGGCTGCAGGCGCCCGTCTGTAGGGGAGCGGCCTCCATGCGGGACCCCCTCCTGCCGTGCGCTGCTGCCTGGGGCTCCGAGGCAGCGCGGAGGTGCCTGGCCGGGTGATGGAGTCTCGCTGTCAGAGCTGCCACCGTGCTGGCGCATCCTTTGAGGCTGGTGACATGAGATGGCGAAGACTATATTGTTCCGAGAGGACTGAGGGCGTGTGTGATGAAGCGTCAGTGCTGTACTGCGCTCATCTCTAATGCTGTGTGTAATAGAAGGCAAAATAGAAATACGTCCCGAATTTGCTGGTTGTTGCTAAGGATTAGGAACATCAGGATCACGCAATATCTTCTGAGAGTGAGGAACAGGGACCAGTTTTCGGTTACTAAGGCAACACTTAGCAGTATAACGGGGATAAATCTGATGCAGAAGGAAATCTGTCCAGAGAGGAGGCTCAGGGGTGACTTTATGGCTTTCTACATCTACCTGGAAGACAATTGTGGTGAGATAGATGTTGGTCTTTTTTCTGTATGTGACTAGCCATAGGGCAAGAGGAAGGGGCTTCAAGTTGTGCCAGGGGAGTTTTAGATTGGACATTAGGAAAAATTTGTTATCAGAAAGAATGGTTAGGCATTGGAACAGTCTGCCCAGGAAAGTGGTGAAGTCACCATCCCTGGAGGTATTCAGAAAACAGGTAGGCATGACATTAAAACACATAGTTTAGTGGGCGTGGTGGTTTGGTGGACAGTTGGACTTGATCTTGGAGGACTTTTCTAACTTTAATTTTTCTATGAATCACTATCATAGAATGACTAGGGTTGGAACAGATCTTAAATGTAATGTAGTTTCAATGCCATTGCGTAGTCAGGGACACCTTCACTAGACACCTTCAGGTTACTCAGGGCCCCATCCAACCTGGCCCTGAATATGTCCAGGGATGGGGCAGCCACAACTTCCTTAGGTAACCTGTTCTAGCATCTCACCACCCTCAACATTTTTCACATTAGGAAATAATTTTTTCCTAATGTCCTACCTAAATCTCCCCTCTTCAAGTTTGTAACCATTTCCACTTGTTCTCTTGCTATGCACCTATGTAAAAAGCCCTACTGATCTTATAATCAGAGGATAATTTAGGAGGTCATCTGGTCCGACACTCATAGAATCATAGAATCATTAGGGATGAGAAGGGACCTCAAAAGATCAAGATCATCTAGACCAATCCCCCTGCCAGAGCAGGATCACCCGGACCAAGTCACACAGGAACACATCCATAACTTATCCACTTATACTCTTCTTCCTCCTTGAAGTTCAGTCTAAGTGGCTCAGGGCCTTATCTAAACTAGTTTTGAATACTTTGTAAGGGTGCAGATTCTCCCAAAGGCCTCTCTGGGCTTCTGTTCCAGTGTGTGACCATGCCCATGGTAAATTATTTTTCTGTCTGGTGGTCAGTTGGAATTTTTGGCATTGCAGCTTGCGTCAGTTGTTGCTCATCTCCTGTAGTACCTTTTCCTGGTTTTTGTGTATAGTGTCATGTCATTTACTAGGTGAAGACGATAAAGCTCCCATCCCACTTTAGCCTTCTTAAGACTGAATAAGGTAACTTCTTTCTGGAACTGGACACAGTGCTGAAAAACAATTAGATGCTTAAATTATCACTTCCTTACAGCTGCTGGCTGCAACTCTGTTAATCCAGCCTGGCATGTTGATACCACCTTTGCTATGACGATCTGCTGCGGAATCAATTACATCTGCACCCCCAGCAGTAAAAAAGGAAAGACTCTTCATTTGAAGTGTAACTCTGTTAAAGGACTAATGAAGATTTCACCTTTGTTTATGTCTACCCTGGCTAACAATATACTGTAATGTGGTTAAGTCCATAACTCGGCAAGAAGTTCAGGCAAAAACTGAACAACTGCTCTTGTTCCCAAAAGCAGCAATGTAGCTTTGCTCTCCCTGGTGGGATGTTCAGTTTTTCTGAAACTGTAATAATAATAGAAACCGCATAAATGGAAAGAAGTCAGCATGGTCACAAACCCCCAACCCTTGTTCTGTCCCAGTTGCTTATGCCTTTCTCTGCAACATTCCATCTTTCTGCTAACATAGCTTGTGCTTTCACAAAACAATCTGGGTCATAGATGTAATCCTGCTGAAAAGAAACTCTTTTGGATTAGTTTTCAGTTTGAAAAGTTAAATCCTTTATTTGTTTTCATGCTTTGCAGTGTATGTATTTGAGCTGGTGCAAAGCAATTATGTGATAGGGAAAAGAGCAAACAAATGGTCTAGGGAAATAGTTGATCAGCTTTTGGAAGGCACTTGGGATTGCTGCTGATGTTTATAGTAGTAAGAGTAAGAACGACTTTTGAGTGGAAGTAGATCCCTGGACTCTGAAGTTGTGTGGGAGAGCCAGTTGGAGTCAGAACTGTGAAATTTTTCATCTTATAGTATGTATTTTCAGTGAGTTTATCTAGTCAGGTGTAACAGTATGATTAAAGCACTCTGATGCTTAAAAAGAAGTTAGGATTTGTCACAGGCTGTACTCTTGGTACAGTTCTGCTGGCACTGCTAATCGCATCATAAGCAAAAATAATTTTTGTTAGCATTTTGTGTTTGGGGTGAGAAGATTTGTTTAGTTATTTTTTCTTGTTTTGTGTGGTTTCTACCTTTGCAATAGAATAAAACCAACAAAGTTTTACTTGGCTTATTGCTTTGAGAACACCTGAGGGAGTGGTAAAACTGAAACCAGTGGTCTCACTCAAACACATACTCTTGTCTCCATGCACATTTACATTTCAGCTTGAGACTTTCTTTCTGTTCAGGGCATTCATGCAGCATTTTTTGTTAATTTGAGTCAGACTCCTGATTGTATGAAAAAGATGGGAATTTTCACATCAGAGTGGCATGCTGTTGTAGCATAAACAGCCTCATCAAGATGCGGTGCAGATATGATTGACTTTGAGGCACCTAATCATATTTACCTAATGGTTAGAACTAGTCAGAACAAGCCACATGAAGATAAAATATCTCTGTTGTCGATTTTATATACCACTTTGAAATACTATATAAATGTACCACTTGTGCAAAAAATGTCAGTTTTAAGTGAAATACTGATATTGTTTACATGTAGGCTACTCGGTGAGGCATTGTTATGTTTTATCATTTCTCCAGAAACAAAGCCAGTTTATGAAGTCTCTGCTGTTCACTACCCACTTATTCTTTCCCTGTGTGCCTAAGGCATTACTCTTTCTGGTTATTTCATGATTATCAGGACCAGTTTGTAATGTGTGCTAATGAACTTCCGTGGTTTGTTTTAAAACAAGATTGGAAGAACTCTGGAAAATCTGTGCTTGATAAGCTTAACACTGTTAGTATAAACTTTTTTAATTGAGTTTACATTATAAAGTATACTTGCTGAAAACAGTATGAAAATAATTTAGGTTTTTTTCTTTCTCCATTTCAAATACATAATTTTATTTCTTCTTTTAGCTGCCAGCTTGTGGGGCCCATATAGGGATATGTGGACCACTGTGCTGAATGCCATTTGGAAAAGGCAACCTGAATCTATTCATCGCCTCGACCAGGTTTTGAAGAAACACAAATCTGACTTCATTTCTCTCTTCAGAAACCCGGTACTGGACTAATTCTGTGTCGTGGAATGAGTTGGAGAGCTGATGACATAGTCTGTGTTTCTGTGTTGCATTGTTGTATTACATACCATTTAGCTGTTGACCAATGTTTTCATTCTATGTTTTTTGTAGTATATAATACAAACATGTTTGTAGTAGTCTTGTTCTGCTGTAAGAGTACAAATAGTTTGAATCACAGAATAATGTGTTATTTTGTGTCTTAACAGTTTTATCTGTAGTGTGTTTTTTCTCTTGTTATTCGAATGCTTTTTTGAAAGGAATAGTAAAAGTATCTGATGATCCATCACTAAGTATTAAGTTTTTTTGCTATTCTTCCACACTTGAGATAAGCACAAAAGTATTTTGTCTGCTTTTGGTCCATGCTCATGCTTTAGTCAGGGTATTGAACACACAGAAAAGGTAAACACATGAATTTACAAAAGATAGAATGAGTCTTGTTAAAAATGTGAGATGATATGGAAAACCTCACTCATCTTGGTTAATGGATCACAGAGGTAGCAACTAGAAAATATGCCTTCTTTCACTTTTGTTACTTCTGAAACAGTATATGGGTTTCTAAACTGATAGATCAGAAAACTTAAGAGTCACCTATAGAGTTTCGTCAGTGTATTTTATCATCTGAGTTTAATGGAAAAAACGAATGTTATAGAAAACAGTGCAATTCTGCTGTTGAGATTTGTATAAAAAGTTGCATTAAATTTCCATTATTTTGAGTAAATTAAATGTACGCACTGATTGTATAGGTTTATTTTTGGTATGTTCTGACAAAGAGACCATTGCTGTGCAAGTGTGAAGCATTTGTAGGATGCCTTAACTATCTCTGTGTTTATAAGCACTACCTTCGTTTTCATGGTGACAACTTAACTTGTCAGGACTGTAGTTCTGAGTATGGGTTAGTGTACAAAACTTTATTCTGTATTTGATCTTGCAGTTTTGAGTAATTTCCTATGCTTGTTTCTCTTGCAGCCAAAGAATGTTCAGCAGCATGAGAAAATTCAGAAAGCAAGTACAGAAGGGGTTGCTATCCAGGGTCAGCAGGGAACAAGGCTTTTGCCAGAGCAACTCATCAGAGAAGCCTTTATCCTCAGTGACCTCTTTGATATTGGAGAGTTGGCAGCTGTTGAGCTCCTTCTGGCTGGTGAGAAGGGAAAATATTTAAGAGCTGGAGAACTATAACTTAAATAGGGCCTTCTTATTTAAGTGTATGCTTAACATGAATGCATGAATCAGTTAGCTTCCTAACATAGAATGTTCTTAAAAAGAAATCTACTGTCACTGTAATATAATATGGTAAGTGTTCTCAACCTTAATGTTTATATTTTATGCAACTGTTGCAAAAAGGAGAATAATTTTATGAGCTTTTAATATTTACTTACTATCATTAGATTACTGAGTTTAAAAATAGTTTAAAAATAGTTACTTGAGAGTTTTTCCTTAAAGCATTGTAGTAGCTATTGGTTCTTCAAATGATGTATTAGTTACACATTGGTATGTGACTCTATAATAACTGATTAGTAGGAGAAGTATTCTGGAAAATGACACAGTTTACATATAAAAAATTATTTCACTGTTATTCAAATATAGCTGTAAGTTATCATATCTAGCTACTGTTCTTCATTAAATCTTTGAAAAGCCATTAAAGAAGTATTTAGAACTTGAATTTTCCAGAGTTAATTTTTAATAGTATAAGAAGATATTTTGCTTATAATCAGTGTGAATTACTTATTACGATGGCTATGTATTGGTTGCAATGCCATTTACATTAGGATATTTATGGAATTGCCCTTCTATTTATTTTAAATTATTCAATGTTTTAATAGTTAACATTGATAATCAGTAACAGCACCCAAAATACCAGCGATTTGTTTTTAAGTGCCTGAAACAAATTAAACTGATAGTCTCCATGGCTGCTTTGAATGTCATGCTTGATTTCAATTAGAAAAACAAAGGTATAGTGCTGTTACCAAAGTGTGTATGTTCATCTTCCTGTGACTCTATTAATTTTCATTCAATAGGAGAAAACCAGCAGCCTCATTTTCCTGGCCTTACAAGAGGTTTAGTGGCTGTTCTGTTATACTGGGATGGAAAAATGTGTATTGCCAATTCACTACGAACCCTTATCCAGTCACGACAAGGGAAGATGTGGACATTTGAACTCAGGTCTGTATTAGAGTGATGAGCTGATCAAAACTCTTTGCTTTGAATTCTCTTAGGACTAATTAGACTCAAGGTAATATAAGTATTCTCAAATTTGTTTCCCATAACTTTTTGCATAGTATTTATTGGATTATATGGATATCCATTTTATTTTCAGTTCTTTCATGTTACCCCACCTTTTGCTAGTGTTTTGCTTCAAACATGCTCTTAATCAGTGTTATTCTAACTTAGTATTATTCAGTATTTCAGAAGCTGGATTTCTGCCTTTTCTGTGTTCTGACTTCCTGTGACTTTTAAAACAGAGTTCTGCTCCCACCTTTACTTAAAATGGATGCATGATCTACTGATGAACCTAATAATGCTAACATTTTTTAGCTTGAAACACTAAACAGTACACACTGTTATAAAATCTGAAATGTAGATGTAGATGTAAAGTAGATGACTCTAGAACTACCTTCATCACTTCAGTAGGGTGTACGTAAGTGGACAACGACTGTTACTGGTAAGAAAGCAGTTGTGAACTTTAAAATTAGGTGCACCTCATGTACCTTATGCTCCTTTTGATAGAAATCTTAACTAGTTGATCCGCATCACTGATGCAGTCGCTGATCCACAATGTCACAGTCCAGGTACTCAAACCTACAATTACCTAAAGACTTCTAAAGCATCAGGCTGAATGATTACAGAGGGCGCAAATACCAATAAGCTGTGCACATTTAGTTACTTTATCTATATGATGTAGTTGTATGTATTCCATCAGCAAATAGATTTGATAGGATTAATTCTTTTAGACTTCCTCTGTGACTGGGAATAGTATGATTAATTGTTAAATTTGTGTTATTTCTGTTACAGTCCAGAGTTAATGGCCATGACAATGCACTTTACGGATGACCTAATGGAGCAGGGTTTGACTCAGAAGATTCTTACTCTTGTGTCTCAAATTGATTTGAACAATGAATTTGATAAACTCCAGAAAGAACGAGGATTAGGCAGTGAAAAACATCGAAAAGAGGTAAATATTTGCTGGATGAGAATACTCTTCTGAATTATTGAACAGATTTGCATGCAGTTAGCCCACTAAGAGGTATGGAGTGATTTTTTTTTTTTTTTGGTTGGTTTTTTTTTTTAACCCTTCTGTTCTCTTCATAATCTTTCTGTTACTATCTGAGGTATCATAATAGCTACTCTAAAGCTTGTGCTATATCAGCATGGGATTCAGATAACTTCTTGCATTTATCTTTCAGTGTTGCCCCTTGACGCTAGGGCGTAATTTACTTTTAGTGAAGAAGTGTAATCAAGTACAGCAGGAAAGTAAGCCTAGTACTTGCAGTAGGTGTTATATATTTTAAGTTTTAATCTGAAGACTGTAAATTATTAGATCATCTGCTCTCAGAAGTGACATTATTAACAGCATTGGATTAAAAATAGCAAGCTAAATTTCATATATTATTAAACAGAATGAGACCCAGTGTAGTTATGCAAACAATAATTATTTTTTAAAATAATCCAATAGCATTAATAACAGTGAAGTGAGAATTGCTTGAAAATGAGTCCTCATTTGTGTTATCCTTGAACTTAATTGAGACTGTGACTAACTGCAGAGTACGTTTCTAGTAGGAAGCTTTTAAACATTATTTCTGTAATTTCTGAACTTCTCTGTAATGTGTTTTCCATCTAAAAATGGTTTATGTTATAATCAGTCAATTTGCTTTCCACCAAATGAAGTATTTTTTACACTTTTGTGGTTAATCTAAAATATGTATAGTGCTGATTTAGCTCAAGTTACTTTAATTTCACTTAACTTTAAAACCATTTAGCACCTAATGTTAGAAGATTTTTTTTTATTCCTTTTAAGAGAACTACCATATTTCCCTTGGTATTTATTAAAACTATTATTCTCTTGGAGTGTGTGCACAAATCTCTTGCTGTGATACGTTTACAGCTGCACAAGTTCTATATAGATTTATGACTCTTGGCCTTGCCAGAGATGCTGGTTTGCCTGTAGTCATAATCCAGGATATATACGCACACCTCACATGAAATGCATGGAAATAGGAATGTGTGTAACAAGTGAAGAGTGCCTTTTGTTGTTTAGCAGTTAAAAAACCCCATAATTTTAACCTGGTCGTATTGATGCACTGGGAAGGACAAATTGAACGTGTTGCCAGAGTATTTATATTCACCTTTTTTTTTTTTTTTTGCTTGGTTTTTCTTTTAAAGGTTTCTGACCTCATTAAAGAATGTCGACAGTCCTTGGCTGAAAGTCTGTTTGCCTGGACCTGCCAGTCACCGCTTAGTAAGGATGATACTATAATCCTCATAAGTTACCTGGAGAAAGTAACAGTGGAAGCTGATGGCTCATTGGACAGCGTGAACTTGTCTCTTCTCATGGCTCTGCTTTACTGCTTTGATGCCAGTTTTCTGGAACAAGGCACAGAAGATCGTGAAGGTAATGCTGGCATGTTTCCCAAAGAGGTTATGTTGTGCAGTTGAACAAATTGCTATTGATTACTATTGGTAGGATTTTGCATGCTTGTTTTCACATTCCTTTACTACGTTGTGTTTTTGTTCTTCAAGATTTGATGCACCGTGTCCCTTTGCTAGTGGAAAAACAATATATAGCAACAATACACACTCGTCTTCAGGATTCTCAGCCTTGGAAATTACCAGGTCTGCAAGCTACTGTTAGACTAGCCTGGGCACTAGCATTACGAAGAATATCGCAGTTGTCCGACGTGACAGGTGAATTACTCTAAAGTGCTTCACAAAGAGTGCTTACAAGTGATATAAGTCAAGGTTATGTTACCTTTTTAAAGGCTTAGTATTGACCTTCATAGCAAAATTACTGTTGAGACTCCTGTAAAGTTTTCTCAGTATTTGAGTTTGGTTGTCAATAATCAAGTTACTCTGAAAAGTATAGATGCAGAAGTAATTAGTTACTAGACAGTATTATTGCATAGTGTCTCGTTGAGGCGAAAGATACGTTAACGTACTGAAAACATTGCATTTTGAATGATTGTGTTTTGGCAGCTTTACCATAGTTTGAACACTTAAGAACAGAGTAATGCTTATGATGTTTTACATCTGTGAATATTAAACCTCAGTATCTTGAGAGGACTTTTAATTTAAAAAAATCCTTCTTTAATAAGAGAAGAAATATGGTTTTTGATCTCTCTTTACTTTTCAGGAGGGAACTTTTCAGACTTTTTACTAGGTCAGAATTCACTCTACTGCATAATATCTATTAAAGAAAATGTAAATGTTATAATTAATGTTTAATAAAGATTGGTTTGTGATTTGTGGTTCAGAGCCTTCAATTTGATTGGTAAATAGATTGTGCACTTTAACCATTACTAAAGAAGAAATGTGAACTCATTGCTTGACATTAATTTGTCTTTTCCAGTATAGTGGTTTCCTGTGTGGTTGAAAAATCATAGTTGATAGAAGCATGTTGATTTGCATGTCAGCTGGGTATTCTGAAGTATGTTTCACTTGGTAACAGAATTGTAATTTATCTTTTTTCCTCTTGTGGTTGTGTTGGGTTTTTTTTTTTTGTTGCCCAGCTCTCGCAGAATTCACTGAGGCCGATGAAGCAATGGCAGAGCTAGCAGTTGGTGACAATGTCTTTCTGTTCCTCACTGAATCTGTTGTGGGATCTGAGAATTTCTACCAAGAGGAATTTTACATTCGTAAAATTCATAACCTTGTCACAGACTTCCTGGCTCTCATGCCAATGAAAGTAAGTTTGTGTGAAGAGCAGTTCCTGAGAAATGTGGGCATCTCTTCCGTATTGCTAACATTAGGACAGATAGCACAGGAATTCAGATATGATCCTCAGCTTGGGATGCTGCAGTTCCAAAAGTGTTGACGTTATGGAACCTCTGTAGATTTGTTTTTCATAATGCAGTAAAATGTA
Organism: Phoeniculus purpureus; assembly: GCA_028565055.1. Classification (NCBI taxonomy): domain Eukaryota; kingdom Metazoa; phylum Chordata; class Aves; order Bucerotiformes; family Phoeniculidae; genus Phoeniculus; species Phoeniculus purpureus. Next base: position 33,909,054 of record JAOXOE010000001.1, on the reverse strand, counting down.
ATATTTAAAATGCCTGAGTGTGGTGAGACTTACAGTGCAAACTTTTTGATAGTTTTGGTTTTGTTTTGTTTTACATGATTATGATGTAAATGAATGCTGAAATTGATGGCAATGTGAGTTGATTTTTCTGGTTTTGTGGGGTTTTTTTTTAATATACAGGCAGTGTAACCTAAATTAACTTCCGTATTCTCTATTTTTCATATTTAGCAGGAGAGATTTTGCTTTTTCAGTAGTATCAATTGTTAGAAAAACAAGCAGCTGTTTTTAATAAAACAGAAGTGCTGCAAAAGGGTTTGAAAAATGTTGGAAGCAGTAATGACAGTTTGATTTGTGCAAGACCTTGTATCTTGACATGGAATATTCAAATTCTAAGAAAACCCTTTTATTGATGGAGGCTTTATTTTATGACCTTCATTGTGTTGTGCTGTAGTTGGAATTGGCACATAATACTTTTTTTCAATGTGCAAAAAGAAAGATTAAAATGTAGGTTTTGTTCATTGTAACCTCACAGAATGAGGACTGTATTGTCAGGAGCAACAAAATTTGAACATGTTATAGACATCTTTTAGGTTTAAGGGTAGTGTATTGTTGGTTTCTCAAGCTGACTTTATAACCCATAGAATGCCTACAGAGCATATGTAGTGTCAGGTCAAACAAGTTTATGTTGATAAATTTGCAGGTGTGTTTCTGCTGGAATGGCTGCCTGCATACTACACTTATCACATTGTTAACAGGCTTTATACATACATTGCTGTTTTCTGTAATATAGACACGCCAGTCCTTGAGTGTCTTTTGAACACATGTGGAATATGATGCATATTTTATTAAAGTTCATTTTATTCAGGTAAAAAAAATCAAGTGCAATCAGGTTTGGAACTGGGAACTGTCTTATGAAAAGAGATTAAATGTCTCCCTATGATGATGCAAAAAACGTACAAGGCAGATTTTTCACTGAAGGTGAAAGAGGTGGAAATTGAACCAGGCTAAGGTTGCTGCTATTTTAGTTTTAGAAAATATATTACCCTCCCTCTTTATCTACATAACTGTATGAAAATCCTAAGGCTGTTGGCTGGCTTGTTAGTACATCTCTCATCTTCCTTCGGAGGCTTTATCTCTGAGAAAAGTATTTCTCTTCAATTTCAGGGTTTTTTTGTTTAGGTTCAGAGCTGCAGTTGATTGTAACTAATTCCTAAAGATGAAGAGAAATGTTTTCCTTTATAAGCAGGATTTTGTAATTCAGGATATAAGAAAAAACTGACTGTTGACTTGTGTTCTAGTGTGATCAAGGCCAGCATTAGGTGCTCTGCTAGGAAGCTGTTTTGTTAGCAGGTGGCTGGGATGTAGCCCTACAAGGGAATTTTTTGTGTTAACTCCTATGAGTTACTGGTTGGCTTATTTATTCGTGTATTTCTTCAGCTATTATTTATTCAGCAAATCTCAAATTTTAGATAGAAAGGAGCATCTGCTTTGCTCCTTTCTATTTGTTAGGATATTTGTTGTTGTTGCTGTTTATACATAGCCTTTCTTCAGTTTTATTTAAATCTGTAAGTCAGCATTATATTTGACTCTTCTGTGTAGTTTTAGCAATTGTGCTGCTTGCCAGTGGTGATTTGGGTAAATCTTTTCATTGACTACATTAAAGTAAGAACTTGGTAATTAGCTGTAGTAGTTCAGATAGTTCGTTATTCAGTTTATCAGCACTGAACAGGTGCAGTCTGCATAACTGTATACAGAAAACATTAACTTCTGGTGTTTCCTATTTGTTTACACTCCTTGTGGATCATGGTCTAACCTTCTTTGAAACTAACCCATCTAGCTTTTGAAATAAAGAGAGGACAAGGATCCACCTTTTGGGGCCAGACCAGAAGTTCTGGTGAAATCAGTTGGGAGAAACTGTAGTCTTTGGCTATAAGAAAATTAGTGATAGTATCTTTGAATGTGAGCACTTGTAGGAGAAGGGATTTAAAATAAACAAAAAGGAATATTCTTGCCATGTATGTGCAAGTCCATTTTCTATCTTCGTTTTTGATAGGCCATTTAGACAATTCTTTTATTTCGGTTCTGTTTGATTCTTAGGTTAATATAAACATATGTTTTTCTGCACATCATAAATTGTGTAGGTGAAACAGCTGAGAAACCGTGCTGATGAAGATGCTCGCATGATCCACATGAGTATTCAGATGGGAAATGATCCACCTATTTCCCTGCGGAGAGATCTGGAGCATTTGATGCTTTTGGTAAGCCCTATTTTCTTTGAAATTACTGTGACAAAAAGTGATTGTGACTTCTCCATCAGAAAACCCATGCTTGAGTGGTAACATACAGTGCTGGATCTTTCCTTATTAGTATTATTAGGTTTGCTTTTTTCTAAGAGATTTAAGGAATGGAACACCAGCCATGGGATGCTTAGCCTTTCAGATGAGTTTCCTGTACCTAGTAAGCAGTGCTTACTGTTTCAGTAGTTGTCTGGCTTTAGACAGTTGATAGTTTTCTAACTTCGTCCTTTCTCTGATAGATTGCTGAGTTATACAGGAAAGATCCCTTTAATCTGGAACTTGCCCTTGAATACTGGTGTCCCTCAGAGCCTTTGCAGACATCTACCATCATGGGTTCCTACCTTGGAGTTGCTCATCAGCGACCACCTCATCAGCGCTCCCCACCCCATCAGCGTCAGGTTGTCTACATTTTCTTTGCTTACTACCAGTAACTTAGAAGTAAAGTAACTAAAAAGAACAACAATTTTTTGTTATTACAGCTGGCCTCTTAGAAGATATTATCTTGTGTTAGTGGCTTATCTGCATGTGTCCTGCTCTGCCTGGTTATTGTTACTTGCTCTAAAATGAGCTATTGCTAGTCATTTGTGTTTGTCAGTAAATTCAGTAAGGGAGTCCTAACAAACTGCTTTGAAAATTTTGGTATAATTGCTAAATGAATTCTGGTAACAGTGTTCCTGTGTTTTATATCTAATGACTTCTGCATACCTTTTTGGTGAACTTGAGAAGTTAAGTTCCTTAACTATACAAAGAAGTTATTAAATGTAGTTGATAGTGTTTTGAAGGGTAAAAGTCAGGAGTACTGTAATTATCTAAACCCAGAGGTTATAGCCCATGAGAGACAGAACTTAAAATTAGAATGAAGAAGCAATCTAAACAGGTTAAGCAGATAGTCCAGAACTGTTTAGAAAGCTTTGATGCTGTCAGCCTTCAATGCTTCTTGAAGGACTGTATGTGAGAGTTATTGTGCAGGGGTATAGCAAGCTGGTGAATACTTTCACACTATCACTTAACTTAAACTGCGAGATGAGGCTCTGGCCAGCCTGATCTAGGGTGGGGTGTCCCTGCCCGCAGCAGGGGGATTGGACTAGATGATCTTTCGAGGTCACTTCCAATCCCTAGTGAGTCTATGATTCTATGATTCTGTGTGTTAATACTGTTCTGGCGGGGGGATTGGACAAGATGATCTTTCAAGGTACCTTCCAATCCCTGATGTTCTGTGATTCTGTGCTATGTAGTTAGTATTCGTGAGCTGATGTAAAATTTCTCACTTGGAGTACAGAATTGGAGCATTAGTATACGTTACAATATTTCATTTACTTTCTCTTTTAAGCATGTTTTTCACCTTCAGGAAAACTGCATATGCATGACTGTAAAGGAATTTTTTTTCAGCTGTGATTGTATTAGAAATTGTTGTCTAACTTTGGCTGCTTTTTTTTCCCTATAATACTCAGACTTTTTCCCCCTTCTTTTAAACACCAATCTTTATTTGTTCTAGGTTGTCTTGTCAAAGTTTGTTAGGCAAATGGGAGATCTGCTTCCTTCCACAATTTACATTCCATACTTGAAAATGCTGCGGGGACTGGCTAGTGGACATCAGTGTGCTCATTACTGCTTTAGTTTGCTAAAAGTCAATGGCAGTAGTCATGGTAAGAAGAGTAACACTTTAGCTCTTTCTCAACTCTGTTTCTTTACAAAACTGTGAACACTCATTTGAGATTAAATGTGGCTTTGTACTTCATTATTAGTGCAAAGATGAAATTGGAAAACTACGCTTGAAAGTGTAATCTGGGAGGGGGAAAAAAAGACTGATTAGGTAATTTAATGTCTGGGCACCTTACTGAATAATTAACATAATGAAATAATGTGATTTCTAGAAAAATCTGTCTCAACACTGTGAGGGATGCAGACTATCAATCCTTTTTGTAAAGTGGAGTGATATCTTAAAGTTACATTGTGCATTTTGTAAATATGGTTATCTTCACTGAGCTCATTTTTTTACAGAATCACTTTACTCTGTTAGAATTTTTTTACCTGTAATATGATAGTATGTTCTCAAACAAGACAACCTTCTCAGTCCTGTGTTTTGTATTTACTTTGCAAATATCAAACACCCCCCCTACTTTGAAGATACATAAAATGTAAAATTTGTTTGTACTGGCTCTTAATTTTGGCACCCTTTTGTCTGTATTAAAGTACAAAACCAAACAAAAGCCTGACAACAGAACCACTACTTTAGGAAATAGTGTTTTTGCTTTGAACTTTATTTTTAACTCTAGATAAGAATGGTTTCCTTTTGCTTGTAACAATCCTGATTGCCACCCTGTGAAAGAGTAGAAAGAAAATCTTGTCACGTGTTTGTCATTTCTCTAGCGGAGAACATCCAAGGAGCAGGTGGCAGCCCTGTCTCCTGGGAGCATTTCTTTCATTCTTTGATGCTTTATCATGAACACTTACGGAAAGACTTGCCAAGTGCAGACAGTGTCCAGTACCGTCACCTACCTCTCCGAGGAATCACACAAAAGGAACAGGATGGATTAATTGCCTTTTTACAGCTGACGACTGTTATAGTAAGTTGGGTAAGTAACCTTTTGTTCAGTTTTCTTTGTTCAAAAGTGTGGGAAGAGTCAAATAGTTTCTGTTACCAAACATGCAGTTTGGGTGAAACAGGAAGGGGTGACATCTTTTCCTGTGTTGCCAGTTTTCTTGCTTTCATGGTACTTTGCTTAGAGATTAGGGAAATCGTTATGGAAAGCGTCATCAGACATTGGAACAGGCTGCTCAGGAAGTGGTTGAAGTGCCATCCCTGGACATGTTTAAGAGTTGTGTAGATAGGGAGCTTAAGGACATGGTTTAGTGGTGGGTTTTGTCCAGTTCGATTAATGGTTGGACTCAGTGACCCTGAAGGTCTTTTCCAGCCGAGACAATTCTGTGATTCTGTTCACCATGAACTGACAGGTGGAGGATTCCAAGGAAATAAAACTGCAATGCAGAGAATTGCCTGGGTAGTCCTGGATAGTGTGGAATTCAACTCTTCAGTACTCACCAGATCTGCAGCCTAAAGTTCTGTGATGTAGTGACATACCCTTAGTTTTGCTGACACAGATCCCAGACAGATCAGTGAAACTAATTAGATTTCTTAAAAATCACCTTGTTGTGGTGGTAGTGGGGGTCTTTCCCATGTGAGTGCTCATGTCAACATTGGATAAATGTGGGGAAAAATGAACTCTTTAACTAATATTTCCTGGCATCATCAAACCATAACTAATCACACTGGTGATCACCCTGCTCTTAGATCTAAACAAATACATGTAAGTTCCTAGTAAATGTCCACATATAATTTAAGTTTGTAATAGAAATATTGATAAAGTTATTCTACCACTGCTTGAAGAAGCTGTCTAGAGTATAAATGCTTTTTTCTAGTTCTACAAATGTCTACTAAGTCTTAAAGAAATAAGTTGAATTGTTCTATTATGCACATAATTGTAATGTATGGATAGGCACAATTTCCATACTCATAAGTCATGTAGTTGGGCTTTTTGTTTAACTGTTTGCTTTGGAACTGTCTGATGTTCTGCTGATGTTTTGTGTGCCAAGTATGAAGCAGCAGCATCATCATCAATGATACTAAACTGTGGGTTTGAGATGGTAACACATGAATAACCTTCAAAGTAGTAATCTGCAGTTTTGTTTTCTGTTGAACTCCATAGAGTGAGAATGCTCGCTTGGCTCTTTGTGAGCACCCTCAGTGGACACCAGTAGTGGTCATTCTGGGACTTCTGCAGTGCAGCATTCCTCCTGTTTTGAAAGCAGAGCTCTTAGAGACCCTTACTGCTTTTGGAAAATCTCCTGAAATAGCTGCTTCACTGTGGCAGTCCCTGGAATATACACAGGTATTTTAGGATTTTGAGTGCTTAGAACTACAGCGTCCCAATCTGTTGAAATTGTCTGTGTGTTTGAAATAGTACTGCATTTTCTCCTAAATTTTCTTGTTGCCAGTGTTGCATATAGGTTTTTCTTTCCTCTTAGTTTAATACAGTTCTTACTTTGAAACAACTTTGAAAATGACAGTATGCTTTATGCCTCAGAGATCTCACTGGCTGTGCTTATTTTACATCTGAACACAGACCTGTGTGTTCAGTATGTTTTTCCCTCTGTGTATGTCGACAGTAATAAATGTTCTATAGGTTATATACTTTTCTGTTTAGGAGTTTTGTTCTTCAGGTTTTTATCAGAGTAACAATCTTCCAGTGTGTGTAATGCTCTGAGAAATAAAGAACAGGGCAAAAAAAGCTCTACTTTCAGGCACTTAATTTTCAGAGGTAGCTAATTGTAATTTACAGGGTACTGTTGCCAACTTCATATTTAGATGGCAACTGGCAGATACATGTTAAAACCTCTGCCTTTGAAAAAGTGGGCTTTTTCCTTTCTATCTTGATTTCATAGAAAAATTTTAGATACTAGTACTACAGAATATGCATAGCAAATGCAAATTCTCTTGGTGCCATTAATTAAACAAATTATGGTTCAGATTACTTGCTGTTTGATTTGGAAGAACTTGAGCTGCAACTGCTGATTTATTTTTAATTAATAATAAAAAGACTGAAAATAATGACATTATAAATGCTAAACAACTTTGCTTCCTAATTTATGATATTCTAAAATATGCTGTTGTAAGAGATGGCTAGGGAAAAGATACTTCCCTTAGTCAATATAAGACAAAAATCATTAATGTGAAAGTATTTCTGTTCTTTGTTTCATGTAGCAGTAAACATGATGCAGATCTTTGAGGATATAAAGCCAGAAGCATACAAGTGTGTATATTCCAGCCTTTCAAACAGAAAAGTCTTGGCTTTTAACCTTTTAATAGGATTTCGGAAATCTGTTCTTAAAGCTAAAAGTGATCAATATGTTTTAGTCCTGACACAAATGATGGATGGTTGGACTAGATGATCTTAAAGGTCTTTTTCAGCCTAAAAGATTCTGGGGAGATGCACTTTTATGTGAAAGGTATCATTTGCCTATTTTAATTTCTTTCTGTTTTGAAGATACTACAAACTGTGAGAAGTCCAGGCCAGAGACAAGCAATCGGCATTGAGGTAAGGGTTCTTTGTATCTAGGCAGCCCCTCTGACCACCTGCATGCATGGTCAGAAAACCTTTGCAGAGGCTGTGCCTGCTGCTGTATCCACGAGAAACCGTTGGAATAGGCACTGTCACTTCAGTGCTGCTTAAATGACTCAGAGATCTCTGGGCCTGCTTTTAGTTTCTGGAAAACTTACGCATTTATGAGTCTAGTGCAGCTTTGTACTAGTAACAGAGCAACATCTAAACCTTCAAATTCTGTGTGAGCACTTAGTAAGGTTTTCATAATTTGCCTCATTTTTATGACATCTTAGCATAGCTCACTTCACGAATAAAAATGACAAATAAAAGCCAAGTATGTGAATGCTGAGGCATACCTTCTGGTAGTTCACAAATGAGCAAAGAGTGTATTGCTGAACTGAAATGCCAGTACTGTTGCTTCACTACTTTTGCTTTGTTTGTCATGTACCATATACAAAAGTGCTGCAAAGTCAATTAACTGTAAAGTAATTCACAGATGCTGTCCTTGTATTTGTATTATTTGTTCTCACATGTTTGTTTGTTTCCTTAAAATATTTTTCTTCTTCTGTTTTTGCTGTCCTCTTGGGAAGGTTGAACTGAATGAGATTGAGTCCCGGTGTGAGGAATATCCTTTAACCCGTGCCTTCTGTCGACTCATCAGCACGCTAGTGGAGAGTTCAGTTCCCTCTAACTTGGGAGCAGGTCTCCGCCCACCAGGGTTTGATCCGTATCTCCAGTTCCTCAGGGATGCCGTGTTTCTTCGATTCCGCACCAGAGCTTACCGGAGAGCTGCTGAAAAAGTAATTTTTGATTGAAGATACTTTTTTCCTCCAGTGTGTACTTAAAATGGTTCAACATTGCTGATGTAGCTTAGATCTGTTTGAGAAGCTGAACAAGTTAGATGCAGCAGAGGTAACCTGGAGCAGTTCATAGTGTTTGGATTCTGTAAACAGGTGAATTTTCAATTCGTGGGTCATCACCATCTATGGACTACTTCTAACGAGCCTGTATAAAGTATCTTTTTAAAAATCTGAAAATATATGTTATTGCTTAATTTCTATTTGTAATACACGATTCTGCACCTCTACAACATAGCTAATGACTTCTCAACTGGACATGGCCAAATCTACATGTCAGATTGTCCTTTCTTCATTGTTATTTCAGAGAATATTTCTGATTTGCTGAACCAAGGAATTTGAGTTGCCTTTTTGATCCTTCTGAAGGAAAGATAGACTGTATCCTGGAAGTTATTAACAATCTATTACTAGCTGTTTACTTATTTATTCTTTGTTGCTCAAGTTTCAATGTACTAATATGTGTATTCTGTAATAGATCCTAAAATGGTTAGTAAATCTACTTTAGTGTTTCATTTTACTTCAGAGAGAAAACTTCTTGGCCTGTCAAATTCTGTGCTGTGATGAATTATTTAAAAATTAGATAGTCATACTATGCCTCTGATCCATCACTACTGTGCCTATTGTATTATTCATCATCCTGGTCTTGTGGCTGCAGTAATGGTCTTACTCTGTGTATGACTTTTTTTCCATTTTGTGATTATCTGCAGTGGGAAGTAGCTGAGGTAGTTCTGGAAGTATTTTACAAGTTACTGCGGGACTATGAACCTCAGCTTGAAGACTTCGTGGACCAGTATGTGGAGTTACAAGGTTAGCTTTTTCATTTGTTCACTGACAAACAGACCTGTAACTTGCTTTGCTCTATTGCCACGTTTTGTGAAGCTGGTGAAAAGCTATGCCAAGACTTTAGTATAGGAAGACATTCAAAAGAGTATCCGTGTACTCTTTGGATCTGTGCTGCTGATTCAGTAGGGCTTCGTGTACACTATTTCCTGCTTCCCTAGCTTCACTAGGGGAATGACATCTGTCTCTCTTGCATTGCTGATTTAATTAAAGAACAGCATTTGACACCTGAAAAATGCCTTGGTTTTGGGCTTGTTTCTCTGGATTTCTTTAGTCTATATTTAAATCACCGCTATTCATAGGGTTAGTTTAAAGGTGTGAGCGTATTTTGAAATACCTTACTGTTTTGGTGTGTTTATTATCCAGAGGCAACAGTAGTAGTGGAATTATGATCTGAAGTCATTTAACTTTGGACAGCTTTTCTTTAAAAGACTGAAAGACAAAGGAGTTGCCTCATCATAAGAAATTTAAAGCATGTATTTGCTACAGATTTTTGTTTTGTTTACAAAGTTTTATTTTAATATTGAATGCCATCTTTTGAGGTTTAGGCTAGTAGTTTCGTTATCTATTACAGAGACATAGAATCATAGAATCATTAGGGATTAGAAGGGACCCCAAAAGATCATCTAGTCCAATGCAAGCATCTGATGATGTGAGCATCAATGATTTAGTGGACCTTCTCAGCTTTGATTTCTAGAAATGCCTTTTCTCTCATCCAGGGTCTTTTTGCAGGTTTGGGGGGCGTAAAATTTTTTCAAGTTACTATTCAGTCCTGCAAAGCTATTTCATGTCGCTCCAATGTGATATAAAGTCCTAGCATTGATTTGAATCTGAGGCTGAATCTATTTAGGGAAGGTCTGTTTGAAGTTGAAATTGTGCTAATAGATATTGAAGAGTAATGTAATTGCTCCCAAACTTTTAAAATTGCTTAAATGACTTATGTGTAAAGAAAGCCTCTGAAGACTTCATATACAGTATGTGGTGTGACTGGCAAGTTTTGTGGCTCAGGCAAGCTTGAGTGATCAAAGTCTTTTTTGATCAGATGTTAATTTTTTTTCTTTCACTTCTCTTTAGGAGAAGAAATAATAGCTTATAAACCACCTGGTTTCAATTTGATGTATCATCTATTGAATGAGTCCCCAATGCTGGAACTGTCCCTTAGTTTGCTAGAAGAAGGGGTTAAGCAGCTCGACACTTACGCTCCATTTCCTGGTATGTACCTAGAATTTATTCTTCGTGTGAACTTGAAATGCATGCTAAGTAGCATTTAAAGCTGAAATTGCTTATCTTGATCTCTGTTTCGCTTGCATATAAGAACAGTGTTTTGGGAGGAATTTTCCTAGTAGTAAACAAGTGGCAAGTTTTTTCTTGGTGGAAGACTAGATGAATGAGGTTTATGAATGTGACTCCTTTTTCTAATGGTTCTTTGTTATTTATGCAGGGAAGAAGCATTTAGAGAAAGCTGTAGAGCATTGCCTTGCAATTCTGAACTTAACCCTACAGAAAGAGAATCTTTTTATGGATCTGTTGCGGGAGAGTCATCTTTCACTTATTGTCACACCACTGGAGCAGCTGCTTCAAGGGATCAATCCTCGCACTAAGAAGGCAGATCATGTGGTGAATATTGCTAGGTATGTGCCAAGTACCAAGGAGGGAGGAGTTTTGGAGACACAAAAGTTTTTCAGATCCTGGTCCATTTGCTAGTTTTACTAGCCAGTGTTTGTCTTTGCACAGAGCATCTCTGAATTTTTTTTGGCTGGAGGGAGGTTTCTTTACAGGTGCTATGATCTGTAGTGCAAGATTGGAATCTGTGTTTATAGTTTTTCTTTCTGAATTTTGTTTTCCCCTTCATGATTTCCCTGGGTGCCTTATGTGGAGTGATTCCATTGCATAAAAATGTTCAGCTTGCCCCAGATACTTGTTGCCATAGAGTGCCATAAAATAAAACTTAATCTATTTGCCATTGGCCACTTAAATGTTTTACAGTACTGTCCATTAGTTGGGCAATTAAAAGTTGGGTGCTTAAAAGTATCACACTGGTAATCTCAAACTCCATTTGAGATGTGATTCTTGATTTCCACTTCTCACTGACACCTTTTGTTACTGTTTGATATTGAGGAATAGTACAGTTGAGTGCATAAAATAGTAGTGATTCTCTGACATGTAATGCACTAAAAAATTGAACTCTTCCTATGTGTGTTTTTTGTCTTCTATTGCTTTTGTGTTACTTTTCTCATGTAACAGTAGTCAATAGTTTTTAAAAATATGCTACTAATTTTTTAAATCTAGCTTATCTTTTGGCACAGGCTAAAGTGAATTTTAGGTAGGTTTGATCTTGCAGTGATGCACATTTCTGTATGATCTGAAGGTATTTTCTCAGTGTGTCATGTGTGACCCTGTGACCAGTTATTTTAACTTACGGATAAAAAGAATGATGGTAGTTTCCAAAAAGATTGTTGTCCCTACTGAGCCTACTACTCTTCTTTTACTAGAGGAGTGTTAAGTTCTTTGTGGAGAGTAAAATTGGTTTATGTCTTGTTTTACTTATAAATGTTTAATTTCTCATCTGTACATTACCATCTCGAAATAGTAAAATTCTCAGCAGTTGTGTGACAGTAGTTTTGTATTTTTGAAGGTATCTTTGCCATGGAAACAGCAATCCTGAACTAGCTTTTGAAAGTGCCAAGATTTTGTGCTGTATTTCTTGTAATTCCAACATCCAGCTAAAGCTAGTTGGTGATTTCACACATGATCAGGTAAGTGGCAGGGGTTTTCTTGATCTTGAAAGAGAAACTGGTGGACAAATAATGTTACTTTAAAGGATAGTTTCTAAATCAAGTGCATGAAAACTACATTTTGTCTCATCTGCCTACCTCTACAAAGTCTTTTACTATGGCATTATGAAAAGCAACTACTCATTAGTGGGAAATAAGCCAAAAATCATGAGTACTTGTAAGAAGGAAAAGGGCAGTATCCTTACAGATTGAAGATGATGAAGTGAAGAAAATGTGTCAGTGTCTGAAAGAATTTTTCAGCATATGTAACAACAGTAGATTTGATTTTCTTTTCTCTCTTCAGTGGCTAACTGCTAACCTAACTTAAAACAGCTATGACTCTTAAGTTGTATCTATTAGCTAGGTTACATAATTTTCATCTAGAACATCTGTCAACTTCTATGAGGGAAATTATAAAAAGTATTATTTTTAATAGTCTTAAAGTACTCTTTCTGTCCTTCCATTCTTAAATACAGAGTATTAGCCAGAAGCTGATGGCAGGATTTGTGGAGTGTTTGGACAATGAAGAGGCAGAAGAATTAATCAGTCCAGATCAGGGTATGTAAAACGCTTCTTAAAAATAGTGTACAATTTGTCTCTTCACCTCTTTCATTAATTCATTCTATGCAAAAAATTATCTTTAAGACAGAAAACTCGTTTTCCTGTATTGTTTTCTGTAGAATTGAACAGAGTGAAAACCACTAATGTCTTGATATGACCTGTCCACATTCTGATAAACCAGCTACAAAATGAGTGTTTTCGGAAGATGAGTATTTAACATTGCTCTGGATGTATTATTTAGAGGTGTATTAATAGAAATTTGAGGTTTTGACTTTGTATTGCTTTGTACTAATAGAAGTCGATGTATTTAACTTGAAGGCTCTAGGATTATTCCGCTAAATGGATTTATTCATTATTCTTCTATCTCATTTTATTTTTTTTTAATAAAGAGCTGGAGCCTGAGAAGCAGCGAGCACAAATCCATCATGAAACAAGGATCCATATTCTGAATCTCCTTATCACCTCTCTTGAGTGTAGTCCTCCCAGCCTTGCTCTGTATCTCTTGGGTTTTGAACTAAAGAAACCTGTCAGCACCACAAATCTGCAAGATCCAGGTATGAAGAAGAAAAATGATAAGGCATTTATTCAGTTCTGTTAGTCATGGGGCCAAGCAGTCCCTCTTGACATTAAGAATAAAGTTAATAAACCTTGTTATAAACCTCAAAAAACACGTTAAAAGGTATGTTGATACCCAAATGCACCATTTAAAGTCTTAGGATGTGGTCCTTTATTTAGCTGATTTTTGGAACAGACTATGGCACAAAATGATAACTTTTAATTTGTGTCCACAAAACAAATTGATTTGATGATCCAAGAAGTACCTATATAGGACAACATGGATAGACAAAGCAGATTGTCATTTTGAACTAGTTATACTGCTCCACTACTGTCCTCTTCCTCCTCAATCTTTTGTGTAAAATCAATTATGTATAAAACCTCCCACATTTATTGTTTAACACTGTGGAAGAAAATCTTTTAGCATATGTGTGTTTCCATTCTGTTCTCATAATGTATGAATATATATATGATAATATGAACTTTAAAGCATCAGGAGTGACATTTCTAATGTTTCTTGAATTGGTGAGAAAGTGCATGTGTTAGGATATCCTGTCTGCCTCCTCAGCTGAAAGAATGGGAATTCTTCAGCCTGGAGAACAGAAGGCTGTGAAAGGACCTAATAGCAGTCTTCAATACCTACAAAGAGGTTAGTGAGAGGATAAGGCCAGGCTCTTCACAGAATCACAGAATTACTGACGCTGGAAAGTCCAGCCTATGACCTAAGATCACCAGAATCACCTAGACCATGGTACTATGTGCCACATCCAGTCTTTCCTTAAACACTTCCAGGGATGGAGACTCCCACCACTTCCCTAGGCAGTCCATTTTAATATCTGATCACCCTTTCCATGAGAAATTGCTTCCTAACATCCAACTTAAACCTCCCCTGGCTGTGTTCTCTGGTCATGTTGCTAGTTGCCTGGGAGAAGAGCCCAACCCTTACCCGACTACAACATCCCTTCAGGTAGTTGTAGAGGGTGCTAAGGTCCCCTTCAAAGGTGTTCATTTCATTAATACAAAATATTAAAGAGTTAATTGAATCTCTTGCGTTAATACAGCTGAAGAGATTTTTCTTAAACAAGTTTTGATTATATAATTTCTCTTCTTTCACCATTACCTCAAAAGCCTCGAGACTACCTATTAATGTTTTCATATTTTGTTTTTCTGAAACTCATTGCTTTCTTTAATTAAAAGATTAAAAATTTTGCGAGATACTTTTGCTGTGGGTCCATGGAGCACTGTGCGGCACAAGGCATCTGATCAATTTAGTTTCTGTAATTCTGTGTAATGACCTGTATTCGCTACAGAGCTACATAAGATAAAGAATGTTAAGAAGTTATTTTTGTATTTTAAGGTGTCTTGGGTCGCCCACGAACCTGCCTTCATGCTATTTTGAACATACTGGAGAAGGGTACTGAAACAAGGAACGGGCCTATAGCAGTTCAGGAATCGCCTCATCTTGCAGAACTTTGTTACCAGGTATTCAGCATATTTTCTGTTGGCATGTACTGAAAGTACGCTGTGAATAAAATTAATTACTTCTTGGTTGGTGAACATGGATGGCTGCTGATTTTGAGACTAGTTTAATTTTTAAAAAGCATCTCTTTTTTCATATAAATTGAACTCTTTCTATTCAACCTTTTTTCTGTGTGGAAAAAGTATTAGGTAGTGACAGAAGAAATTAAGACTGCACTCATGTCAGCACTTGGAACAGGGATATACTTACAAAACTCGTGCTCTAAATATTTTCGTTGAGCCTTTTAACCTGTCGTGATCATATGGAAATTTTTTAAAAAGTTTTACAGTTTTCCAGCAAGTAAGGAAACAGTCCCAAACTGGCTGATCTTTTTTTCATTCTGTGTTAGTGTCAGACTGCAGGTATGTCTGAGCGGGTGAGATGGGCAACACAGCTGAATTAGATGTATGTGCAGGCTAGCTGATGTTTGGCTTTAGATCGTACAATAATATGAATCTATAACTGTAGCATGTTGAAAATATATGGAATTTAGGAAAGATTTTAAAGGTATGAAAAGTGGAAGCCGTGTTGGAGAAGGAAAAAAACCCCATTACATTTTCTGTCTTGGTGAACCTGGAGACTTAGAAAAAGATACTAATTTTCAAGTGAGCTCAACAAACAGGAAAACTTAATGTCATATTGTGGACAAATAGCCATTGGAATCATCCACCTACTAGTAGTCCTTTAATGTTCAACACCTGTTATAAATAATATTATTAGTTTTGGGGTAAGCTGAAGGAAGACTTACTGTAAAAGCAGGTAATACTGTTTGAGCAGTAAAACAGTATTATGCATCTTTTGATTTGAGGGTCAGTTTGTTTTGCAAATAAGTTACATAAAATGACATCTCCTGGTTTTGATTGTCAGGTGATCTATCAGTTGTGTGCGTGCTCTGACACATCAGGTCCAACCATGAGATACCTGAGGACAAGTCAGGATTTCTTATTCACTCAGCTGCAGTTCTTGCCATTTTCTGTCAAAGGTAATCTTTATGCTAAGATTATGCATACTTAAAGTTCAGTGTATCTTTCAACTCTCCAGGAATCATAGAAGAACCATAGGTAGCATTACTCAATTTAATTAATTACTGTCTCTGCTAACCTTTTAATTGTGCAATGGTTGAACCCTGCCTATTTAGTTCAGATTATTAGTGCTATAAAGGGATGGTAGTTCTGGAATGCATTGTGTCTCCCAATTATCAAATTGATAGAGTTCTGTTAGATTGTGCACCCATCTGTATCTTCCCTTCCTTTGAATAAGAAACTTAACCAAATGAAAAGTTACTAGGTGTGTTTTTAATGGTTCAGGACAGTATTTGTCAGATAACTTAAACTGAATAAATGCACTTTATCAAATGCTTGACCACCAGGCTTTTGTTATGCGACAGTAAACTTAGCATTTGGAGACATGTATTCAGCATAGGTAAAACCCTTTTAAATCATTCTCATACAACTTAGGGTGTATACAACTTCAAATTTACATAAATTAGATTAATGTAGATTCTTGGAGATTCATATTCAAGCCTTATCAACTTTAATAAAAGTTACAGTTCATTTTGGCTAAATGTCTGATTATTTTTAATGAAATTATAACTACCCTATTAGCGTATGAAGCACTGCATTCTCTGCAATGACTGCTAGTTCATGTTATATCTTGGGGTTGTTTTGTGTTTCCGTTATTCTCTTAATTTAATGTATGTATATGATTTGTTTTCACAATAGCTGTGTATTCATTTATTAGCTTGTTAGATCTCTCAGTACTTTCGTCTTATAACCAAATGGTTAGCAGATAATAAGTAATGGTATCCTCTAAAAGCTTTCTGCAAAGAAAATGCTTTCTTGGGAGTAAGTGATACTACTTATGTTCAATTTCATAATTCTTGCCTTATATCCCCACCCAGAACATGAGATTTCAACACTGAACCAAATGTCTTGGCTGATGAAGACTGCAGCTATAGAAATGAGAGTGACATCGCTGAACCGCCAGCGCTCACACACACAGAGACTGCTGCATCTGCTGCTTGATGACCTGCCTGTGAAACCGTATTTGGGTAAGACAAAGTATTCTGAGGTTAAATAAACTTGAATAAATGGAAGTATGAGAGACTTAATTTGAATTCTTTTCTCTGTAAGTTCGTGACAGCTAATTTATGATACTGGGTCTGGAATTGCCTCTGGAGAGATGGGAAGAAATAAGATGGTTGATGCAGACTCCAAAGTGAAAGAATTCAGGGCATCCTTTTGTATTTACACTGCTGTATTTACTAAACATAGCTTATGGTTTACGAGAGGGGAATATAATACAAAATTATAAATTACTTGTATTTGGAATCTTATCCAGAAGTGTTTCTATGTAGGTAAGATGGAGTCTCTTCCTTGGTAAACAGTTTTAGATGGTTTTCTTAGTCTTAACTTCCCTGTCTGTCACACATTTTCTGTCCTCTCACGGAAGGTAATAGCTACAGGTCAATTTGGCTTTTGCAGTTATAATTCACAAAATGGTATTTCATTCTGTGTGATTGGAAAAGTATTGGTAAATAAAGAGGCAGGATTGCAGTGTTTCAGAACAGAGCAGAAGCGAATCAGGAATAGAAACTGGTGGTACTAAAACTCTTAGTGAAAGTAAAATAACTGGAAGATGTCATAAGAGGCTGCCGCAGCATGGTGTTTTCCCTCACTTTTCTACATCTGAACACCGTCTCTTAATCTTTGGTGAGATTAGAGTGTGGGAAACTGTGTCCACATACACTGCTCATTTTACAGTGTTCATCCAACTGCGTTGTTCATACTGGAGGGTGGAATGTCTGTTAGGTGTTTCTAGTAATGTCTAACCTGTATCTGATAATTGCCTAGTGTCTGTGAAATGAGCATTAATTTTATTAACAGTCAAGGGTGTATGTATTTTAGAAAACTTTGACATTAAAGGTTTGGTAGTGTGTGTTCTCTCCATCTTTCTCTTTGATCACATTCTTTCTATTTCAATATTAATAAAGTAAGTAAATTTGTTTCTTACTTTTAGCTGATGGTGAAGGAGGGATGGAAGATGAAAGTCGATCAGTTAGTGGTTTTCTTCACTTTGACACTGCTTCTAAAGGTAAGAATTAAAACTGTTGATTATATATCAGTAAAGATTTCCTGCTGCTGAGTAGGTGGTGGGCTGCCTTTACAGAACACACTTTGAAAAAAGAAAATAACAGACTTTCTAAACAGTAGCGGTACATGGGACAATTTTATTTAGTTGGCGGAAAAGAATGAATTGTAGAATCTTCATGTAGATAGCTGGAGTGAGTGGAAAATACTGGACTGGAAAGGAAGTTAAAAGAGTCTATTTAAGATCTATTGAAGAACAGAATGGAAGGGTAGCAGTTGATAAATTTGATGCTAACAATAAAAATAGTGAGACTGTTTCTAAGGCTGAATGTGTTTGTATTTTCAAATAATACAAAAGTCAAGTAAGTAATTTCAGATCCCATACAATCTTTCTGCATCTTAACAAAAGGCTGCATGATTTTCACTAAAAACTGAGCCACTTTTTTATTTTGGAGAAAAAAAAAAATCAGAATCTTGTTGTTAGTACATATTGGACTACATGCATACATACCAAGAAGAGAATAGAAGGTACAATATAGGACACAAAATAAGGCTCTAGAAAATGTTTGTAAGTCCTTTATATAGGTTGACAGCACTTCTGGAAGAGCTAACGTTTTATTTTGAAACTTTATGCATTTACAAATGTGTAAAATGTAGGCTCCTATTGTCAGTGTTTTTGTTTGTTTTCTCCTTGATATTTGTGAATTCACTTTATTTATGTTTCTAGTGCGCAGGAAGATCTTAAGTATACTGGATTCAATTAACTTCAGTCAGAACATTCCAGAACCTTTACAACTGGATTTTTTTGACCGGGTTCAGATTGAGCATGTCATTGCTAACTGCGAGCACAAGAATGCGCGTGGACAAGTGATCTGCAACGTCAAGGTGCGCAGTGGTCTGTGTTCTCAAGTTGGAGGTGCTGTTTTGTACATTGATGATTATGAAGATAGTGATAATGATAAAGATCTGTCTATCAATAATACTTTGACACTTGCTTTCATGTGAAAAGTATAGCTGTTTCAGAAACATGCATAATTTATGCAGAATATTTGGAATAGATTATTCTGCATGCGGCAATTTCTCATTTGCAGTAGACAGATGCATCAGTTTAAGACCCTTTGAGGAAATACTTTCTATCTTAAATGTTTTTTCCACCTTGGGACACTCAAGTGATATTGCAGATGTGACACGTTCTTCTTGTATTTCATTGATCTCCAATACACAACTATCGTAGAATCATAGAATGTGCCCCAAGAGGCCATTGGCCTTCTTGGCCACAAGAGCACATTGTGGGCTAGTGGTGAGCTTGTGGTCCACCAGCACCCCTAGGTCCTTTCCCAGAGCTATTCTCAAGCAGGTCATTCCCCACCTGTGCTGATGGCATGGGATTGTTCTTGACTAAATGCAGCACTCTACACTTGACCTTCTTGGACCTTGTAAGGTTTCACTCCACCTAAGTCTCCAGCCTATCCAGGTCAGCCACTCTTTCCAGCTTTGTGTCATCGGCAAATTTGCTGAGAGTACACTCTATCCACTAATCCAGGTTGTGGATGAATATGTTGAATAGGACTGGATCCAGTACTGACTCCTGAGGTGCACCACTAGAGTATGTAGTACTACATCCATGTACACCATTGTATACACAACACAGTTACAAATTTTACTGCAGTAGTTCTTAGAGGCTTTAGTTAAGATGGTGTCACATTGTGGTGAGTACCTGACAAGTGTTTGATAAATATTCCTGAAGAATTTGTGACTTGAGAGACAAGATACAGAGCAGGAACCAAAAGTAACATGAAAGCAAGCTTGATGGTGTTAGGAATGCAGCCATTCCATATTAGGAACCAGCTTTTCTGTATTGCAAAATGTATTTTATTCAGTGAACATGTATTTAGACTTGAGAGGAAATAAACCCTTCCTTCTGTGCAAGAGGACTATAGTGGAAGTTGAAGAGGGAAAAACATTGTGATGTGTTAGAAGAGCACATGAAGGGACAGAGCAACTTAGAATGAGAAAGAAACGAATGAGTGCAAAAAGAGATGTGTAGTGAGCAGTGAGAGACTAGACAGCTTAAAAGTGCTGCTGATCTCACAAGCAAGCAATCAGTTAGAGAATGGTAGAAAAGTAAGGAAGTAGTAAAATTTATCTGAATCTCTCCTTTAGCTGCTTCTGTCATTACATAGCCATCTCTTAGATACTTTTAGGCGGGATAAGTCGTCTTCTTTAAAGTTTCTATTTTAACTTTCATTTCAGTACCTTCACCGAGTTCTGGTTGCCGAAGTCAATGCCCTTCAAGGAATGGCAGCAATAGGACAGAGACCTTTACTTATGGAGGTAAATATAGAAGTAGTAAACTTTGTTGGTTGTTGCTCTTGGTGGATTTCATGTACTGTCAAGCAGTAAATTTTACTAAGAAAACTTGTGGTTTTGAGTTCTAACTTGGAATTAGTAATTCCTGAAGTGAAGATGGGGCGGTGAGGAACATCAAAATTGTGTAAAATAAGCTATTTCTTAAGGCAGTGTTCTCTAAGTAGCAGACCTGGAGTCTTGAATCTTTACCCTCCCCATTACAGATAGCAATTGCAGCTCCCACCCCACTGTACTGAACACAGCACGTACTAGTGTCAAGATTGTCTGGTGACAAGTACAGTGTGTAACAACCAAGTTCATCTTACCTTTCCTCTCACAGGGGATGCCAATTTATTTTTCCTTTTTTCTTCACAGCTGTAGTTTCAGGGAGCTAGGAGCATAATTATTTTCTGAGTCTCCTGCCATCTTTTTAAATTTAGTTGAAATTGGCTAAATGGAGTTGAAAGTTAAGGATGAAGGACAAATGACTCAGACTAAAATGGAAAGAAAATGCACAAATAGGTTTTTCATACTTTTTATTTTAAAGTATATGCTAGAAAATAATTTCCAAGGTTACATTTTTTTTCTTAACTATGAAACATTCAGATAGAACGCCCTTGTGTAAAGCAGCTCAGATATGATTTGGTCTGTCTTGTTAAAATTATTAATAGCAGCTTGTTTCTGATAAGATGAAGATTGTATTTCTTTTTATTCTAAGAAGTACTGCTAGTAGGTAAAATTATAATCTTAAAATCTCTGTTTGGCATTAATTTCTTTTAGCATATTGTAATTCAGTCTCTTTGTCACGGATATTCAGGAGATCAACACTATCCTGCATTATGTAGTGGAGCGGAACAAGTTGCTGCAGTGCCTCCATGCAAAGAAGCATGCTTTGGAGTCATGGAGACAACTGGTGGAGATTATACTCACTGCCTGCCCCCAGGATCTCATACAGGCTGAGGACAGACAACTGATTATCCGTGATCTATTGCAGGATGTCCATGACAAGGTAATGCTCTCCTTGGAAATCAAGCCTCTCCTTGAAACTTTCTTGTCCTATCTTTTTATGTGAAAGAGAAATGACTGTTCAAGTAGTGCTCTTGAGTATCATAAAAAAAAAATTGTCTGCTCTTACTGTTCCTCTTAGGTTTCTGACTGTAGATATGGTAAAGTCATATGTACTCTAGGCAGAGGAGATACTGTGCTCTTGTGTAGCTACTGCTGAGCTATGAGCAATATATTGACAAATTTCAAAGATGTTTCAGTATAATCTATTATGATGGTAATCTGGAAAGGGTGTTTGAAAGAGTTTTGATGAGGAACACAGAAGAACTCGTGGATGGAATGAAGGCAAACCGTACCTCAGTTGCCAATTTACTATATTTAGATGACTCACTGCAAATCCTACTGCTGCTTTTTTTTGAAAAATAAGAGTTGAATGAAGCTTGAGAGTAGAAAAAATAAATATTTTATTATTAGAAGATGTTTTGAAGATGTCATAGTTTGCTTTATCTTAAAATATTTAAACTCTAGTTGGTTTACTGCTGAGTTTATGTAGTCATTTCTGAGACAGGGTAGGCAATTGCTACTGAACCAGTCATTTTCAAAGACAAAATGTCGTGAAGGATCCTTGTATTGTTTAGGCTACTGGAGCTTTTTCTTTATCTTGAGAGTTATGTGTTTGGAGTTTTTCTGATTAGAGAAGCTGTGAAAAATACATATTTTGATGTTATGTTTTTTCAAGTGAAAGGTAACTTTTTGTATTTTTGTTTCCATTATTTTTTCAATAGCAGTTACTTAAAAACTGTTTTTAGTGGAGTTTGATCTCTTCAATATATACAACTATATTGTTTGAAAGCAACCTGAGTGTCTCTGTTAAAGACCCTTTTATTATTTTAGTTCAGTTTATCATTTAATGCTAACTTCTTGTTAGTGTTTCATACTCATAGAGTGTTTTGGATTGGAAGGGAACTTAAAATGTTATCTAGTTCCAATTTCACTGCCATGGACAGGGGCATTGTCCACTAGAACAGTTTGCTTAAAGTCCTATTCAACCTAGCTTTGAATGCTTGCAGGGAGGAGGCATCTGCAGCTTCTCTGGACAATCTGTCCCAGTGTCTCACCACCTTCATAGTGAGGAATTTTCTCCTTACATTTAAACTGATCTACCCTTCTTCAACTTAAATTCATTACCCTTTGTCCTATCATTACATGTCTTAAATCATAGAATCATAGAATCTTTAGGGATCTCCTTTGATGCTCATACCTTTGAGTTTTCTAAACTGTGGCTTCACATTTTTAATGGAAATACTTTTCTAAAATAGCTTTAAAACCAAGAGGATGTCTGTTGTTCATTCCCTAGCTTAGATGTTACTAATTAGGAAAATAAAATGTCAGCATATTCCATCCCTTTTCTTCTGGATTAGTGATCATCCTGCCTGTGATCTGTGTAATAATAAAAAAAAGGCTAATAGTAATTTCAATTGTGTTCAACTTATCTTTCTGAAAGTTTCTGACACTACTGATTTTGAATTGTTTTTAATAGTACCGTGTTAATGAAACCTTTATGCATACATAAACAGCAATTTAGCTTTAATAGCTCGTGAACTTAGAAACTTATCTTTTACTTCTTCTCTATTAAGATTCTAGGTGATGATGCAGCTCATGAGTTGATGCCGGTGGTAGCAGGAGCTGTGTTCACCCTGACTGCCCACCTGAGCCAGTCTGTGAAATCTGAGCAGAAACAGCCGCTTGTGCTCCCTGTGACAGGACAGTCCCAATATGTCATGATGCTGGATGGTTCTTTCACTTCATCACCTGGCTCTGAGAGCATATCCATGGGTTTTACTTCCATTGGTGACTCCTCCCTCCACATCATCTTAAAAAAGCTGCTGGATTTCATTTTGAAAACAGGTGTGTTGACTTTTCAGTGCATGTATTGGAATTTCTACCCCAAAGAGTAGAAAGATGGACAGCTGTTTCCTGTTACTGCAATGCGCAGTTCTATTACAGTCGATTAGGAGGATCTAACATGATTAATACAGATCTATGTGATGAGGACTGGATTAGGGATAAGTTGAGCAAACTGGATGTACAGAGTCCATCGGCCCAGATAGGATGTACCCGCACGTACTAAGGGAGACGGCGGAAGTCATTGCTAAGCCACTCTCCGTTATCTTTTGTAAGTCTTGGGGATCAGGAGAGGTGTCTAGGGACTGGAGGATAACAAATGTCACTCCAATCTTCAAAAAGGGTTAGAAGGAGGACCCAGCTAACTATAGACCAGTCAGCCTCACCTGCATCTCAGGAAAGGTGATGGAACAATTTGTCGTAGATGCTGTATCCAGGCACATCAAGGACAGGAGGGTGTTTAGGGACAGTCAGCATGGCTTCATCAAGGGGAAGTCATGCTTGACCAACCTGATAGTCTTTTATGAGGGTATTACCAGGTGGATAGATGATGGCAGAGCGGTGAACGTGGTGTATCTTGACTTCAGTAAGGCATTTGACACAGTCTCACATAGCATACTCACAGCCAAACTGAGGCAGTGTGGACTGGATAATTGGGTAATGAGGTGGATCATGAACTGGCTGCAGGATAGAAGCCAGAGAGTGGTGGTCAATGAGACAGAGTCTAGTTGAAGGCCTGTATCTAGTGGAGTGCCCCAGGGGTCAGTGCGGGGACCAGTCCTATTCAATCTATTCATTAATTACTTGGAGGCGGGATTAGGGTGCAAGTTTGCTGATGACACAAAGCTGGGTGGTGTCGCCAACACCTCAGCAGACTGTGCTGCCATTCAGCGAGACCTGGACAGGCTGGAGACCTGGGCAGAGAGCAATGTAATGAAGTATAACAAGGGTAAGTGTAGAGTCTTGCATGTGGGCAAGAACAACCCCAGGGATCAGTATAGGTTGGGGACTGACCTGTTGGAGAGCAGTGTAGGAGAAAGGGACCTGGGGGTCCTGGTGGCCAGCAGGATGACCATGAGCCGGCAGTGTGCTCTTGTGGCCAAGAGGGCCAATGGCATCCTGGAGTGGATCAGAATGGGGGTGGTTAGCAGATCCAGAGAGATTCTTCTCCCCTTCTACTCTGCACTGGTGAGACCACATCTGGTGTATTGTGTCCAGTTCTGGGCCCCTCAGTTCAAGAGGGACGTGGAGCTGCTGGAGGGAGTCCAGCGTAGAGCAATGAGGATAATGAAGGAAGTGGAGCACCTGCCTGATGAGGAGAGGCTGAGGGAGCTGGGGCTCTTGAGCTTGGAGGAGACTGAGGGGTGACCTTGTTAATGTCTATAAATATGTGAAGGGTGGGTGTCAGGAGGATGCATCCAGGTTCTGCTCAGTGTCATCTAATGGTAGGACAAGGGATGCAGTGGATGTGAGCTGGAACAGAGGAGGTTCCACACCCATGTGAGAAGGACCTTGTTCCCACTGAGGGTTCCAGAGCCCTGGAAGGGGCTGTCCGGAGGAGTTGTGGAGTCTCCTTCTCTGGAGGTGTTTCAAACCTGCCTGGACATATGTGACTGGATCTAGGGGATCCTGCTGTGTCAGGGTGTCTGGACTGGATGATCTTTTGAGGTCCCTTCCAATCTTAGGGGGATCAGCCCCGGCGGGGAACAGGAGCGAACCGAGAGCTCCTTCCCGACGGCAGCGGGGCCAGGGCAGGAGCCCCCGGCTGGGTGAACGAGGCTCTGCCCAGCCGGCACCAAAGTTTTGAGGGGGAAGTTTGCGGGTGGCCGCTGTAGAGGCGGATCCGGGCGTGAGGGGGCTGCGTGGGGACTTCACCCTCCCCCGCCCCGCACCTCTGCAGGGCCGGCGGGAGCCAGAAGAGCAGCTCGGCCGCCTCTTCTCCTTCGCCGGGGCTGGCCTCGGACTCCTCCGTCGCGGACCGCCCCTGGGCAGCGGGGAGGGGCTACGGCTGCTCCGGGGCGCGCAGGGTCCCCCAGCGTTGACCCCCCGCCTGCGCCCGCCCCGCTGCGGCTCTGAGCGAGACGGAGCCCCGCACCCCTGACAACTTTGCTGCTGCCTCCACAGCCTTCCCCAGGAACCGGGAGCTGAGTTTGTCCTCGAAACAAAAAGTCCTCAATGCTGCTGCTGCCGCCGCCGCCGCGCCGCTCAGACGGGGGAGACCTGGCTGCAACCCGGTGCTGGTCCCGGTCTCGCCGAGCCTGAGCGGGATCAGCCAGCCTGGCTCCAGTCCGACCACCCAGCCGTGAGCCTCGTTCGCGGTGACCTGCCCGGGGGACTTCCACGGGAGCGCTCCCTGAGCCTGAGCAGGTAAGAGCTGGGCACTGCCTCGGGCCACTGGGGGCCCAGCCCTGGCTGGGAGCTGTGGAGGGGTCTCAGGGGAGACGTTTTGTTGGAAAGGAGCAACCTCAGGGCCCTTATTTGCACTTAAGCAGACAAGATCTGGAGGAGTTTAAAACCTGCCTGAATATGTTCCTGTGCGACTGGACCTAGGGGATCCTGCTGTGGCGGGGCGATTGGACTGGGTGATCTTTCGAGGTCCCTTCCAATCCCTAATGTTCTGTGGTTCTGTGAAGAGCAGGCTCGGGGGGACCTTCTCCCTCTCTCCAACTCCCTGAAGGAAGGTTGTAGTCAGGTGGGAGTCCGGCTCTTCTCGCAGGCAACCAGCACCAGGATGAGAGGGCAGAGCCTGAAGCTGCACCAGGGGAGGGTTAAGTTGGATGTTAGGAAGCCCTTCCTCATGCAAAGGGTGATCAGAGCATGAACTGGGCTGCCCAGGGCAGTGGTGGAGTGCCCATCCCTGGAGCTGTTGAAGGGCAGCCTTAGTGCCACAGGGGATGATGTTAGGGGCTGGGCTGGCTGAGCTCAGAGGGCTTTTCCAGCCACAGATCATTCTATGAATACTACTACTTTTTGCTTTTGGAAGTGAGATGTCCTGCAGCTGTGGAATGAAGCCTTTGGAGCAGCCAGGTAAACTGGTGAAGTTGCAGAGCTGTTGCTTTCAGCACTGGAGTGATTTCTCTGTTCTCTTCAAGTAAGCAGAACTTTTCCCCATGCTGCCGAGCCAACCTGGTGTGAGCACAGGCACAGCTTTTGTTTGGTTTTTGTGGAGAAGGATTATTTGAACTGTAGCTTTGAATGAGCCTGCACCTGGCTGAGGGTTGTGCTGTGGACTGAGCTTACAGGGTCTCGACTTCAACAGGATTTATGGTTGAGGGGCAGGGCCAGGCAAAGTTGCATCTGTTCTTGTCTGCTGCTTTCACTCAGTCTGATTCCTGTGGAAAGAGTTAATAGCATCAAAAATTGATGTCTGCCTCTTTATTGAAAAAGAGTCTTGCCTACATCCATTGCTTCATTAGAAGTTGGGCTGGGGTGGTTTTTTTCCCCCTTTTGGAAATGCATTGGAAAGGTAACAGCAACTAGTGATTGAATTAAGAGGGGAGCAACTCCAATGCTCAGAGGTCTGGAGCACCTCTCCTATGAAGACAGGCTGAGCAAGTTGGGGTTGTTCAGCCTGAAGATGAGGAGGCTCTCAGGTGACCTTTAAGCAGCTTCCCAATCTCTGAAGGAAGGGTGCTGCAAGAAAGTTGGGGGAGGGCTTTTGACCGGGGTGGTAGTGAGAGGACAAGGGGAGAGTTGTTCCAGACTTGAAGAGGGGAGGTGGAGGTTGGCCATGAGGAACAAATCCTTTGCTGTGAGGGTGCTGAGATGCTGGAACAGGTTGCCCAAGGCAATGGTGGCTGCCCCTTCCCTGGCAGTGTTGAAGGGCAGGTTGGCTGGGCGCTGAGTAACCTGCTCTAGTGAAGGTGTCGCTGCCTGTGCAGGGGGGTTGGAACTAGATGATCTTTGAGGTCCCTTCCAGCCCCAGTCTATGATCTTGACAACTCCAGAGCTGGCCACAGTGCTTAAAGCTGTGTGGAGCAGTCAACTGAGCGAGTGAGGTCAAACTCCCTACAGAAACCTGAATGAAGAGCATTGTCAGAGCAAGATGACAACCAAGCCAATGTATTAGATGTCCCTGTACAGTGCAGGGGGGTTGGCCTAGATGGGCTTTAAAGGTATCTTCCAGCCCAATCCATTCTATGATAATACTCAGTGTAACTTGTTTGAGAGAGGCAGTGGCTAATGCTGTGTGTTTATTGCCAGCAAACATTGGCATAAACCAAAACGAGCAGCGGCACTGGCTGATCTGAGGGACTGCACAGGCATCGCTAAGAGCTGGAGCTGCACCCTGCGCTCTTTGTTGGGAAGATAGAAAGTTGAGCTGTGGCTGGGGAAAGGTGATCCTGGAGGATCACCTGTGCCTGAAGTAGGAGACAAACTAACAGATGAGAAGTGAGGGAGGAGGGGGAGTGTTGAAGTGAGAGGATCTCCTTTTCCAGGTCAGTTATCATAAGAATAGTCTGGGCCAATGATGGGATGTTTCTTGGTGCAACATGTTCTTGCCATGATATTCCAGTGGAGGCATCAGAAAAATGTGCTGCTGCTTCCACTATCTGAAGGGAAGGCTGGAGAGGGACTTTTCCTAAGAGGATCTAGTGATAGGACACGGGGACATGGTTTGAAACTGAAGGAGAGGAGGTTTAGTCTAGATCTTGAAAGTTCTTCAGTGCAAGGATGGAGAGACTCTGGTATCAATTGCCTGGAGAGGCTGTGGCTGCCCCTCTCTGGAGGTGCTGAAGGCCAAGGTGGATGAGGCCTTGAGCAACCAGGTCTGGCTGAGAGGTGCCACTGCCCATGGCAGGGGACTGGGGCAGTGCCATGGTCTAGGTGATTGAGGTGATGTTAGGTCATAGGCTGTACCTGAAGATCTTACAGGTCTTTTCCAGCATCAGCAACGATTCTGTGGTCTCTAAGGTCCCTTCCAGCCTGAGCCTTTCCATGATTCTTGGGGTAAGGAAGGAAGAAAAACCCCAACAGGTGTTAGGGGCTGCAGTAGCTTTGTGTCCTCTTTCTCATTTTGCTTTCTCTCCTTCACTTGTGTCTCAGGAGGTGCTGAGTGGGTGGGAATTTGGGGTAACCCACAGCGATACCAGTGCTTTGACTATTGTAAAGAACACCTGGTTTTCCATCGGTGTTCTGCTGGTTAACCGCTTATCTTGATCATCTGGTTTTTCTGTTGTTCCGGTTGAAGAAACGAAGTCTGGAGGGGAATTGGTGGATAAACAGGTCGAGGCAAGGTGCTGTTTTGCTTTTATATGGTTTTTATTTTCGACCTAGGTGATAGCGAGGGTACTAGTGGCAAGGAAATCTCGCTGAACGCACTCTGACCTGCTGTCACAAGGAAGAAGCCAGGAGTGGTAGATAAGTGCTGGAGGTGCCTTCTCTTAGTTGCAGGTGTATTTGCTCAGGTGTATTTGCTCAGCAGGAAGACAGAGGTGTGGATGATGCAGTGAAATGAGGGGAAAATCTCTTCCCTGACAGAATGGTCAGGGGTTGGAGCAGGCTGCTCAGGGAGGGGGGGAGTTGCTGTCCCTAGATGGGTATAAAAACCGTCTGGATGCAACCCTAGGGAACAGGGTGGGCAGAGTGGGGTTGGGTTGACTGTTGGACTGGATGGTTTTGGAGGTCTCTTCCAATGTTAATGATTCTGTGAGGTGCAGGAGGTGCACTGTACCCTGCACTGCTCACCAGTTCTAGGTGGCTGTGCTATTCCAATTACTTGTGTTGGCTGTGAAGGTAGATGGAATTCCTAGAACACAGGAGGTTCCACATAAATATGGGAAGGAACTTCTTCACAGTGAGGGTGATCGTGCTCTGGCAGAGGGATTGGACTAGATGATCTTTTGAGGCCCCTTCCAATTCCTAGTGATTCTGTGAATCTATGACAGAGCACTGGAAGGGGCTGTGCAGGGAGGTTGTGGAGTCTCCTTCTCTGGAGATGTTTAAAACCCACCTGGACATGTTCCTGTGAAACTGGACCTAGGGGATCCTGCTGTGGTGGGGAGGATTGGACTGGATGATTTTTCAAGGTCCCTTCCAATCCCTAATGTTCTATGATGGATGTGATGTTGGGATCTGTACTTCTAAAAGAGATGGGGGAGACAGGACTATAGAGAGAGTTGAGTTCTGCATAGGTGAGAGGGACACAGCAGTTCCTTAGACTACGCTAGTTTCCCCATAGCAAGTATCCTACCCAGCAGGATGCTCTAGTTATCACTCAGTGGAGCCACATTGGAGTCTCCATCTCTAGACACATCTAAAACCCATCTGGACATGTTTCTGTGTGGTTTGATCTAGGTGATCCTGCTGTGGTGGGGGATTGGACTGGATGATCTTTCGAGGATCCTTCCAATCCCTAACGTTCTGTGATTCTGTGACTGGAAGCAAAGATTTGCAGCTTAGCTGGAGATTCTGAACCTCTGCGTGGACATGGCTGATCACTTTTCACAGTCACAGATCATTGAGGATTGGAAAGGAGCTTGAAAGATCATCCAGTCCAATCCTCCTGCCACAGCAGGATCCTCTAGATCAAGGCGCACAGGAACATGGCCAGGCAGGTTGAAAACATTTGAATTGAAACCAGTTGCTTGTTGGCTCTTCCTTCACACCCCCAACAGAACATTAATCTCGATTAGGGAGTATTTGCAGGTAGCTCCTCTTTGCTGGGATGCTAGAGAGAGTTACCGATGACCACAGCTTTCTAATAGCGCAGCGGCAAGTTTGTTAGTGTTGTGTTGCCATTTTTCAAGTCCGATGAGAAGACTGGGAGCTGCAGAGCTTTTTTAATGTTGCTATCATTTTTTCCACATGGGGGTTACAAATCACTGTGCTGAATAAATTGAACTACTTACTCAAACTGAAGAGCCTTTAAAAGTCTTACAAGGTGGCAGAGTGGCTGCACGTTTTCTATGGGGTTTGCAGTATTGCAGAACACTAGGGATGGGAAGGGACCTCCAAAGATCACCCAGTCCAATCCCCCTGCCACAGCAGGATCCCCTAGATCCAGTCATT
>JAOXOE010000001.1:33854233-33871084 GCA_028565055.1 Phoeniculus purpureus | reverse complement strand
ATCATCCTCGTGGCCCTCCTCTGCACACACTCCAGTATTTCCACATCCTTCTTGTAATAAGGGCTCCAGAACTGGACGCAGTAGTCCAGGTGGGGTACTGCAGTTTGCAAAGCCCACTACTTGAGCCTGTCAAGATCTCTCTGGATGGTCACCCTTCCTTCCAGTGTGTTGACTTCACCACACAGTTTGGTGTCAGCAAACTGACTGAGGGTGCATTCATTTCCACTGTTCATGTTGCCTACGGTTATGTTAAATAGCACTGATCCGAGTACCGACCCTTGAGGAAACACCACTTGTCACACTTCTCCGTTTGGACAGTGAGCCATTGATCACAACTCTTTGGGTGTGACTGTCCAGCCAGCTCCTTATCCAACAAGTGGCCCAGTGTTTCAGTTAAATCAGGAAACTAATCCAAGTTAAATATGATGAAGGACTTTTAAACTCACTTCCCATGGCAGCCTCAGGAAACATCTATCAGTAAAGAATGTATATGTAACTAAATGGCACAAAACAGGGGCAGTTTTCTTTTTTTTCCACTGCTGGATTCATTATGTGAAACTAGGACCTCATTTATGGCATGTAAGATGTGTTTTTGGTGATGACTGGAACTCTTCTTCATTATGCCACATGGCATGACTTTAGAGTGCACTATTATGCAGCTGAGTGGTTAAAATATTTAAAGAGCAAGTCATCTGGTCTAGTTACACTTCACATGTTGTACTCAGGACTGTACTGTGCTTGACTGCCTTCTAGTACTGCAGCCACTGTTTTTTCTGTCCCACTTTTCTAAGCCACTTTTTTATTAGACTTCAATTTGTGCTACTTCTAAACAGAAGTATAAAATACATTTTACAATGGTTTTGTGACTTTCATTACTGTGACAACATACCTTGCTGATTTAATGGTTTTTAATATATGTGGGTATGTATTTGTATGTATTAGAACATGTTAATCATCTTTTATAGATACCCAAGCACCAGTGGTCCCATACTGGCACTTGCCTGGTTTGGGCATTATTGTCTACCTGCTGAAACAGAGCACTAGTGATTTCTTCAGTTACTACGACAGCCATCGACAGAGTGTTAACAAACTGCAAAATGTGGAGCAACTCCCACCAGATGAAATAAAAGAGGTGATAGTTCTTCTGTATTGTTTGTAACTTAAGACATAGATGTCCAAAGCCTCTCAGATAAGGAAATAGTTCCAGTTCTTGTGCATATTCCTTTCTGCTGTTGATGAGTGGGTCCATAGAATGAGTGACCTACAACTTTGGGGAAAATACTTGGCTTAACTGTGTAAAAGTTGTGATTTTCATAGTAGTTTCTCAGAAACGCATTTAATTTCTCTATTTTTGGGTAGCAAGCTTATGTACATTCAAAATAGAATGGTAACTGTCAAGGAAGCTCTATGGATAAGTAATTTTATTTGTTTATTTCTTCTGATGCTGTGTGCTTTTCTACAAACTTCTTATTTTTCCTTTTCTTACCACAGCTGTGTCAGTCAGTTATGCCAGCTGGGGTTGACAAAATCGCCACTTCCCAGAAATACGTTTTGGCCAGGCGACGCCTGGTGAAGCTCATAAACAACCGTGCCAAGCTGCTTTCTCTCTGTTCTTGTATCCTTCTAAAATGGAAACGACTCTCAAGGTGATGCTCCAGGAAATTGGAACAGGGTTGTGTTTTTTTTAGATTTCTCACTGCTCTGAAAAACACTGTTTCCAAAAAGGAAACGTGAAACGCTGAAATTTAAAATAGTAAGAGGATGTTGTTCTGCTATTGTCAGAATGTAAATATTTTCAAGCTAGTAATTCCCATCAAGGACAGCCTGCTAGGACTGTCTGCAACATTTATAATGGAGGAGTTCTTGCAGCCCAGTTGTTTTCTGCTGTAAGTTCTTCCATTCTTCCCCTATGTGATCACATATGTACAAGTTTGCTAGAAGAAATAGTTGGGAAAGTAATTTGAGGTGCCTGTCAGAGCAATTGAAGTTTCCAGTCTTACAGTCAACCTTGCAATAAGTCTAATCTCATCAACACCAGAAATTCTGTGGAAATAATAAGTCATACACAGAAGAGTTGCCTGCAGCAGAACAGAATTCTCTCAAAGATTATTTTTTCTTTGGAAAAGATTTTTTTTCTTGCAGACTCACCTGTTGTAATTTTAGATATTGCTGCCATCCCCAACATCACAACTTCAGCTTTAATTCAGTCTCTCTGTAGCTGAGCTGTCATTAGAAATCACATGAGCATTCATACTCTGCTCTGGTGCAGAGTTAGAAGCCTGAGGATGAGCAGCAGTTGCTGAAGCACGTTAGCCAGTGCTGCGCTGAAGCAGGTAGGAATGGTGCCACCTATCTATTTCCAGGCTGTAGTAGTGAGAGTGAGAAGCTTCTGCTGGAGGAGATGGCAGATTGTTTAGCTTAACATCTTCACCCATTTCAAAGCATGTAAATATGCAAATAGAGTAGATTTAAAATCTAAAGGCAATAAATTCAGATTCCTTCACTTAGATGTCTACAGATATCATAGAAACATGTCTCTTTGTTCTTTGGCGTCACCTGGAACACTACCTGCTGCACTGCACACCCACTGACTCCCAAGACCCACTGCTGCCCTCAAGGATGTTATTTAAGAAAGGAAAGCTGCAAGGTAACATCTCTCAGTCATCATAGTGCCTTTCAATAACTTCTCATGATTAAGTTTAAAACTGATTTACTACTATTAATATTTTGACATTTATATTCCATAAAACAGATTTTGTTTGGGTTTGGCATCCCTTTGGATTTTCCACTGGGGAATTGGCAATACAAGTATTATTGAATCATAGACTTTTGGGTTTTGTCTATTACATGTAACCTCCAAAGGGAAGTAAAATTAACTACTGTTAATTTTGCTCAAATCAGGCAAAGTTCAAATAATACAATTGGATCAGTGATTCAAAGAAGGTTACAGGGAAACATTTAAATATCATCGTCTAAGAAGAAATTAAGAACTAAAATAAATATTGGTAAAGAGAATCGTAGGAATTATGGATTCACCAGAAGATTGTAATTTTGTTTTTAAAAAAGTAAACAAAGTAGACTCATGGAATCATAGAATCATTCAGGTTGGAAAAGACCCTTGGGATCATCAAATCCAACTACAAGTTCACCCCTAAACCATACCCCCCAACACTACATCTAAGCATCTTTTGAACTCATCCAGGGATGGCGACTCAACCACCACCTTGGGCAGCCCATTCCAGTGTCTGACCACTCTCTCTGTGAAGAAGCTTTTCCTGATGTTTATTCTAAACCTACTCTGTTGAAGCTTGAAGCCCTTCCCTCTGGTTCTGTTGCTAATTACCTATGAGAAGTGACCAGCACCAACAGCTCTACAATGTCATTTCATGTAGTTGCAGAGAGCGACAAGGTCTCCCCTAAGCCTCCTCTTCCTCAAACTAAACAGCCCCAACTCTCTCAATCTCTCCTCATAAGATTTATTCTCCAAGCCCTTCACCAGCTTCGTTGTCCTCCTCTGCACTTGCTCCAGCACCTCGATGTCTCCCTTGTACTGAGGTGCCCAAACTGGACCGAGTACTCAAGGTGCAGCCTCACCAGTGCTGAGTACAGGGGAACAATCACCTCCCTACTCCTGCTGGACACACACTTTCTAATACAGGCAAGATGCCATTGGCCTTCTTGGCTACTTGGGCTCATATTCAGCCTCCTGTCAATTAGAACCCCCAGGTCCTTTTCTGCCAGACTGCTTTCCAGCCACAGTTCCCCAAGCATGGGATTGTTGTGGCCAAAATGCAGGACCCAACACTTGGCACTATTGAAACCCATACAGTTATCCTCAGCCTAACCATACAGTCTGTCAAGGTCCCTCTGAATAGCCTTACTACCCTCTAGCAGGTTGACACTCCCTCCCAACTTGGTGCTGTCTTGTTAGGAGTGCAAAGAAGTTGGAAAGGGAGGGAGAAGTGATCTGGGGAGGAGCTTTTTGGTTTAAAGTGTATGTTGTCTGATTGGATTGTTTATATTTTTTACTTAACATACTTTTTCCTAAATTAAGATTAAAAATAGTGTGATTTCTAATGCACAAGTTTACTGACCAGTTTGGAATACTGTATTGTAAACTCGTAACTCTGTGGAGAAGACAGCGTGGAGCAGCCAAGTTAATTTTAATGTCTTGTTTTCTATCACTAGATTCCTTTGGTTCAGAGCCCAGCTTGGGTTTTGGTAGCAGACTCAATCGAGTGAGCCAGCATGATATAGAACAGGTGAGAAGTGACACTGTGCTGATACAGAATGTGTTCTATGACCACGCGGTTATTGAGAGCAGTTGGACTGTAGTTTTCCCACTTATGAACAGCCTGTGGCTAACACCAACAGGATATAACTTAATTTAGGATTAATGAAACCTTACGATTTATTTGTTTTAAAGTGTTTCAAAGTGGGTACCATTTGTGCTGCTGCACACATTTTCAAGTCTTGAGTATAAAAAGTGAAATGAAAAATGAGCTAGGCTACAAAAATTAAAGAGTAATTCTTCTCTGGAAAACCAGTCAATCTGGCACAGCATTTTTAGAAACAGCTTTCTGAAAACATCAGTTATCTGTGAAAGAATCACAAGATGAGGACAGGATTCCTCACCTTCTGTGATCCTAAGGGCTGCTTACTCCAGATTAGCTGCAGCTGGGCTGTAGGAAAATGAGATGGAAATGCATAGCAGAAACTGAGGAGACTGTAAATGTGAATGCTAGCCAAGATATGTTTTCTGCTTACACAGTGATTTAATAGTTCCTGTGAATTTGATTCAGAGATGGCAGAAAGAGAGATAATTTTTATTAATCAATCCCACTGACATCTCTGTTGCCGTTTGTGTAGGAAAAAAAAAACTTGCTCAAAAAGTTGTGCAGCCTCAAGTGCCTAAGATTGATGAGAACAAGTTTTGTGATGAGGCTTATGAGTTTGATTACATTTGCTCAAAAGTAAAATATACAGTAACATCTTGTAAAATACTCAGAATGTAGTCAGTCTTTTTCAGGGACTGTTTATATTGTTATTAATGTCTATGCACACGGACCGTAATTCTTAAACAGTCTTTAAAGGACTAGGAGAATTTTAACTGGAAAAAGGACTTACATGACTGTAACTGAAGAAGTTGAATTTTTATAAGATGGTTCAATTACTAAACCAGGAATTTAATTCCTAAAACTTGGAGAGGTTGTGAGGTGATCCTGTTTGAATAATCTGCAAGCGCCCTGAGTCAGCCAAATACTTCTTTAGAAAGACACCCGTTGTATGATTTGGAGAGAAAAATGTGAGGGAGGAATGCAGGTAGTACTTGGGGAGTCAGAAAATACATCATTTCGGAAGTGGTTTAGAGAAACAGTTGACATGTAGCTGGTGATGGATAAGCTAACATTCCAGGAAGAGAAGATTCTGTATTGATGACTGCAACAAATCTTTGTTTCTCAGCTTCAGGTCGAAGCCACAAACATATTTGGTGAATCTCTGCAGAAGAAGCTTCTGGACATTGAAAGGTTATATTCTAAGGTTCGGTCACGATACACCTTTATTCAGGCTCTTGTGAGACGTATCCGTGGTCTCCTAAGGATATCAAGGAACTGAAAGACTCTTGATACGTATTGTTTACACATTGAAGCAGTGTACTAGGGCAGACCTTCCGGATCATCAGGTTTTGTAGATCATACACTTTCTAAACGTCAAAAATATTTTGTTACTTTTTTTTAATCTCTATGGATCAGTTTTCTGTACTCTTTCCTACCGCTCCCAACGCAACACAAAAAATAAAGGATGGTTTTACACAGAGTCATGATTAATGTAAAATTTCAAGGAAACAAAAGTTCTGCAGCTGTGATGATGTTACAGTAACAGATGCTTTCAGACAAAACTAAAATGTCACTGTCTGTTGATAGTGTTCTTGCTTCACACATGGGTTTAATGCAAACATGGAGTTCGGCTTTTGGCATCTGCTGACTGATCGCTCTGGCATAGGTTCTGTATGAGAGAGGTGGTCCTTCCGCAATGTGAAGAGATTGTTTCTGTTCCCTCCTGTCCTCCCTTTTTTCAGCTGACAGAAATTACAAGCTGCTGCTTTTTGGACAAGTTTAAACAAGGAAAAAAGTTAAAATTGGTGAAAGTCACAGTGGCTGCCTTAGGGCTTGGGGGAGTAAAGTTTTCTGTGCTGCTCTCAAGGGAACAGGAGTGTGAAGACAGACTAAAATGCACGAGGAGGGAGCCAACATGCTCCAGTGGTAAACTGGTTCTGTTACAGACTGTTTGTGGCAGAGACAAGGAGGTGAGTATCTCTCTTAGAAAAAAGTAAAATCAGATAACCACTGATTGCTGACATAAGATCTGTTGGATTTCTCACTTGTTGCAGTCAGATCTTGCAGCCCGTCTCTCCTTGTGTTGCCTTGTAACTGCCCTGAAGTTAGTTTTTCGTATTTTTTTTAACGATTTTATACTTGCTGATCCTCACAAAGTAATGAGACAAATTCCATCGTCTTTTATGCAGGGATGGTGACAGAACTTAGACATTTGGCCGCCTCCGAGTTATTCACAGGTCACTGCATTTCAGAAAATACTGTTACGGTACCCAGCGCTTCGCTGCTTACGATTTCGACAATGTTTAACCGCGACTTTATCCTCATCCGGGGCTGCTCCTTATCCTTCCTGGGGCGCAGCAGCCGCTGTTTCCTGTCCCCGGCTGGAAGCAGCTGCTGCTCTGCGCAGGTGCCGGTTGCCAGCTGCTGCCGGCGGGCGGGGCCAGGCCGCCGCTCCCTCCGCGCTGTCGACGCTGCCCGCGCCAGGGTGGGGCGGGTCACCGAGCGCCTTCCCAGTCTGCGGCACGCGTGGAGCTTCGCAGATTCGCCACGCTCCCGCTCCGTCCGCCCTGCCGGCTGTTTCCTGTCCCGTCTCTCCCAGCTCGGGTCTGTTTGCGCTCTTGAGGTCCGTGCCTGGCCCTTCCCTTTCTCACTCAGGGCGGGTCAGTGCTGTCCCAGCTCCGTGTCGAAACGGCGGGAGCGGGGGCGGGTAGCGCCTCGTTTACTCGTCGCGGCGTTCGACGTGGAGCTGCGGACGGCGTCGGCGGTAGAGGCCGGAGAGTGGAGCCGAGTGTGTCGGGTCGGGGGGCCGCGGCGCGGCGTAGCGGCTCGACATGGGTGAGTTAGAGGCGTGCGGCTGCACCGGCGGCTTCAACGCCGGCAACGGGACTTGGGGAGATGGTGGGGGGCCTGGAGTTGGCGGGGAGAGGGGAGTGGCGGCGCCAGGGGAGGGGATCTCCCCCAGTGTCCCGGCTCTGCCGTCGGGCTGTTCGCCGCCCGCCCCAGCCTGAGGGTCTCGTCGCGGGGTCCAGACCCAGGCAGAGCGGCCCGGGCGGCGGGGCAGACGGGAGCGGCTGCCGAAGCGCTTCCAGGGCGGCTTGAGTGGTTCGGTGCCGCCTGTGAAATAGCAGGTGGTGGGAGCGGCACCGCGGCGGGGGTGTCTGTGTGTGTGTGTGGACAGAGATACCAGCGCTGCTGTGCAGCCGGTTCAGGTCATCCGCTTAGCTACGTGCTGTGTTGGTAATAAGGAATTAATTATGAAAAGCGGGTTTTCTGGAGTAATGGAAGGAATAGGAAGAGTCCCCCGAATCATAGAAGAATCATAGAATCATCAAGTGGTTTGGGTTGGAAGAGACCTTAAAGATGATCTGGTTGCGACTCCCCTGCCATGGGTAGGGACACCTCCCATTAGATCAGGTTGCCCAGAGCCCCATCCAGCCTGGCCTTGAACACTTCCAAGGATGGAGCATCCATCATCTCCCTGAGGCAACCTGTTCCAGTGCCTCACCACTCCTACAGTAAATGATTTCTTCATAATATCTAATCTAAATCTACCCTCGTTCAGTTTGAAACTGTTAGTCCTCATTCTGTCACTACACACCTGGTAGCGTGCCTCCCCATCTTTCCTGTAGGCCCCCACTAAGTGCTAGAAGATCACTATTGGTCTCCCAGCAGACCTAAGTAGAATAATTTGTAGTAGGTTAGTTTTATAAAATGAAGTCCTTCAATAGTGTCTCCCACTTAATTTGTAATTTAGTATCTTCTGCTAAATAATATATTCGAATGAGAGGATAAAGTTCATGTTACTTTTTTGGGTGTGTAAAACATCACTGTACAGTATTGGAAACAAGCAAAATTACTGTCTGAAAGAGTTGTATTTAAGCTTTTAGACCTCCATGGACCACTAATAACCTTTTAAAATGTTTTGATTGAAATACCTTTTGCAGCTCAGTTCTGTTAAGTTTATGTGTCAGTCTCACAGGAGACAGTGCCTTGAGCTGCACTGTGCTGGCTGGCACCAGATGGACCCTTCTACCTTCTCTTTGTTTTTTAGTTCTGAAATGTGGTTGTGTGATGGGCTTGGAAGTAAAGTAGCCTGTTACTGGTTTGAATTCTTCCTTGAGCACAAACACACAGCTCTTTGCTCTCTCCTTTCCCTGTGAGGGCTGGGGAATAATCTTCATCAAAATCTCTTTCAATGAGATTTTGGTGGCAAATCTGCTCTAATTGGTCTCCAGTATAAAGTTATCAGATGTGATTCTTGCTTGCTTGATGTTTTGTTACTTTTTACAGAGTTTAAGTGGTTTACAAAGTTATTAATTACTGTTAGATATCTTCCTGATAAAACTCGCTGGGGAAAAATGCCATTGTTACTGGCTCAGGACATTAATATTCTTTTTATGCTGCAAAATCGTAATAGGCACAAATCATGTATTAGC
Source organism: Phoeniculus purpureus (assembly GCA_028565055.1). Taxonomy (NCBI): domain Eukaryota; kingdom Metazoa; phylum Chordata; class Aves; order Bucerotiformes; family Phoeniculidae; genus Phoeniculus; species Phoeniculus purpureus. The sequence continues at coordinate 33,862,311 of JAOXOE010000001.1, read as the reverse complement.
CTGGCCACCGGTGCTCTTATGTGCATTTAAAGAATAAATGAGATGTTGGATCAAGCCAGGTTTGGAAAAAAGGAGAAAAAAAAAATAAAGACTTCTGTAGCATTAATGGACTTCATTTAGTGCAGCTTCCCAGTTTGTAATGGACTGTAATTTAATGAATTTATGAATCCTCTTGATTCATACTTTAAGAAAGGAGGATGGACCTGTGTGAGACCATAAATATCAGAATTCTTTCAGACTTCGGCATATCTTTGTGTAATTTCTGGCAGTGAAAAGCTAAGAGTCTGATAGAAACAAAAAAGAAGTTGGTTCAGATTTTGGGAAATGAGAGAAGGAAAAAAAATTCCTAACCACATGAGGAAGCTTGATGCTGCTGCTATGTGGTTTATCTGGACTGAGCCACCATAACATAACAGCATAAACCCATGAAAATACAATGTGGCTCAGCCCCTGGGATCTGAGCGACAACCTGAACTCATCTGCTTTCACTGGAGGAAAAGAACATACTCTGCTCAGTAAGAAATGAGGTTGATCTACCTGTCTTGCCAGATCCTCCATATGGCGTACATTGAAACTCTTTACATTTTTTTTGTAGGGGGCTTTTTCTCCACCATCTTTTCCAGTCTGTTTGGAACTCGAGAGATGAGGATTCTCATCCTGGGACTGGATGGAGCAGGAAAAACAACCATTCTCTACAGGTTGCAAGTGGGAGAAGTTGTTACCACCATTCCAAGTAAGTGATTGGTCCCTGAATGGAAACCCTCCATTTGCCGGGGGCTCCAACACAGCTGAACTCCCAACACACTTCCCTCGCAAACAGAAGGACCTTACGTTGTGGGGGCCTCGCACTGCTGTACTAAACTTTCTGGCATAACTGCGTTACAGTGTGCTGTAGAGGTTTTTACAGGAATGTTTTATGCTGCCCTACTGAATGCAGAAAGTATTAAGATTTGGCTGTGATTTGTCAGGTTTTTCTTGATAGGTAGATGCTCAGTAGACAGTGTCTGCTGACTATATCCAACATCTCAAATAAACTATAATGCAAGATCACAGAATCATTATGGCTGGAAAGGATCTCCAGGATCATCAAGTCCAGCCTTCATCCCAACATCTCCCTAACCCCTAGACTATGGACTTAAGTGCTCTATCTACTTTTTTTTTAAACACCTCCAGGGACAGTGAATCCACCATCTGCCCCGGGCAGCCTGCTCCAGTGCCCAAACACTCTCTCAGTAAAGAACTTCTTCCTAATATACAATTTAAATCTTCTCTGAAGCAACCTAAGGCCATTTTCCCTCATCCTATCATTAGTAATCTGGGAGAAGAGACCAGCACCAGTCTCGCTACAGCCTCGTTTTAGGTAGTTGCAGAGAGGAATAAGGTCTCTAAGCCTCCTCTTGTCTAGACTAAATAACCTCAGTTCCTTCAGCTACTGCTTATACGCCATGTTTTCTAGACTTCTGACCAGCCTTGTTGCCCTTCTCTGGACCTGCTCCAGTACCTCAATGTCCTTCTTATACTGTGGTGCTTAAAACTGGGCGCACTTCTCAAGGTGTGGTCTCACGAGCGCAGAGTACAGGGGCATCATCACCTCCCAACTTTTGCTGGTTACTTCATTCCTGATACAGGCCAGGATGCTGTTGGTTTTTTTCCCCATCTGGACACACTGCTGGCTCCTGTTCGACTGGCTGTCAACCAACACCCCCAGGTCCTACAAGCCTGTAGTGCTGCTGGTTGTTGTGATCAAAGTACATGATCCTGCACTTGGCTTTGTTAAACCTCAGACCATTGGCCTCAGCCTGTCCAAATCCCTCTGCAGCACCTCCCTACCCTCAAGCAGATCGACACTCCCACTTAATTTTGTGTCATCTGCAAATTTACTGAGGGTGCATTTGATCCTGTCCTCCAGGTCATTAATAAAGATGTTAAACAAGACCAGTCACAAAACAGCCCTGAGGGACTGCTTGTGACTGGTCACCAACTGGATTTAACCGCATACACCACCAGTCTCTGAGCTCAGCCATCCAGATTTATTTTGTACAGGTACAGTACACTGACACCATCCTGTCTAATAACCTGACTTTGGTGTCTAGTAATCTGCTAAAAAGTTAGTTCTGCTGGGGTCTGTGAGAGCACAGGTCTGGTGTTGACATGATGGACACATTCACTGGTGTGTCACTGCTATCAGTTGTGGCCTTTGTTGTCAAAACAGGCTACTCCTTTAATCTTTGCTTTGTTCTTTTGCTGATTTCAGATGCACTTTTGCTCACTGGTAACAATTTGGTTACAAATCTCAGCAGTGTCTTCACAGAACTGTTCTTACTGGTCACTGAAAAAAGTTACCATGTTATTTTGAGCCATAAATGTTTGGAGTAACTTTACAAAGGGCATGAACTTCCTCCATTACTGAGCTACTGAGAATTTTCAGGCATAAAAATTTTAAACCAAGTGCTGTAAAGATCTTTGGGAAAGTAACAAAAAATCACCAACGGTGAAACTGTTAAACTTTGTTTCAGCTATTGGCTTCAATGTTGAGACAGTGACCTACAAGAATCTGAAATTTCAAGTCTGGGACTTGGGAGGACAGACAAGCATAAGGTAATAAATCTCTTGAAATCAAAAGATAGAATTGCGTTTATCTAAGAAGTGCTTAAAGTTCTTGGAATTCTTAGAGCTAGTACTTCTGAAAATTGGTTCTGTTTCAAAAACAGGTTATTAATGTCATGAGAGAAATTTCTTCTGACAGAATTCAGGTAGTAGAACCTGTTTTGAACTATGTATTGGAAAGAAACAGGTGAAGGTTTTCACTTGTATAGTTTTGCTTTGAAAAATGAATTTACTGGTGTAGCAGGTTGTTGTGTAGCATCCTGAGACAGAGGATACAAAACCCAAAAGACATTTAAATACTTTAAAGAATGCAAATATAGGAAGCTGTATTACACCTAGCTGATCATTTTTTCTTCTTAGCAACCATTACAAGTTTTGGAGTGAGTCATTGTGTGCGCAATTGTGTGGTCTTGTCAGTAACCCTGTACGACCTTGCTGGGGTTCCCTTTTGAACACTAGGTTCTAATGGGCAGTGTGGTTAGTTAGCAGATGAAGTACAGTCATTAAGGTGCAGGTTCTTTCCTTTTTACCTTCAGTAAGATAATTCTGAAAAGGGTGGTTTGTTTTGATCCCTGTTAATTACTCATTTGTGTGAATTATTTAAGATTTCTGTGTTTATCCTTCTTGGGCGACTGCAATGATCATCCATGGGAGCAACTTATGTGTTTAAACCTTCTTTGCATCCTTGTCCCTCAGTTACAAACCTGGCGTTCTGCAGGCTTATTCTCAATAAATCTGTCTCCAGCACTTCTGTCCTTTACCTGTTTTCAAGCTGCCTTTTTTTTTTTTTCATGTATTTACTTTTGCTGCTATGGAGAGTATTTGTACTGTCTGCTACTTTCTGTAGCCTCTTGAAGGTATCTTCTGCTTGCTTCCTGGGATCTTTACGCAGAGGAAGTAAAAACTGACTGGGGTGAATCTGGTTTTCATTATCTGGCTAAAAACCACTGCTAGAAGTGCAAATTATATGACTGGAGCTTCTTTTTCTCCTACAGGCCATACTGGCGGTGCTACTACTCAAATACAGATGCAGTCATTTATGTAGTGGACAGTTGTGATCGAGACAGAATTGGCACTTCAAAATCAGAGCTTGTGGCTATGTTAGAGGTAAGAGAACCACAATCAGATCAGTAAAATAGAAGTTGAGAAATGAAAGTGGTGGTGAGGGGGGGTGTTGAGCCCTCAGACTAAGCCCTTGCAAATTTTCTGATGAAAGCATTAAATATGCTGCAGATATTTCACAGTTTGAGCCGTGTTCTGTGGGCAGCGAGTTCCACGTAGGATTCTGATCACATAAAAATGTATCTGCCTGCAAGTAGAATGGCTCAGTACTGTGGTGATGGCAAAACCAAGCTCTGGAGGATTAACAGTAATCTAACAGTAATCTGAAAAACTACTGTGAGAGTGGCTGAAGTTTCTTTTCATCTTCTGGGTTCAATAAATTCAGTACGTGTTGCTCTAACAGCTTTCATTATCCCCCGTTTTTAGGAGGAAGAGTTGAAGAAAGCCATTTTGGTGGTGTTTGCAAATAAGCAGGACATGGAACAGGCCATGACTCCCACAGAAATGGCAAATGCACTTGGCTTACCGGCTTTGAAGGACCGCAAATGGCAGATCTTCAAAACCTCTGCAACTAAAGGCACAGGACTCGATGAAGCAATGGAATGGTGAGTAACAGCCTGTAATCACACTAGCCTCACTAGAAAAAGGACGTGCTTGGCTTTTCTTTTTTTGAAGACTAGACCTGTGCAAAGTCTGTCTGACACATAAGTGTCTGCCTTAGAACACAGAGTCACTAGGAGAAAGTATTTCAGCATCACTGAGATGACTCTTCAGTAAACTGCCGTAACCTTTTTCCTAGGTTGGTGGAGGCCCTGAAGAGCAGGCAGTGATACAGCTCAGTGCTGCAAAGATGTTTCAGCTACTTCCAACACCCCTCTTTCTGCAGTCAGCTACTTTCAAGCCACAAATACTTTGTAAATAGGACAGATCTGAGTTTGACTCTTGTAAGGTGGGTGCCTCTCTTGCGTTGTAAAACTGAAGCAAGTGAATGTCTCTACATTACGATACTCCATTTCTTTCTGTTTGTATGGAAGTCTTTCTGGTTGGGAAAGGGCAGGTTTTTTTGTTTGTTTCCCTCTCCCTTTGGTGGAATTGAGTAGTTACTGTATTTGTGTAAGTGAAACACTAATAAAATCTGAAACTGTCAGCTGTACTCCTAGGTGTGTTACTTGCTGTTGGGTTACTGAAACAAGTCACAGAATCCCATAACACCTTTTGTTGCAAGAGACCTCTAAGATGATTCAAGTCCAGCACTGACAGGTCACCCCTAAACCATGTCCTTCACCATAATGTTTGCCTGCCTTTTAAATACCTCCAAGGATGGTGACTCCACCACTGCCCTGGACAGCCTGTTTGTGTTTGATAAACCCTTCAGTGAAGAACTTCTTCCTAACACTTAGCCTAAACTTCCCCTGCCACCAGGGAGAAGAGGCTGAGCCCCTCCCTCCTTTCAGGTAGTTGTAGAAGAGGGAGAAGGTCTCCTTTCAGCCTCCTTTCCTCCAGGTTAAACAACCCCAGTTCCCTCACTCCTCACAGGACTTGTGCTCCTGACCCTTCACACCCTTCTCTCGACATGCTCCAAAACTTCAGTGTCCTTGTCTGTAGCTCAGAACTGAACACAGTATTCAAAGTGTGGCCCTCACTAGTGCTGAGTACAGAAGGACAATCACCTCCACACTCCTGCTGGCCCTGCTATTTGAACTGATATCCTGGCTTGTATTTTAAGTCCAGTGGCTGCTGGTTCTATCAGCCAGCACACAGCTGAACATTTAAAGGTTTCCTGAAGCTGGTGCATTGCTGTTAGCATTAGTTTTTCTCACAGGAAAATAAATCTTCAATAGCCACTTACCAAACAGATGTGCCAGGGCTGTAACCTGACTTTTAAATTCCACCTTAATGAGCTGTTATTCCTGCAATCTCAGCTTAGCCAGAAATTACTGCTGAGTTGCTCAGTATAGCTGCAGAAACTCAAAAGACAAATCAAGGGCAGGAGTCAGATTGCTTTCCTTTCTCTCCAGGAGTTAGGATGTTCACAGGCATGAGCACATTTTAAAAATTATGTTTAATATAAAAAAAATCATGGTGTTTGTCCATTCAACTGTACATGCTCTGGTAAACACAAGGGTTTGGAAACAAAGTTGGAAAACTTTTATTTAAGATCCCAGATGAAAAAATAAGACATGAAAAATACTAATAAATATTAAAGTATGTTTTTTCTTTTTAAAGCAGTAATAGGTCTGTAGCTTGCAATTACTTTTATAAATTAATTCTCCAAAAAGCAAAAAGCCTTTTCATTCCACCACTGCTAAATCTTTCAGTGAGCGACTTCGAGGTCTCTTGGCCTTGTAGGTAGGGTGCAGGGATGCTATTTTTCTCTTCCTGGTTTCTGCTTTAGTCTTATGTCTCTTCAGCTTCCTCCTTGCAGCGATGTCGGGGTTTGCTACAGTCTAGTACAAAACAGTACATTAGTTTTGACTAACAACTGTCCCTGCAAACAACAGGTATTTCCTAAGAGACTGGTGACTGGGAAGACACCACTTGGGCTCCTCAAGGCTGAAGGTACTGTGGTGGCTGCTCTGCCCATGTTTACCCCTACTTGGGGTCAGCAGGAGCAGCACAGCTTCACTACCAGTCAGAGCCTGCCCCAGAGGCTGATCTTGAACAGTTTCTTGTGTTTCACAAATGAAAGGATGAGACTGTCCAAGTCAGGAGGAAGTTCTTCCTCAAGTTCACCTTCCCAGGCAGCTTTCAAGCCCTTGGAGAAACCCTATTTCTTTATCTCACAAGACAAAGCAGAACCTTACCTGCAAAGCCCTCTGCTTTTTCCTCATTGCTCTTTTCTGATTGGCCTGTTTCTGCACAGAAGAAAAGGCAACCGAAAAATCCTCCAGGCCAACTAACTTCTTGAGCAGCTCTATGATTTCCTGGGAAAGATTCTTCAGTGTTGAGTCTAGCAAAACAAAATTAATTTGCTTAATCTTTTCAGGATATGGAATGAGAGGAAAAAGCCCAGTAAGGATTCTTTCGTACCACAGGATGACTGCACAGATTTATCTTGCCCAATATCCTGCAGAGACCAGAGCAAGGTGCTTTTGAAAGCTGTTGGTTCTTCCCCAGCAGCCCACAAGTGGTGCTTCAGACAGGGAAAGAGAAAAAAAAACCACTATGAAGAAGCAAAAGGTGTTTTTTAGAAGCATAACAGCATCCCAATGGTTATTAAAAGTGGTTTGCTGCATACAGCCAGTGGGCCTCTTTTGGAATAGACTTTGTTGGAACTGGAGGTGGGCGATTCCAGTCATGTTAGTCAGCACTGGTATCCAGTATGCGCAGTAAGGCTAGGCTTAATGGTTAAGATCACTAGTTAGTTACAACATACTAACCACAATCACTGAAAACAAATCTTGGGGATTAAAAATGGTATAAAGAGATGCTAAGGGAAAACCTGAAAGCAGGGCAATGCCTTCCCATCTCCCAGCAGATCTCTCGAAATTTCTAGTACAGCCTTCAGAGGAGCTTGTGTAAGCTGCTTGCATGCACAACATTATTCAGTGAGAAGCTCTTTGGGTCTGCACCCCTATCATGTGAAAAACTATCTGCAATTATTCTGAAACATGGTTTGAAGAGCCCCGATTCCTGTGCCTATATGATTTTTTTCTTAGCTAAGCAAACCGTAAGTTCCTTACCCAGGATTCTGTCACTGCTCTCCTTGTGGTTTTTTTCAGTTATTTTACAGCTTTTCTGAGATGTGGGGAGCCAGTGCTGCACACTGAATCTCCATGGCATGTACAAACCACAGCTTCACAGTAATGGTCCTTTTTTGGTTTATTTTCTGTTCTTTTCCTGACTCTGGGCTTTAAGCGACTTAACACTTTTTCATGAACATCTAAAACACCAGTGTCTTACTCTTTAGCCAAGAGTCTCATGTTAAATGGGAAGCTAGTCCGTCTTCCCCTTTTCAGGCACAACTTGTTAAGGTCACAAATTTATAGAATGTACTGGACTGGAAAAGACCTTCAAAGGTCATCTAGTCCACCCCCCTAACAAAAGCTGAGACATCTCTGTATGTCAGATTGCGCAGAGCCCCATGGATCTCCAGGGAGAAAAGAGTGTAGTAGTATCTAGAGAAATGAGTGGTAGTAGCTAGGCAGACCAGTGGCCAGGTCATCGTGTCCTGAACTCTGTGCAAAGTTCAGTAGGTGTACGCCTGACTGCATACACTGCCTGCTGCATTCCCGGAGTGGATGCTGCCCGTAGAAGTTCCTTCCTGCAGTCTGTGCACACAGGGCACACAATGAAGGTCATGGAATCATTAGGGATTGGAAGGGACCCTGGAAGATCATCTAGTCCAATCCCCCTGCCACAGCAGGATCACTTCACTGGAGAAGTTATAGAATCAGAATCACTCTGGG
>JAOXOE010000001.1:33834412-33854133 GCA_028565055.1 Phoeniculus purpureus | reverse complement strand
TCTCTCAGTCTGTCCTCATAGGAGAGGTGCTCCAGCCCTCTGATCATCCTCGTGGCCCTCCTCTGCACACACTCCAGTATTTCCACATCCTTCTTGTAATAAGGGCTCCGGAACTGGACGCAGTGCTCCAGCTGGGGTCTCACTAGAGCAGTCATGTTCTCCATTTCAAAAGGAGAGCTTTGGGAAACCACTGAGCAGCCACCAATGAACTGATAATTCCAACTTGTGCAGCCCCTTGCTCTGCAGTAACACAGCTGCCATAAAACACATTGTTCTACGTTCATACCTACTCTTTACCACAGGGCATTGATCTTCACGTCCCTACGCCTCACAGCAGATCTAACATAATAATTCAAAAATGAATGACATTGGCCTTGTTCTGCCTTCCTTAAAGCCCACACTGTTCCTCTCCACAGCAAGGACTCAACAAGTCCTTGTGCCACCCATAAGTCCAGCCCTGAGTACTACACTTTTTCCACCACATCGCACGCTCAGGTTTTACCCACTTGCATGCAGGAGGCTGTCTAGCCCCAGTTTTTGTCAACTCATATAGATTTCTGTCCCAGCTGTCAAGACATTCTCCTTTCTTGGTATTCTGGTTAGACTGCAGGTCACTGAAATTCAGTGATTAAGGGGGATCTACACCTCAGCAGAGAAAAGCAAAGACAGCAGCATTAGTGCAGAGGCAGTGCTCTCACAGCTTTCCTCCCTGCTAGTCTTTGTGAGGGAAATCACTTACCTTGCTCTGCATAGGTGCTGTTCAGCTCCCTGTACAGAGGGGTGAGAATTGTTGGAAGATACGGCTTGATCCTGTCCTTCCCCAGATCCACTGAAATTGCTCCCAAGAACTTAAAGATGCAGCTTCTCTGAAAATGAGTGTGGGGGACATGAAGTGAGGAAGGCTGAAAGGAAACTGCTGAACTGCACTGCTCCAAGAGGGCTGTGCAACACAGGGTGCTGTTCCAGACACCTAAGCCAGAAACTCACTGCTGTTACATGGTCTTACAGCCTCCAAGTACAGCCTTTAGATCAGACACAACTCTGAGGCATCTGTAAATGTGTGAGCTGTGACTCCACTGGGCTGGCAGCTGTTAACACTTTGAACAGGCTTGTTCTCACTGTCCCATACTGAGGCAGCCAAAGACATGAAAGCTCAGCCGTTCTAACTGAACCCAGTGTTCACTCTAACTGAACTGAGCCAGTGTTTTTCCTGATGCTCTCCCACATTCTTCTCTCCTAGCAAGTAACTCCACACCACCATTCCCCTGCCTGCATAAACCTAACGCTCCTGGGCTTTCACAGGCAGTAACTGCTCTGGCCCCTTCCGCTTGGCATCTTTGGGTTTACCACCCCTCCACCAGCCCACAACTAGGGCTGGAAGCAACAGCAAGGAGAGGCAGAGTGGCACAAGCCTTTCCTGAGAATCCTGAATTGAAAATGCTTGTCATTTTTTTGGCACTTACTAACCCTTGCTCCAGCACCAGTTCCCAGCAGCTGGTCTAGCCCTGTTCTTACCTTTAAGGGGACCTTAGGGGAATATGCTGCTTCTCGCTTTGCCATGAGAGAGAGCTTCTTCATCAGCCACAGCAGTGTGGCTGGCTGGCCTTTTTCTTCCATGTCCTCTTTTTTGTCGCCCTCTTCTTCAGGAGAAATGTCTTTCTTTTCCTCATCCTCTGAGGCCTCGGGCTCTTCCACTTCACAGCTAAGTTCTCCATCAGCCTTTTTACCTTCTTCTAAGGCAGGAGCTAGCAAGTAAACAACTTTGGCCACAAAAAGCAAGTTCTTTATAACCTGGTGTACAAACAGAGCAGTCAGTCCCTGTGGGTTCCCTCAGCATCAGCAGTGCTCAGGGCATGTAAGAGCCAAAAATGGGTGTGAAAGTGGAACTGGCCAACCCCAGAAGATGTAATGGGTCTACCCTTCTGTGCTGGTTTAGGGTCAAAGGTGGGACCCTTTTTTCCCTAGGTCACAAGACCTGACCTAACCTATCACACCTTCGCATGTTGGTCCCAACACAAAGGCCCACCTTAATGAACTCTAGCAGTTCAGGATCCTGTCTTTCCCAGGAGCTACCATGCCCTTGGGGCTTATCACGGTTTAACCATTTTGTGCCGGTTTGGATTTCTCAGGCAGGGCTGATCCTTTTGTCTTCCTGGCCCCCAGCAGCTCCCGTCTTTCCACAAGGAAACTGAACAGGTTCACAGTGGAGTCAGACCTTCAAGCAACAGCATGAAGCTGGACTAAATGCTCCCAGCAAACCACCAGTGCTTCACCGCAGCTGCAGGGAACCAGCACCAGAGGTTTGGATCCCTGCTCCAGCCTGGGCTGCAGTGACAGATTCTCTCTAGCAGAAGGACCCCGGTCCTGCCCTGCATGGTAACTCCCCTTTCTGTCCCTAACACACTTCAGCCCTTCCAGCAGGTTGACACCTCAAGTGGTACCTTTTTTGGGCCCTCTGCGACATGCACCTGCTCAGCACAGAGCAGCTGGCCCCGTATTGTTTGTTTGCCCTGAGCCACCACCACCAGCCAGCAGCACTGCTGTCTTGACTAGGATGCCAGGGCTTGCTTTGTGCTCTCCTGCGCCACCACACCTTCTCCTGTTCTTACCTGCTCTCCCAGAGACGTGTCCAGGAACTTGGACTGCAGCTGGTGGCAGAATGCAAACGCAAGTTCCTTCATCTGGGAAGGAGGAAAAGAGAAGGAAGTTACTCCCTGACAGGGAGCCAGAAGCAGAAACTCAAAGCAGTGCTTTGCAGTCACAGATGATACCTAGGGGAGGCCAAGAGATCAGTTTGGCACAACTTCTGCCTATACCTGGTAGCCTAGAGGGGAATTTTTGTGCTGCTGAGAATAAAACCCCACAGAAGGCCTTTCTCAGCAGCAGAAACACCTCCTCAAATGCTTTAAGTGAGAAAGAATTAGGTGTCAGACAAGCAGCAACAAGAGAAAGGCGTATGCCAAGCCATAACACTGTTTTTATATCTCAGACAGGGAATGGGCATAAGCAAGGGGAAATACTACAGACATCGTCACCTTTTTGTCCAGTTCAGCAGTCAAGAAGCCTGTGGCTGCAGGAAGCTTTGCTGATGCCTTTTTTCTCTTCCCTGCCTTTCCTTCCCTCCACTTGTTGACAAGATCTTCTGGCTTGTAAGATGCAAACAGCAAGCCAAAGATCTCGGTAGCTGTCAGCCAGACCCAGCTGTGAGGATACCACAAGTGAGACTGGACATGACCTGGAGAAAAAGAAAAACTCCTTTCAGCACAGAAGCTGATCCAGTGAGAGCAGAAAGAAAACCAGGTCCCTCCAAGAATTACCACAGCACATGATACAATAAAAAGGTGGAGGAAGTTCACTGCGCTCACCGGCTCAGAACTTAATCAAATATTTCCTAGCAATTCTATCCAGCCCAAGCAGACAGCAGAAAAGAGCTACAGGTTGCCAAAATGCCCACAGTGGTGACCAGATGTACCTGAATCCACCCACATCACTTCCAAACATTCCAAAGATGGGGCTATTGCTGGCAAATGATGGTAACTGGCCAGGAAAAGTGGTCTCAGCACAGACAGACACTTATCTGATCCTGGCTGACAAGTCATATTTCTGCAGCAACTACAGTCCCCTTAGGGATTCAGTGTCACAGATCGTCTGTCTGTGGTGTCTGGGGAGTGACACTTGGGTGAGCTGGCCCTGCTGCAGATGGTCAGATGGAACCTCTGGATGGAGACTGATGGTGCTTCAGAGCAGAGATGGGGCTGCCCTTGTCTTGCCTCTGCCCAAGCTACATATCACCAAGCAACCCAGCATTTACACAGGTTATCCCCTGTCTCACTAGAGGCTCCTGGCAGGCTGAACTCCTCAAAGACATTAACCAGCTAGACCCAGGCTTCCTCACTGGAGTAAACGAAGCGGTTATAACCAAGTCAACAAAATGCCGATCAACCAGCCTGGCATCGTGCAACCTCACTCACAGGGAAACTGCTTGAATCAAATTACCTCTGGCCCTTAACATCCTGGCAGACACCCAGCGTTTACAGTATTCTCACCGTGTGTCATCGCTTGGTGGCTGCTATGTATGAGCTCATCGAGAAAATCTCACCTTCCCAGGAGAACTGAACGTTTTCATCCAAGAGGATGCAATTATGCTCAAACACACAATAATTTGCAACTACTTGCTCTTGGGATAATAGGAAATATTGCTCAGCAACTGAGACAGAGGGTGTCTTGTTTTCATCAACCACGTAACCTTTTCCATTAACACAATCTCCTTCACTGCCCAGTAATTGCTGTATGTTGGCACTCTGCAGCATGGAAACCTTGCACAACAAAGCTTGCTGTTTTCACTGGGGTGCAAGAAACGCACACGGCACAGAAAGAAACGTCCTTGTAACGCAGCCATAGTAATTCTCGGTACTTACCCCAGATATTGCTCATAACATCATTGTACTTGGTTAACTCAATCAAGTTGCACTCTGTGGTTAGCTTTGTTACCAACACAAGAAAACTGAACAGCAGCCTATCTGCAGCCTTCTCCTCCTCCTCTTCTGTTATCTAAAAACCAGCAAGTCAAGAAAGAGGCTTATGAGAACCTGAAGACTGGTTATTTACTCTGCTAGATAAATATCAGCGCACAGAAGACTGACTGGTATCCCGTTCCCCCTGCAAAAAAACAACGCGTAAGAGAAGCAGCTTCACTAAAACATTTCCTCTGGAGACTGAACCTCTGCAGGATGTTGTTAGAATCGTTCTTCTTGGGTTTTATACAGACATTTCTGTAACAAGCCGTTAGGTTTCACAACACAAGCCACGGCACACACTGCACATCATTTATGTCTAGATGTGCATTTGTGCACAGTGGACCCTCACTGCTAGAGCTAAGCTGAGCCTGCGTCACCTGGGAAGCACCACGTTGTTATCACAACACTGTGTGCTTGGTGTTTTATTCTATTAAATCCTTCAAATTCTCATCCTTCCTGCAATCACCAGCTGGCTTGACAGAACTAGTCAGCACTTCACCTACGTGTCTCAACATAAGGGGCGATTACTCTGAAGACTTCCTCACTGCAGTTATTTTATTTTAATCTCTTGCCAAGAGGTTCTTCTCTCTTGGTCAGCATGTTGCCCGTGCCCACTAGTAGCAAGTGGGCAGCCTTCAGGTGCCGTGACTGGGATTCCTTTGGGAATACCACACATCAAGCCAAGTCTGAGGCAGCCTTGTTCTGAGTTCATCATGCGCTAAAAAAATCTTTCCATAAAACAAAACTGTGATGTGAAGTACTGAAAGGGAGCTCCTGTGGAAGTTAAAGTCATATAGATAACACCAAAGCCCACAGTCTCAAGTGATTCAACACTCCCGACCTTCCACGCTTACACAAATCTCTGAAGCCAGCAGGCACGTTTCCCAGTTAAATGGGTGTTGTCAGTGTGACTGTTCAGGCGGTTTGACAATTAAACTGCTTCTAATCCACCCCAGTACTACCTACCTGTGCACCCTGCCGTTCTTTCTGGTGGTTGTTTTTGTAACACAACAAACAAAAAGCACAAAACCACTCTCTCCGTCCACCTCAGAAGGGGTCAGAAGCAGGGATAGCTACCACGACACACACTACTACAGGCTGTCAACCCACCAAGTCGTACAGGTGAAAAACAAAAGCCTGAGACTCAAGGGCTGTGTCAAGAACCCCTCCCACCCACAGAGATCTTGACAGAGGACGGGGCAACGAGCAGTATGTATGTTAGTTATGCAGTACAGCTGCAGACTCAGGCCAAGTGGCTTTGAAAAGTTCCTTTGCCCCTTGTGCTGTGACATGTGACATCAAGTTCAGGCTTACAGACCAAAAACCCACAGTTCTAGGTAAGTGAGGTCCCCTTCAGAACAAACATGCTTCACATCTTTCCTCAGTCTCAAACAGTAGATCCAACAGGTAAGCCTCTTCTTCCCTTTCTCCCTTTCCTTAATCCTCTTTCCCAAAGCCTAATGCATGGGAAAGACTACTTACGTCTTCAAATTTAACTGGGTTGATTTCTTTTTCAATCAAAGTGAGGACAGATTCAAGCCGCTGCTCAAACATGACTCCCTCCACTTCAACAAACAAACCGCACGCCTGGGCAGCCAACCTCCTGTGTGAGCTCTGCCAACAGAAAGAATAACACCCCTTGTTACTTCTTGATAACCAAATCCTGCAGCTCCCATGCACAGGAGCTGCCAGCAACCACTACTTTGGCCTGTAGCAACGGCATCTTAGAAGAAGCTGGTATTCAGGGTACCACTGCAAAAGGACATGCCGACAGTCCTTAGGGACTGAAGTGCCTGGTAGCACAAGTTATTGCTGGAAATGCACCCTAGAAGTGAATGCTGAGAGGACCTTTTCCAGCCTAGTTCCCAGTCACAAAGTTCTGGAGGCTACTTTGCAGTCTTTAATCCTTAAGAATGGCTCACAGCTGCAGACTAACTGAACACATTAGGGATTAAATGGATGAAGTACTGAAAGAACACTTACTCCACTAGTGCAGAGGGACAGAACCTGAGTCCAATTTTAGAGTAACAACATCTGGGCACCCAGATCAAAATGGGAGATCTGTAAGGCTAGCTTTACCATCTTGCAGCTGTCAGCAACAGAACAAGGCAAATCTGAGCTGAAGACAGCAGAAAACTCCAATCACTGGCCTCAGAAGATCTTTCATGAATTTGCTGAAACCTTTAAACTGAGCAGAGAATTCATGTGGCGAAACACCTGACCCAAAGAGGAACTGTTGGAAAGCAGCTTGGAAGTCTGTAGGCTGGCTACAGCATCAGCAGTCCCTTGTGCACTTTTACGAAGCTATGCCCTTTCTCGTTCTTATTAGACCCCTCCAAAGCACTGAATACAGCTTTAGAGCACTTTTAATCTAAGTGGAGTCTTGCTCATACTCCTTTCCTAAGATTACTAAGTCAGGTACGACTGAACCCACTAATCCACCAGATGTCACACTAGCAATCACTCACTTGCCTTACTCAGTCCCCAAAATGAGTTCAGACGTGGTCAGTGAAAAGATCAAAGAATACCTTCTTGCTGTGAAACCACTCTGTGACCAGTGAAAACATCAGGTCTTGCTTTTCCTTGCTTATCTTTCTGAGGAGAGATTTACATGTCAAGGCCGCCATCTTTTTGCATTTGGCAGAGTCATCATTTATCATCATCATACAGAGAGCGAGGAAGAACACCCCGCAGTACTTGTGGAGGAGATCCTAGAAAGAAACAAGCATTAGCTAACCAAAGGAGCTTCTGGCACTTAAAGGTGAAAAGCAGAGCATTTTGTTGCGCCTCATACCAGAACAATGTCAGTCCCGAGTGGGGTTCACATCAAGGGAAGTGGCTGACAGGATGACCCATTTGCAGAGCATGTACAGCAGCCCCAGCCCTACCCCAACCTTAATTTGCTAACCTGTCTCTGGGACAGCAAAGTCAGTTTCAAACCTCAGCGGTCATTTTCATGCCCAGCTCTCACTGACACAGGCTTCAGTCTCTCAGCACTGCAGCAATCAGCCAACAGATTTTGTCTCAGAGGCAGCAGCTCTTTGGTACTTTACTCAGCTGCCAGGAACTATGGTGAGATGCTAAATCTAATCAGGCAGTGAAGCAGAGCTAACCACACAAAATTTCTCTGTCTTCCGCCCCCGTTCTTGCTTGATTGCATTTCTCAGTCTCCTGAATGCTCAGCCAAGCTCCAGCTGCACAGCACCCCGCTTAGCACATTGCCCAAGTTGTCCTGCATGGCTATTTTTCAGCTTTCATTTTGATCCACCCCACTGAGCAGCTCTTTCTCTCCAGTCAGGCCAACAATCAAATAAGGTATATCGCAGAATCACAGAACATTAGGGATTGTAAGGGACCTTGAAAGATCATCTAGTCCAATCCTCCTGCCACAGCAGGATCACATACCAGTTCAGTCAGCAGTATCTCTTGTGGAAATTGAAAGACCCCAGCAATGAGAAAACTCTTGACTGCACTGTCTATTCATACCCCATTTCCTAAACTCTCTTTGTTTCTCCCTGGCATAAGTCACCATGAAGTTTATCCAAACTCCAGCTGACAAAGCTTTGCTTTACTTGCAGACTGGGCACATTAGACAAAGTAGTACTGCAGACTTTCCAGCAAGTCATTTCTCTTTTGGAGCAAAGCCGGGCTCTTCGGAGTTAAGAGAACGTTCTGCTCATGGTAAGAGGTACAGGAATTACCAAGTGCTTCTAAAATAAACTGCTCTGAAATGCTGTAACTGCAACACAGAGTAACTGCTTGATGCTTGGGACACCGAGGGGTGCCCATTACCTGTGGGAATGTGTCAAGGAGGTATGCAATCATCTCCAGCGCGGATTCTCTTCCGGTTTCGTACTCGTACCTGTAGGGAAATGGTTAATGGGGCTGGGTTAACACTCGAGAAGGTCGCTACCAATTTACAGGAGTGGCCAATGCCAGAAACACACACTGATGGGAATCTTTCTACAGCAGCTACCAGATCTGCTCTGATACCTGAAAAACAATCATGGAAACGCAGGATTGTCTGTGTTGGAAGGGATCTTTAAAGGTCATCTAATCCAGCCCTGATTCCATTTCCCAGAGAAAAGGCATAGAGAGACAAACAAGCGAAAAAGAGTTATGCCAACCTGAGTCAGCGCAGGACATGACAAAACTAATGTCACCTTTAGCAAGGGAGAGGCGTAACCTAAAGCTGGTTTGAGGCACACCGATCTGACTGAATCGGTGCAGTCTATCTCATGCTGCTCCTGCAGCTGCAGTTGAGACCACTACCATGGGACACTTGTCATACAAATGCATCTTCCCTTACTCTTTCTGGGTTTTCCAGTTCATCTGGTTCACAACAAGTGGAACTGGTTAAGCACTAAGCAAACAACAGAACCTTTGCTTACAAAGAGATAAAGAGCAACAAACCCAGCTGTAGAATAGGGAAGAGAGAAAGGACTTGCTTTATCAAACTGCCCTTCTCTGAAAAAGCGGAAGTGTTTGAGAGATAGGAAAATCACACTCTCTGTTCCTCACACAAGGTGGCTACTGAAGCTACATTTTCCCAACAAGATTATGTTCTGACAGAGATGCTGGGAATATAAACTCACTCCAGTTGTGCAAGTATGAAATCCAGATTGGTTTTCAGCTTGTCACCAAGGGGGTAATCCAGAATGTATTTTAAGTAAATCTGGAAAGAAAAAGAGCAGAGAGGAAGTGTTACAAGAAATACTCAGGAAAGACCATAAAAAGGTTATGAAGAAAATTTAGTGATGGATCAGCAAGTTTATGAGACACATCTCTTTCATCCTGCTCCCATTATACAAGGGGCCAACAACAGCTTTTGCATTCTGTGCCTGGAAGAGAATCTGGAGGTGTCTGACAACTGCCAGATCAGTCTTTTAGAGTGTTACTGTGATTTGTGCAGCTCCTGTTAAGGGAGACTCTGCACCCTTCAAAATTCATCCTGTAACTGGAATTGCACTATTATGTTCCGCACAGCCCCCACTGCTCCTGCTTCCCAATGCTTGAAAAGCAGCAGCCAGTTCTGCCTTTTGATTACTTTCAGCTTGGAAAGAATGAGGAAATAGCACAAAGACATTTGTGGCAAATTCTCTTCTGCTGGGATTCAGAAAAGGGCGATGTTCTCAGCTGTGTGCTCCTAGAAAGCCCGCAAGCCCCATGTGCCACTGCTGCTGAACACCACAGCTAGCAGTCTTGCTTCAGGCAAGCAGCCTGTGACTCTGCTTAGCATCAGCCACAAGAACTCAACCCTGACAGACAACACAGGGAGCAAGCTGTAAGTAAAGTAGGATGAGAGACTTTCTGTTCTACTAACCTGCCTGCATTGGACTCGCACCGGCTCATTTTGACCTGTGATGGCCAGTTGGGCAACCTTTTGCATCACATCATTGATTTCAGGGACAATCAGTTTCCTGGATATAATAGCCTAAGAATGTAAAAGCACAAGTGCAGTCATGTCATTTTGTCTGAACAGTGGGAAATGCAGTACTCTAACGAGGGACCATGACAATCGCAGGAGGTTTACTAACACGGACTTTTTAACATCTTCAAATAGAGCCAGAGCGACTCTAAAAATAATAAATTAAAAGAAAAAAACCCAGATTGCTTATAAAGCTGTGCATTTCCTTTGGGCAACATAAACTATTTGGTCTAACAATTAGGGATGTTGACTCTTTAGCAAAAGCACCCAGAGACGCAAACCCATTCTCATACGGACCTGCATAAAACAGCTTCACAAACTATTCTAAAAAGTGACTGCAAGTTAAGCAGGAAAGCTTTGATGATTTTCCTCCCCACAACACAGCCTTAACAGCAGCACTGCGAGGCCTGTTCCTGATGCAGGGTTGTACAGCCTTTCACCAGGAGGCAGCATCAGAGCCATTCCAGCAGCTCTCAGACCCCATGCACTGGGTGCACATAAATACCTTGAGAAGGCCGAAGGCAGTGGCTTGGCGTGATGAATCGTAAATGTCTTCTTCAGCAAAGCCAAGTAACACTTGGAGCTGTTTGCTTGTTATCTGACTCTTGGTGTTCTTCACAAGTATTGTCACACACTACAAAAGCCGATTAACATTGTCAAAGCCCGTGCAGTGCCATAAAACAGAAGCCCACACCAAAGCCTCACTCTATTTATGCCACTTAGATTTCAGAAAAGAAACTGCTGCTCTGAAACATGCGGCTAACACTGTTCTCATCACATCTTGCCATGTCTGCCTGGACATGTTCCTGTGTGATCTGCTCTAGAAGCTGGTCTGGCAGGGGATTTGTACAAGATGATCTTCACAGGTCCATTCCAACATCCTTCCATTCTATGATTCTACAATTCTGTGTTAAAAGCAAGCTGATGCCTCTCAAAAGACAGGGGGGTCTTTTGAGACACTATTAAAAGGAAGAAAGAAGGCAAATTTATTTCTGTAAAAACACTTCTTCAGATCCAAGCTGTGTTTTTTTGCACTTGGGGAGTAATAAGCAAGAGCACTTTTCCCTTGCTACCTTGTGACCTCCAGACTACCTTTCCAGGGTCAGCTGTTGGAGGGGACTGCAGCTGGAAGAGACTCAATCTGCCAAGTTAATTCTAAAGCAGAAAAGAAAGACACTGGGTCTGACTTACTTTAAAACAGCTCATAACCAGGTGGAAATTCTGGCCTTTGGCTATTCCTGTCTTGGCAAATTCTTTCAGCAGGACAAAAAGCTGCTTGATCAATGACTCCAGATTTGTAGTGACAGAAGGCAAAGGGAACTTTAAAATCCACACCAAGGACTGCAGAGCACCAGTTACCACCTGCGTGAAAGAGCCAAAGGACAACACTGGGTAGAACCACACTGACAGAAGACTTTTCTCACTGTTACAGACAACAAAAATCAGTCTCTTTCAAACTATTAACGTGTAATACAAGGGTTTCTCAGTTCTTAAATCACCATCTACCACTCCCTAATTCTCTAACTTTGATCTCACTAGTACATAAGTACAGTGCTGATTCAGCAGGTGGCAGGAGCCGTTCTTGAAGCAGCTGTGCCTTCAAGGCATGGAAGTTGCTCTGCCAAATAAACCAGGTCACCTGAAAGCCCTGCTCCAGGCATCTGACAGAGCATGAGGCATCACGAGACATGAGAGCAACTCAAGGTTTAACATATTACATGAACACGCTCCAGCAGAACTTGTCTATACTCAAACCTGCAGAACTAGGGGTAGAGCATTCAGCCACACTTTTCCCCCCGGTTTGGGATAACATGTACTCAACGAATTTAATCGGCCTGTCTATGAAATCGGATTTGAAAACTGGATGGCTTCCTCTTCTCTTTCAGACCAGCTCCAAGCTGATGTTTGTTGGGTAGACCCACCTTAGCAGAAGAGACAGAATAGACAGATTCCAGCTCAGAGCCATACCTTGACATCCATTGATTTCAGGCAGTCTATAAGCAGCTGAACAAACGGGTCTAGCATCTCCAGAACACGCTCCTCAGAAGAATTGACTTTGGACCTCTTCAGGCTCATGTGCAGCAGCTGCAATACAAAACAGAGGATGTTCAACTCAAAGTCAGGCTGGAACTCAAACTGAAGCCAAGCAAGGTCCCACATAGTTTAAGGCTATAGTAGCATTTACGCCACATGCTATTCAAATGCTTGCAAGAGGCTGAGTACTTTTCAAGAGTACTTGCTCTCTAAAAGGCACCAACAGATCTACCACATGCAAAATGAAGTTATGGCTAGTGGCTATGTTGTTAACAAAACAAGATATAGAACACCTCCCTTTGAATATCCTTAATAAAAATGTTGACTGCAAGGCTTTGTATCCGAGGCGTTCCTTACCCGAAGTCCTGAATCAACCAATATATAGGTGTTAGTCCTGCTGCTGACACGTGCTTTCTGTCCTCCTCTCATGGGGGTGGGTGGGAGCAGCAGGCAGCTCTCTGGTTGCAGCCGAGGATCTGGAGGGGCAACTTTTTTTCTGAAAAGCAGTGCATGGCAAAGGACAATTGTCAGATTTCAACCCTTTCCACAACACGCTCGCTGCTGGGTGTGACGTGAGCTGGACTGTGCTTAGATGCTACTCACACAGCAAGCAAAAGCAGGTCACAGCCAGATCAGAATGAAATAAAATATAATAACTTGAAATCAGCACAACAGATGGTAGACTTAGACTTGAAAACAATACCACTAATATGGACATAACAAACACATGCTGATTCATTTCCACTTTCTCCGGATACTGCCCACTCTACTACATATGCTGATTGACACTTACTTTTAACAGCTTACAAAAACTGCTCCAAGAAGAATGCAAACAGCTGTCAGACCCTAGAGCAAACCAGCCTATACCATGGGAAATGTAAGAAACTCAGACTCACCTATGAGCAGAGACACCAGCAGACAGAGTAAATCTGATGGTTCTCCCTCTTCTACACTGGCACTAAAGTGCTAAAGTGAAAGCCTAAAGCCAGGCTCTTCTCAGTGTCATCTAGTGATAGGACAAGGGGCAATGGGTGTTAGCTGGAACACAAGAGGTTCCACATAAATATGAGAAGGAATTTCTTCACGATGAGGGTGACAGAGCACTGGAACGGGCTGCCCAAGGAAGTTGCAGAATCTCCTTCTCTTTTAAAACCCACCTGGATATGTTCATGTGCAACTTGGTCTAGGTGATCCTGCTCTGGCAGAGGAACTGGACTAGATAATCTTTTGAGGTCCCTTCCAATCCATAATGTTCTGTGATTATCTTGTTCCTGTCCCCATGAAAATACCCAGGACTCCAAACACCGTTTACATGTCAGTATGTAGCTTGCTACTAAACACTGCTCCTCCTCCATTCAGTCCAACACACAAATGCATTTACCAGCTAATGAGATGCTTAAAACAGTCTTGCTGAAGGCCTCAAATCCTTGCAAGAGCAGACTCCCATTTCACTCCCATTTCCAAGTTTTTTCCTTGTCCTTTGACTTCCCAAGGAATTAACTTTTCTTACTGTCATTTGTCTTTTGTGTTTTAATGTAGCTCTCACACATTTGATCAGTTGAATTTGGGAGCTGCCATTTCTGCAAGCAAACCTCCCAACTGGTAACAGACCACTGGGTCAACATTCTAGAACTTACTTGGCCTTCTCAGTGAGCAGAGGCAAGTTTTCACTGATGAGACCGTGGCTGAGGAGAAGGAGGGACTCCGCATTCATGTCTGAATTGAAGATCAGCCCTTCCATGACGTGACGCAGTGCCTCATGTACTTTCCGGACAATCTTCAAGCTTGTGGTGCTCTCCAGAATCTGCAAAGGCACAACTATGAGAGTCAGGAGGGCAACATGAGGGCAATGATCTGCTATCAGAAATCATGGGAAAAGCCAGAGCAACTTCTCTCTCATCACATGCTGCCTGAAGTCCTCAGCTCTCCACAAGAACAGCATCCCATTGCCTCAGCTCTGTCCCAACATTCCTTTCTTTCTCCTCTTTTCAACCTTCAGCCAGTTCACCTACTGCCACCAGAGCACTCCAGAGCTCAGGAGCAAACCAAGGGCTCCATTTTCGCACGAGCTTGAGTTCTGCTTAAAGAACTGCATCTCTGAAAAGGCATCTACTGTACACGGACAGACCCTGAGTACACTTTGGTGACACTGCTCAGGCACAGGAGACCAAACCACACAGCAGCCTTTCAGGACTGCAATGCTCCAAAGGAAACCAGAGTGGGCACAGGGAAAGGGCACAAAGTGCTCATAGCGGGAAGTTCCTTTCTAGCAGGGACTGAAAGCTTCACAGAACATTTCCTGGTCTGGACATCAACAGTAAAGACTGATTTTGTCAGCAGGGCACACACTGCTTTCCAAAAGGAAAATGGGAAGCCAAAGCAGGATCATACATACAATTTCACAGCAATCACGCAGAGGCTCATGTTTCTTTTAGGACATACAGAACTGTGAGAGCTCAGCACCAAAAAAGACTCTGGCTGACTTTTCTTACCTCTTTCAGTGGCACAATAAGTTTTGTCACCTGGCCTTTTCCTATGAATTTTCCAAGAATTTCATAGGAATCGTAACTCTTGCTCTTGCGTGCTTCCATGACCTTGGAGACAATTCCCTTCACTTCCTTCTCTTCGGCCAAATTCCCAAACAACTCTTGGTTGAAAATCTTTGGAAATGAGGTATGAGAGGTGAATGAGCAGAGCACAGAAGCAGAGCCAGATTCCTCCAGCAGCAACAGAACACCATTATTGTTCCCCACTCACATTAAAAACAACATCTATCCCTTCCTTGTCAACAGCCAAGTCTCAGCACAGCAGACGAGGATACTGTTCCCCTACCCCTCTGTGTTGTGATACCACACACAAGACTAGGACTAGAGTCAGACCACGAAATCTAAATATACTCCATCTGGGCAGCCAGCTGAGCTCCTGGGCTCTGAGGACCACTCTGACTGTTGACTTGTTCAGTTCAGCAAGTCTGTTTACTTCTCAGACGTTTAGAGCACAGGGCAACAGAGTCAGGTGTCTGAATCTAGAACCCAGTCCCTGTCAGGCTGTGAGGCTCAGGGTACAGCTCCTGAGATACGCTGCTAATGCCTCAATAGAAGACAGTCTCCTTCCTCTACAGTACACACACAACCAGCTCTGTTTGCCAAGTTTGAGACAATCTCCACAAAATTCTCCTCCTCCCACAGGCTGCCCCAGACACTTCATGATGTTCTCTCCTTCAAATCTTTAACAGCTTTTACCTCAATCAGGATATCCAAGCAGGGGTCCAAATCACCAGCACTGAGCCTGGTGGTAAGGCCCTTCAGTAACAGGTTCACCGTAAAAGTCAGCACATGGAGCTAAAGAAAAAGAGAACACATCATGTATCCAAACCCTTCTGATTAATACTGGATGGAGAGACCCCCACAGCAGAGACATCACAACATGCACACTGAGCTCTCACTATTGGAAATCAGTAGGAGGATGAGAATCCGTGTGCTGGCAGCAGGAAGAGGACACCTGTCCTGGCAGGATGGCTGGAATCTCCCCCTCCCCAGTGGTCTTACTGATATTTTTAGGCTGTGCTAATCAACACTTTCACTCTCAGAGCAGCTACAATCTCGTGCTATTCCACTGGGGTAATTCACATAGAAAATTATTCTCCATTCCAATGATCATGGAAAAATGAAAGACAAATTAGTAGTCAGAGCCTTGGCTCTGGATCCAGGAAGCAAGATTTCAATTAGCATCACTGCATACCATCTGTGCAGTCTCTGTGGCAACTCCCCTCAGATGACAGTTTGCCCTAGTGACTGCTGGAAAGATTTCCACTAGTCTTAGTGGAATCAGAAATTAATGCTTCACCTTCATACCTCAGCAATTCACTGGGAAAATGGAGAGCCTCTCTTCAATGTTGTTTAGACTCCTAAGTTCTTGGGATACAGATCCTCATTTGACACTTGGCATAATAAAGATTGATGCAGGCATGAATAACAGTATGTCGTTGCATTATACCACGCTATTCTACCAGTGCAAAACAACTTCACAATCAACTTCCCTTTGGCTCTCCCTCCTAACTCATTAAAATAAACACCTACAGAGAGCAGAAAAGGCGAATATCAGCCTTACCTGGTACCCATGGACAAGAGCGGACCGCATCTCTTTTAAGATATACAGGAGGTACTGCACTCCCAATGCCTCCATGATTTTAGTGAGAGTGTTACGAGCAATGTCACGGATTTCCTGAAATTTGTTCCTCAGGAACGTGCAGACTTTCAGCAGGATGCTGGAAACAAGAGGTAGACAGCTTAGCTCACTCCTATCATGATCAAACTGCTTGTGCTGCTAGCGAAGGAGGCATCTTTTCAGAGCTGTTTCGCATCCAGAGCTATACTCAAAGCCAGCCTCACAGAAAGATTTATAAGCCATAAACACACCTACTGTCCTCCAAGATGTTTTACTGAATGTCCTTTGTTTTTTGTTCACTATTCTTCCCTCAGCTCTGAAACCCCTTCCTCTACATCTTAATTCATAGCTCAGCTCTTATTTAAAGATTTACTAAGTTCCTTTCAAAGTTTGTAGAGTTCAAATGCTGACAACAGGAATGTCACTAGAAAAGTGAGTTTCCAAGAAGAGGTATTTTAAGGTCTGCTAAGATGCCCCTCTTGGATTTCGCCTTGTACATAACTACAGCTTGAGAAAGGTGCCTGCACTCATTCCCAGGCCAACAAAGAGGATTTCAGGAGCTCAGATGGGATTTACCTTGGCAGGTTGGCTTCCATCACTTCTTGGGGAAGACACTGCATCATCCTGACCATTGCAAAAGCTAATGGTACACGAACTACTTCGTCATCATTCACAACGTTGGATTTCACAAGCTTGTGTTCATCATCTCTTTTAACCTTTTTAAGAGAGCAAGATTCAATGCACCTCTAATATAAACAAAGAACTCCTGCATTTTCCTCAACAAACCCTTGAAGAGGTCAACAAGGCAAGATGCAAACTTCTGCTGACTCCAGGAAAAACCAAGACAGAAACACGACTACTGAGATGAATCCCTGCTTCCCGTATAGAAGTGAAGCTGGGTGCCAGTAAGCGCCTGAGAACTTTTCAGCAGGCTGCACGAAGTGAATGATTTCACTGGTATGGTCCAAGCCAGTTCAACAGGGAAGAAACCACTCTCAGACCAACCAGAGGGTCTGTCAGCAATCTCCATGACTGAACAAAAGGGATGAACCCTCTCTTATGCTTTCAGGTGGTTTCTCTCTAGTAGTGGCTTTTCTTAATACTCTGCATTTCCACTGGCTCTGAAGTAGCACCCCAACCTTGACAGCAACAGCACAGCCTATGAAACACCTTCCCAACGGCAACTCCTCACCTTTGCAACAATACACCTGTGCAACTTCGGCAAGATGCTGACTGTAACTGTATCATGAATGTGTTTGATCAGACACTCCAGCTCCTCCTTGTTTCGGGGTAGGAAAGAAAGAGGTTTGGTCACTTGCTCAGCATCTTCAGCTGTCTGGGCAGGTTCTGCCGGCTCCTCAGGAGGATTCTCCCCTTTCTTTTCCTCAGTGACTTCCTCTTCCTGTTCATTCTGTTCCAGCTCCATGGCTTCTTCATTCTCCACCACTGGCTCAAGGTCCATGGCAGCAGCTTCTGTCAAATAATTGTGAAAAGCAGAGGTAAATACACTAAGCACAAAAACTGAGTCCTTTAGCTTTCCACCTGTACATTTTATAAAGCTGCGAGTAAAGCTCTACAGTAAAACAATTTCAACTAGCTGTACTTTGAGCAATTAGGGGTAGTGTTTCTACAGTTAGGAGCTCACCTTGGTTGTCAACGGTCAGAAGCTGCTTTTCAAGTGTTTCATGGTCAAAGTGAAAGGCTTCCAGCACTGTCTCTAACAAGCTGCAGAAGGAAAACATGAAGGGAGATCAGATGTCTGTACAAAAAGGAGAGGCTGTACAGACCAGCACAACAGAAAAACTAAAAAGCACTTTTTGAGAAAGATTCAGACTAAAGTGACACCACAGTGTAAGAAGTTTATCCTGAAATAACAACCCAGAAGGCAAAATCTAGCTGCTTTTCAGCTGGGTGCACTCTGTGACCTAGCTCACTGTGAAACCTCATGGACAACATACTAGAAACACGTAGGTGTCCCAGGAGGAGGGACAGGCTGACAGAAGTAGAAGCTGCTGATGCTGGCAAGCAGTGAGACACTGTGAGAAAGTAGTGACCTGTTAATCCTTCATAGTTGCAGGGCTATGTCCGCTTTCACTTGCATAAGCTCACGTCAAAGTCAGCAACCTCTCGTCCCAAAAGAGGCTAAAATCCATGCGACACTCCTTCAGACAGCGAATATTTTTTGAGAAACAGAGAGCAGCATTGCTCACAGGACCTACCTGACTCCCAGCTTCTGACCAATCTGTCCTGTTTGCAGGACATGGATGAAATGCTTTAAGTGGTACAAGTATGCTGACCACGAGAGGTGCCGGCAGATGGCTCCAATAACTTCGACCGAAGCTGTTACCATATTTTCATGCTGTCCAAAAGACAAAAATCGAGCTGCTGTTAGCATTCATGAAGAAGACGTGCCTAAAGCAAACTCTACTCAAAGCAGCAAGAGCCAGAAGTGATGTCTGTCTACTGGAGATAAATCACCACATTAACATCTTTTTTTAGCACATTAAACAAAAATAAATCGCAGCTCACCAAGCAGCTCTCCCAACCCCTTTCTCCAAGTATTTCTGCACACACTTAACTTTTCTCACATAACCAAACCTAGGGGCTTACTTATACGAAGAACTAAGCAGAGTCAAGGCACCTAAGCACAAACACATGACACACTGTTGGTTCTGCTGATCAACTAGAAATGCACATTTTAAGCCCATTTCTGATGTGAAACAAAATGTGCTTGTTTCCTCACCAAGGTCCCAACCAACATATTTTGCCCCACATGGGTCAAAGAGCGACTTCAGTCACTTTGCTGATGGGCACAGTCTGTACATCTGTAGGTGCTGGGCCCTACAGCTCTAACGGATTTAGCTTCAGAAGAGTATTTCTGACAGTAAGTGAATTAGGTATTTGCTTGGTCTGACATAAGCAGCTCTGCTCTTCTGACACCGTGCAGGGAAACACAGAATTGTAAAACCTTGCTCTTCTAAGTCACCAGTAGAAAGTCTATCCACCACAGTGACATTACAAGTAGTTTAACTACATATTTTCCATGCAAAGAGACTGAGAACATGTCACCCTTCAAACTTCAAATACAAAGCCGATTACAGAGGTTTTCGTACAATTCTTGTAGTTCCCTTGTAACTTCAGAGAAGACAGTATTTATTCCCACCTCAATTACTAGGCACAGCCTATGCTGCCCACCCACCACACACATTCTGCTGCCAAACAACTACTCTCACAACTGAATAGGAAGACAGAAGTTTGGAGGCACAGGGGAAAAAATTAACCAATTACAAAAAAATGCAAAGCAAATACAACCCCTCAAACCCCAAATGAAAACAAAAACCCCAACCCCAAAACAGTTGAAGAGATCCACCTTCAAGAAACAGGACAGGTTTAGCAATACAAAGATGATGGAGTGGAACAGGAGGAAAGGGTGAGGGAGCTGGGTATCTTTAGCTTGGAGAAGACAAGACTGAGGGGTGACCTCATTAATGTTTATAGATATGTGAAGGGTGGGTGTCAGGAGGATGGAGCCAGGCTCTTCTCAGTGTCATCTAATGATAGGACAAGGGGCAATG
>JAOXOE010000001.1:33809731-33834312 GCA_028565055.1 Phoeniculus purpureus | reverse complement strand
TCTCTCTTTCTCTCTTTCTCTCTTTCTCTCTCTCTATCTCTCTCTCTGTCTCTCTTTCTCTCTTTCTCTCTCTCTCTCTCTTTCTCTCTTTCTCTCTCTCTCTCTCTCTTTCTCTCTTTCTCTCTCTCTCTCTTTCTCTATTTCTCTCTCTTTCTCTCTTTCTCTCTTTCTCTCTCTTTCTCTCTCTCTTTTTGCAGTTGCTCTGTTAGAAGCCTGAACTGTAACGTTTCCATCCAGAAGCCAAAACCAACATTAGTCCCTCCCTTTAAAGGGCAGAGGGTAAAAATGTGCAGGACTCAAATGAGCTTAATAGAAAACTAACCGTCACCAGTAAAACAACAGGAAGCGCTTAGATCAGGAGACGTCAGTTGTTGCTGGAGGTCACTGAGCAGAGAACCCCATTTAACACCCAACAGACTCCAGCAGGCTTGGCTGAGCCAGTAAAGACTCACTTAATGTCGCTATCAAAGTTACTTAACAATAGAAATAGCTTAAGAAGAGATCTCCACCCGTTTGGTTCAGCCCAGTAATGTGAAAAGTTCACAAGGAAAAAAATGAGCTTCTCATTGTGACAAAGTCACGTTGGCCAGCCCCACCGCTAATTGCTGCTGGCGCCCAGCGCTCACAGCTGGGGACACCACACTGCTGCGAAAAGGGACAGCCTCTGACACCAGGAGCAAGACAACCATTTCACTAACCAACTCCTCCTCCCCTCCTCCTCTAGCCACAGGGAAAGGAAAAACCCCACCAAACCCTTGTTAATTTATAGTCAAACTGCAGTCAGAATTGTTGACTAGCAAATGTAATGTCGGACCACTCTGAAGAGTCACAGGGACACCTCCAGTCGCTGTGGTTTTAGATCACTCCAGCCACAAGGACTATCTGACATTCAAGGTCAGGCTTGATGGGCCTCTGAGCAATCTGTTCTAGTTAGAGACATCCCTGCTTGTTGTAGGGGGCTTGGACTGGATGACCTATGGAGGTCCCTTCCAACCCAATACATCCATGACGCTGCTTCTAAGATCTAGCCTTCTGCTCCCTGAAGTGGCTGCTGGAGTAGGCAAAAACTTGGGGGAAATGCAAAGGATCCCCTGGCTCAGTGAAGTCTGGCTTAACAAGGATGGGCTAAATTTGTAGAGGATGAGGGTGGACACCCCCAATCCCCAGCTGGTGCCAGAGCCCAGGGCTTCCAGGCAGGCACCTGCTGGCCCAGCACATGGTTTACATAAAATGCTGGTCCTGGAGCCTGCAAGCAATGAGCCTCTACAGCAAGACCACTGCCTGCCCCACAGGGCAGCTTCATCCTCATACTCAAGCAAAGGACAGGTTGTCTCTCACAGCTGGTGGCATCAGCCATACCTCAGAATGCTCTGCACTTGGAGAAGGATGTACGAGATCATGTATCTCCTATGGATGATGTGGTCTATGCTTCCATCTTGAACTGTGGGAGATGGGTGCTTCGGACAGTAGCTCTGGTGGGTACCATCACTATCGCTGACCTCAATAATGTCCAGAAAACTAAGTTAATCACATTTGAAATTCACCTGCAAGGTTTAGTTGAGTAAAAGTTTCTCAAATCCAGAGTGAAAATCTCTTGAGGTTTACAGAGGAACGGACCACACTTAATTTCATGCTGATTCCATATCTGCACAGCACTCTGCTCATAAAGCAGAGACAGATGCTGCTTTTCATCTTCAGCTCTGGAGAGTCCAATTATGTTTCATTTCCAGTAACTATTCAGTAGGACAACAAGCTTCAAGTATGAAAACCATCCATGGTACAGAGGATTTTCTGAGGACGAAGAACTGAGGTACCACCTGCTGGGGTGTGAGGCGGGTACAGAAGGTCAGAGAGGAGCCAGGATAATCAAGAAGGAAAGGGCCCTGCAACGGACCAAATGGTCCAAATGGCTGTAACTGGGAAGCAAACAAGGCATAGTACATATATCTCTTTAGGGTGGTGAAGAAATCAACTAAAACTGAAACCTCTCACAAAAGCACAAACCGAACCAGGTAGATTCATTTCATGTCCTTGCTTGATCTTTCCATAGAAACAGCAGTATTCAAAACCACTAGTAGCTGCGGCGACACAGCGTCTTTAAGGAGACCCTCCCCTCATCACTTCCATGGTTAATGTCAAATACATTTCAATTAAAAATATTTTCCCATATGGAAATGAAAAATAAATGACTTAAAAATAAAATTCTGGGAAAATGTTGATTTCCTCCACAGCTAAAACGAGAGACCGTTAGTGTAGTCCTGGACCTGCAGCCCGATTGTGGCTACACACACAGCGAAGCCAAAGCACTTGATTCTGCCCTAGCACTTTATAACCAGCAAAACTGACAGCATATCACAGAACAGGAATGTCTTTTGTAAGTCATATTTTGTAGAGAAACTGTAAAGATGTGTGCCTTTGCCACCAACTCTGGTACCAACCTCGCCAGCAGCTCTAACAACGCAATCAAAGCTATAGGGACTGCTTAACCATGGCCAAGTGCTTAAATCCCCAAAGCAGGATGCTGCCATAGAGGGATGTACTGATCTTGCTGTGGCGGGAGGATTGGACTAGATGATCTTTTGAGGTCTCTTCCAATCCCTAATGTTCTGTGATTCTGTGTTCCTGTGAATGTTTTTGTTTTCCAAATGCTCTGATGAATCAGGTCCTCCGTGTTTGCTCACTCAAAGAACACAGTTAATGCCATTGTTATCACAGCCCCGACACTGGCAAGCTCAAACTTCAAAACAGAAATTGTGACTCCCCACTTTGTGGAACTGAAAACAACTAAAACACCTGCTAGGCTTCATATTTATTGATTTTATTTTTTCAGGTCATTTGAAACTGAGTGGGTATCAGGAGGATGGAGCCAGGCTCTGCTCAGTGGCATCCAATGATAAAACAAGGGGCAGTGGGTGTCAGCTGGAACACAGGAGGTTCCACATAAATATGAGAAAGAACTTCCTCACAGTGAGGGTGACAGAGCACTGAAAGAGGCTGCCCAGGGGGGTTGTGGAGTCTCCTTCTCTGGAGACGTTTAAAACCCGCCTGGATATCTTCCTGTGTGACTTGGTCTAGGTGATCCTGCTGTGGCAGGGGGACTGGACTGGATGATCTTTTGAGGTCCCTTCCAATCCCTAATGTTCTGTGATTCTGTGAAACTTTTTGAAGCTCTCAAGAACGTGGAATTTTCCATGAAGCACCATATTTATTTCCCACCCAGCCTTCCTATAGGAGAAACTCCCATTCCTCTCCTGACGTATGAGAGCGAATAATCCAATAGTTACAGCATTCCAACCTTGAGTTTTGAAGCAGTTGTTAGGTCTGCCTACAGGTAAAACCATCTATCAATAAGAAAGCAATAAAAGCCTGCTGAGCTAGCAGAGTTAACTTCTAGCTGAGATGTGTTAAATGCCCCCTAAAACACTCACTTTAAGGTGGGAACAGTGATAACAGAGGTGCAGTGCTAAGCAAGGCTCACTCAGGCCAGCACTCTTCACCAACCCCTCTGAGCTCCTTTTGACTATCACTCTTCAAAATGTCTCCAATTTCTTTATCAGATTCTGTTCCCTTCCTTCTTCATCTGAAAGCTTCTGGTTTTCCTGAGCTGTTAAACACAACAGCCAGTGGGTAACAGCCAGACCTGGAAACAGCAGCTGGTTTGCTGGTGGCCACGTCCCCACAGCAGCATCACCAACGTAACGCTGCATTTCCATTCTCACAGCAGTCCTTCAATCTCACGTATCTCTGGAACTCAACTTTCCATTTCAAGATAAAACCAAAACCATGAACACACCAAACAAGAAATCCCCTCTTCCCTCAGCCCAATTCCAGTTCAGCCTTCACTGTTGCTGAAGAAGCCTGTTAGTAGTTCACCTTATTAGACCTTACAGCCTATCTGAAAGAGCTTCTTTCTAGGGTGATCTTTTGTAAGACCAACTGGTATGTTAGTTAAGATAAAATTTGTTCCTGGAGCCAAACAACTACGGTAGAATCGTCATTTTTACTGAAGTACTTCTGGAAGCAATGAATATTTCTGTAATAAACGTGCATGTATTTTTATACTAATAAACCCCACAATAAATCTTTCCACTGCTTGAACAGGGTTTTGGTGTTTTTTTCTTTTCTTTTTGTCTCTTTTCTTCTTTTCTTTCCACATTTGCAGACAGCAGCCTTTGTAGCGCTCTGCAAAGAACCCTGAGTGCTGCAGTGGTTTCAGGCTATCTTGCAATCCTGCTCTAATTTAATAAGATTAATGACAGAAAATTAGTCAAGACAAGCATTTGCCTGTTTCGTTTACCCTGCTGTAGTTCAAATTATAGGCGGGAAGTGTTTCCCCCAAGTGCTACTTAATTAGTAATAAGTAGAAGGGAAAGTAAGAGAAAAAAGTGTAATCCTTACAGGGGGAAAATATTTGTAGCTCTGAGGCTTTCCTGTTAGTGCAAAGGACTGAATCTGAATGATTCAGAGGACTACAGTCTGAAATGTCTCAGTTTGAAATGTCTCCATTGAAAAAGAGTTGTTGGAAGAACTTCCCCCACACACAGACCCAGAGCAGATAAACCTCTGTGAGAGAGAACCAGTTTCATCAGTTACAAAGACCTTACTTTGGCCAGAGGACACAGTCCTGACACGTGCTAATGACTTACTGTGACAGAGCATCACGTTATCTTCTTGGAGAGGCTTGTTAGGCTGTCCTGGATTTTCAGCTTGGTAAGTTAACGTGAATTGTTAGTAAGACAAGAAACCAAACCCAGTATTTGTCACTGCTTGATGGAGCAACTAAGATGGCTTCTCTTCCTCTCCTTTCTCCCTCTCCCTTCTCCTCTCCTTTCCTCCCCAGTCCAACTCCCCTACAACAAGCAGAGACATCTCTCACTACATTAAATTGACCTTGAATGGCTCCAGGCATAGGACCTTCACCAAGCAGTGATGGCTAAGAGGCCCTGCACACATGCTTTGTGCTCTCAGATGTGCCATGAGCTCTGCCAACCGTTGCTTGCCACCACGACCCTCGTGGCCATTCACTCCACCATGCTACCAGTTTTGGAAGGTGCACTGTACAGCAGTACTGGGAAGCTGTGCCATCACTCACTGCTGTGGAAAGGTAAGTTTACAATACCTACAACCCTAGGGAAAAACCCCAAACCCCAACAACTGAACAGCTCAGTCAAGCTTTGAAGACGGGAGATGGGAAGAAAGTAGTTGACTTTGCAGGAACTCATTTAGCAACTGCGCTCTGGTGTGCTGGTTCTTCGGTGCCTCATAAATTGTAAAGATGAATGGGACCCAACAGGGAGGTCCCACAATGCTAAAAGGGAGGGTGTTCTGCCAGCCCATTCTCTGCAGAAGATGTATTAAAACTGGAGGAAGTGGGAGTAGAAAGTCTTTGGGGTTTCAAAACATGTGAGAGGTTAGAGCTGGCTGGCCAAGGAGCCAGCAAGGGCTAGCAGAGCTTGCGGCTGTGCTGCAAAAGCATGGGCCAGCCTGACACCCAGAAGAATTAAAGAGGTTTTAAACAAAACTTTCCAGACCTGGAGAAGCATTTTAGGTCTAGTACAATTTGAAAGATGAGTGATGGCTACGGGATGAGTAATGGGTCTGTTGTGACACCACCCCCACCCTCAGAGCAGGGGGAAACCAAACAAACTCAGCAGGGAGCTGGTTTATCTGGCTAGCCTGTATCTACAATGATCAGAATTACAGCACTGCCAACATGATCAGCCACAAGATGACCAGAATTAGCACCTCAAACATCGCCTCAGCTGCCGTATGCGTAGCTATTTATACACCACACCAAACGAGTTAAGGAATTCATAACTAATTCACACTGAAGGACATTTTAACAGGAGTCATGTGTATTAGAAGCTTAAGTCCTGTTCCTCAAGTGAGTTAGGTTCTTAAAAATCCATGTCCCTAGGTGTCACGTGGAATTACCTTTAGTCAAAAAACCCCCAAAGAACTGCTGTACATCTCCACATGCAAAATACCCGCCCGCCCACTCAGAGGTTCCCTGAGAGGAAACTTATGGCTGACAGACTCTACCCAAACCCTGAGCGCAGTAAGTACCACCACAAACGACACAGGGTCCACTGTCTGGAGCCCCGTGCGAGCACATTTTAACCAAAAAGGACAGAACAGGTTGTGTGTTAGAACCACCTACGGCTAAGCCAAGCCTTTAGTATCCTCCCTGTTAAAGAAGCTACTTGTAAAAGCACCTTTACCTTTATTTGTGTAATTGTTCTTTCCTTTAGGTTTTTATCAGGTGTTCAATTTGCTCTCTGAAAAATACATGCTGACTCATCAGTCTTGGGAAATGCTGAGACACCAAAGCAGGGAGCTTGATTCTAAGCTAAAGGATAAATCGAGAGAGGTTCTCCTCCCCCTCTACTCTGCTCTGGTGAGACTGCATCGGGACTACTGTGTCCAGTTCTGGGCCCCTCAGTTCAAGGAGGACACAAAACTGCTGGAGAGCCCAGCGCAGAGCCACAAAGATGATGAAGGGTGTAGAGCACCTCTCTTATGAGGAGAGGCTGAGGGAGCTGGGTCTCTTCAGCTTGGAGGAGACTGAGGGGTGACCCCATTAATGTCTATAAATATGTGAAAGGTGGGTGTCGGGAAGATGGAGCCAGGCTCTGCTCAATGGCATCTAGTGATAGGACAAGGGGCAGTGGGTGTGAGTTGGAACACAGAAGGTTCCGCATCAATATGAGAAGGAACTTCTTCACAGTGAGGGTGACAGAGCACTGGAAGGGGCTGCCCAGGGGGGTTGTGGAGTCTCCTCCGGAGACATTTAAAACCCGCCTGGACATGTTACTGTGTGACTTGGTCTAGGTGGTCCTGCTGTGGCAGGGAGATTGTACTAGATGATCTTTCGAGGTCCCTTCCAACCCTTAATATTCTGTGATTCTGTGAATACAGCATGGGCCCAGGCTGCACCTGCACCTTCAAAAACCTCTTTGTGCCACCAAAAGCAGCAGAGCCCACCTGTCAGAGAGGGAAACACTCCGCACACCTAATCAGCCTCGAAACGCTTAAAAACCTGAAAAGCCCTATAAGCTGTGAGTTCCTTAAGGAGAATAAAAGAAAGGTGAGACAGTCAACTGAACACACTGTATTTCAAAGCCTACCTTAAGCATTTTTTCATCAAAAACAGCAGTAGTAGCATAAGGCATGATGTAGTTCTGAAGAGACCTCGAAGACAGCTCAAGCTTTTTTTCAGTGAGATGCTTAGCCAGTTTCCTCAGAGCTCGTGCCCTCCTGTGGATCTGAGTCAAACATGAGAGGCAGTGAATGAAGTGGTGCTTGAATCACAGCGAGCACAAGGGAGAAGTTGCAAAAACGGCTCAATTTGAAGCATGACAAACACATTCTGGTCATTTCCAAAGACAGACCATGCCCTTTTCCTTCAGTTCCTGAGCTTTCCGTAATGTTTTGCCTCAATAAATATTTCAACTTGATTGGATATTTAACTGTGAAATCACAATCATAAGACTGCACCATCTTCGGGTATTGGACAAAGGAGGCAACTTGAAAAGGCCTGATAAAATGACAAGGAAAAGCTTTAGACTCTACATGTGACTACAGATGTAGCAAAGGCTCTCTCTGATTGCACCTCTGAAAGCAGAAGAAATGCTGTGAGAAAATAAAAGTCAGGAGATCAGGCTTTGTGCAACATGTTCAGAGACTTCTAAATTCTCTGTTCCTATAAAAGGAGCTACAGAGCCTCCATAGAATTATCAGGGAACTGGCTAGAAAACAAACAAAACAACATGTTCCCTGTCAGAGGGACCTTTGAGACACTTGCTGACTGTGGGCTGGGTCACACACAGGTTGTATGTAGAGTGGAACCTACCTGGTTGAGGTCATGAAGTGTCACTTAAAATGAAAGCAACTGTTTTAGTTAAATCAGGAAGAGGTAAACCCAACAGTTTCTTAAATCATAAACCAAATAAATTTCTATATAGGTCTGTGGCTTTGATTCACAACCCCAGTGTGACGATGCCCACTTCCCTTGTTCAAGTTCTCCGTAAAGACAGCACACAGATACTTTGAAAAACCTTAGCCCACAGTGAAATGCTTTCACTTTGCCAGGGGGAGAGGCACTAGGGATGCCCGTTGCCTTTTACCTGCATGTGTTTCATGTTCTCAAAGAAGTCCATGTCGGGATCATGGCGGTTGGTCAACTGCACCAAATCCCGAAATTCGGGATTTGCTGGAAACGTCTGAATGAGGCAGGAAAGCAGCGACGTGTAGTCCTGCTGGACACTCTGCAAACAGAAGCGGTGAACACTAAGTACCCCTCAGAGAGGCTGCCGCAGACTCCTCAGAACAGCAGCACTGTCGTTTACAAGTGTATCGGGCCACTAAGTCCTGCTGGTAACAGCAGACACACCTCTGGTTTGGACTGCACATAAACTCAAGTGTCCCCTCCAAAGAATGAGCTACAGCTAAGAAAAGCTGAACTATGGCAACGTTCTACAACTCTTAGATTTCTGTGAGATTTCAAATGAAGGCTTACGGTGGGTGCCAACACTTCTCATCCCAGCAAGGGACTCAGAACTCACCCATACAATGTCTTGTACAGTTTGGCATCCTGAAGGCATCTGGATACGTGTAATGAGATACTGCCTTACCTCAGTCTTACTCTTCAGCCCCCTTCTCAGAGACTCCAGGAGAGTGCGCTGGATCAGCAGCTTGTAGTCGTCTTCCGTGTGGTCGATTTCTGCCAGCCGGTGAATAACTGCCCTCAAGCAAAGGCTTGCGTTGTCACTAAGAGCCATGTCCCCTAGCTGGGTGGGTGAAGAAATTGCACCACATGAGTCTGATGCCTTTTTCTCCCCAGAAGACTGACCAGCAGTACCACAAGACATGACAAGGCCCACTGACATAAAACATCTTCTGAGAGCTTTCCTGCAGAAGTTCTAGTCCTGAATTAATGGGTCACAGTTCCCATCATGGAAAATCCTTTTAGATTTATCTGCAGGCCCATGCAACCAGAACGGGCTGCAACAAAAGGAAAAGCCGTCTTTCAAGACTGCAGTGTGTTTTTATATAAAACAAATGATCAAACAGTCCCACAGGGCTCCCTGCTGAAAGAATGCACTGCCTTTGGGTGAGGCTTTCTGCTGCGCTGTAGTGACCCTTCTGGGCACACAGATGAAAAGGTAAGTGGACAAAACCTAAAAAAAAGGGGTTTGAAAGGAGCCTCAAATATGCTCTCTGAATGCTTTGCAGTGTTAAAAAACAGCCAGCAGAATAAATCTGCAGTTAGATTCATTGCAGACATGTGGTGTACAAAGCAGAAGAGGGAACATTCAGCTAACCTGGATGGTATAGAAGCAGTTGTGCATAACAGGGATGAGGAAGTCTACATCCACTGCTTGCATTTCCTTGATGCGGGCTGTGATGGACTGGAATGCTGAGAGACGTACATCAAAGTCGATATCATCGAGATGTCGTTTATCAAAGGCATTCAGCTAAGAGAGAGCAACAAGTCATTCACGAAAAAGGGACAGAAACATGACAATACAATGTTGGGGGGGAAAAAAATGAGCAAAGAAACTTTGCGTACCTTAACAACATCAGTAATGTACTTCAGTTCACTGTCCAAATCAGATAAAGTCTACGAAGAAACATAAAAGAAAATACTTCAACTGTTACAGTTCTTCAAAACTTGGAGAATTCAAGACTTTCCCACTTGAGACAAATAAAAGCAAAGAGCATCATCATTTTTTCTCCTGTTAGAAGGTTAAATAAAACCCACTTTTCCATAAGCTGGAAGACATGTTTTAAGCTCCTACTGTTCTAAATGCCTACAACGAGTTTTACGGCTGAAAGAAAATAATTATCTAAGTCAGTTTGGAGAACGACAAAACAGCCTGACTACTATAAACCTGTGAGAAGCGTATATACATATCTAAATATAAGTACATAGAAAATAAGATACAGGATTCATTACAAATGAAATATGCTTTATTTGTCTTCTCTTACACAGAAGAATCCTGGTGGTGCTCACACCAACCAGGCTGTAAGTCAAAAAGGTTTTACAAACCTTTAAGCAACTCATTACCTTCTATCATATACAATTCTGTTACTTTCCCTTAACTGA
Organism: Phoeniculus purpureus; assembly: GCA_028565055.1. Taxonomy (NCBI): domain Eukaryota; kingdom Metazoa; phylum Chordata; class Aves; order Bucerotiformes; family Phoeniculidae; genus Phoeniculus; species Phoeniculus purpureus. The sequence continues at coordinate 33,824,204 of JAOXOE010000001.1, read as the reverse complement.
TGATGCAGACAAAGAAGGTTCTTAAGCCCATATATAAGAAAGATAAACACTGTTATTTGATTATTTATCACTTAAAATAGTAGAAAAAGCACGGGAAGCCACACAGAAATGCAATACCTGAAACACCAAGCACAACTTATGTCGAGACAGTTTGTTCTGGATGACAGAAAACAGTTTTGCCAGCGGTTTGAGAAAGCTTGTAGGGTTTGAGCAACGCTTCAGCAAGTTCTGCACTGTCTCCAGTATGTCGATCTCCGTACCCTGAAAAAGACAGATAACTCTCAATGAATACTGAAACCTTACAAGATTATTTTATTTCCTTAGGAAACTTTTCAGGACACAAGAGAAAACTTCACCACTTTGATGGATTTGAACTACACTGAATGAAAACAAAGACTCTGCAGGACACACCCAGCGACTGCAATCATCACATTTCTCAGGAACACTTTCAGTTAGACACAGGTGCAGTGTTAGAGCTCTAAGAGTGCCATCATAACAACGACTTCTTTTTGTTGTGTGTTTCCTCAAAAGGTCAAGGGAACTAACAGAGCTTTAGAAACTACTCTTTCTTTAACCTGTGAAACAAACATTAACAGCCCCATATGTCTGTATGGTCTCTCTGAATGGTAATCATATATGATAGAATCACAGAACATCAGTTTGGAAAGGACCTCAAAAGATCATCTAGTCCAATCCCCCTGCCACAGCAGGATCACCTAAACCAAGTCACACAGGAACGTGAACCCAAGAATCACCTGTGAACAAATAAATGACCATTTGCAAAGTAGAAGCTACAGGTTGCTGCTCAGCAAATCTCAAATCTCGCACTGACCAACTGCATGCTTTTTAAGAAAAGGAAGACCCGGTCCCTGATCTAAGGATTCAGGCAATCAATCTGAATCATCATTCGATTCATTCATTGTAGAAGGGACTGTATTTTTGAAAGCAAGGTTTGGCAGGGAGGGAAACCTAGACAACACACTCTACCAATATCATCAATGTTTGACTTATTTAACAGTTTGCAACAACCAAAGCCATGGAATACTCTGCTTCCTTCAACTGCAGGCCATACACTTTGCATGTCTGAGGAATTTACGATTTTAGGGCAGTTTCAGTCCTCAGATATGCTTGAGAGTGGAAGGAGAACAGAATGGAAGCAGGAGACATGGGAGCCTGTTAATAGTACTGTATCACGTTTGCCTTTCATCCTGCAACGGACCAATGCAGCACAACACGTACCGCACCCACACTACTGCTGTCCAGGCGCTGTGGCTTTAGACTTGGGGTGCATAAAATCCACAGTGAAGAACAGCATTTATTTCAAACACTGCAAGACATTTGGTGGATTGATTACACTTGCAAAGGAGGTAAAGGCTGCACAAAAACTTCAGCAAACCTTCCCCATAAAACGAGGGAATAGAGTCAGCCTGGACATTGGCATCCCTGCAAAGTATCCAGCAACTTGTACACACCAACATGTGATGGCAGAGCACTGACAGGCTACAAACACATGAAGACTCGATTTCAGGCTAATCATGACAAATGGCATGTAATCACTAAGACACCCACATCTTAAAACAAATACATTTTATTAAAAGAACAACTTACGTTTAGTTGTGTGTGGGGAATTAATTTCTACTTACCTGCTCCATGTTACTCTGATAAAGGAAAGGGAGGAGAAGGCTCACAAGTACTGAATTCTGACTCTTCTCTTGTATAAACTTGGTGATCCTGCACAACGAGACAAGGTAATTTACTATTTTGTATCAGACCAATCACCAGTATAGCACAAAGTACTCGGTCAGCACTACTGCCGTCTCACCGGGCTTTGTCAGCCCATCCAGGCTAACAGAACGTACCTACCAAAAACCACTCTATTAGCCCAAGTACTGAGTCCCACGTGACTGCAGGAATCTCTCCAGCCTTCCACCCCCAAGAGGCACTGATTTTGACTACCAGCAACACAAACAGATAGAATCAATTTCTGAAAGACTTTATGCCTCAGTCACTAGCAACTTGCAAAGTCAGTGACAGATCTGGGTATTTTCAACTGTTCTAAATAAATTTACAAAACATTACATCTTAAATTATGTTTTATTGCAGAAAACATCTGTCTTCCTCCCTCCTTCCAATTTTTTAACTGTTTTGAGGTCTAAAAAACCAACTTACTTGGAAAGTATACTCAGCTCTTTGCTGACTTGAGCTCTATACTTCTTCTTTTTCACTTTCTCTGTATTTAACATCGTTTTGCTGAAGTACTCAAGTATGGCAGGAACATGAGGCAGAACTAAGCGGCAACCTAGGCTGAGCGTCTCTGTAAGGGATACAACAGTTATTAAAGCTTGTGCTAACAGCAACAGAAGGGTGGTCTAGCCCTACACAAACAAAAGGGGAAACACAGACAAAAGAGGTTTCATTGATGGGAGTTATGAATGTGCAGGGCAGCTGGGAACATGGATCAGCACTTGCTGAGAGCAAGTCCAACGAGCTGGGACCAAAGAAAGCACATGGAGAATAAAAGCTCCCCTCGCAGATTTCAGGAAGGGCCCCAGTAAATGTGAGTTTGCCAGAAATTACCAAGAATGTTTCTCAAAAGGTAGTAACAATCTCCTAGAATGGCTGGAGCATTCATAGACGTAGTTTTCTTCATTCTACCACTGATCTCTTCTGCAAATCAAAGCTGCTATAAGAAGGGCACAGCAATAACTGCTCTCCTTTCCACTGTTTTTGACTGATATATGTTAAAGCTGGCTCCACAGCAAACTTGAAAGCAGCCATCACCGCTCCTGTCTACTACCACTCAAAAATTAAAGGAATCAATGGCAGGTCTTTCCTGTCAGATAGCAAAGACTAAACATCAATGTGATACACAACCATGTGCACATGGGATTGGGTCTCTACACAAAACTTGATGTTAGGCTCAGAACCAAGTCAGCAATGCGCATCCTGAAGTTACCGTATTAGTCAAAGCTTAACAGACATAAGAGGTTGACAAAAGAAACATTTTCCTTCTTAAGAAATTTCTCTGTGCTCCAGACTCTGTTATGAGGTTATCTTTGTACTGTCTGAACATATCAGGGAAGGAGACCTCCCAGTAGAAGTGCAAATGTCAGTGTATAAACTTGTCTTAGCATACTCAAGAACCAAAAAGTCCTCTTTGTCTAATAAATGGTGGGATCCACATTTTGACTATCAATCTAACACCTCCATCCAAAGTACCCAACAGGCCTTACACAATACTTCTGCAAGGCATACCTTCTGCCACGTCGCTTTGACACATGGCCACGACACCGCAGTCAGTCACACTCAAACTGGAAGCCTGCTCCGTGGGTTCAAAATCTGGGCTGTTGAGAAGACTATCAGCTATGTCCATCACAAGACTGGCTGTGGCCTCAGACAGATTCTTGGCTGACAGCACAGCAAACACATTTGACAGTATATCATACTCCGGGTGATCTGGCCGCTGCTTGGCCAGCAGGGGGAAATACCTGAGAGAAAGATTACAAAAAAAAGGTTGGCTGAAAACTTTTGACTGTAGAAAATTCTGAATCTAACAAAAAAAAGTCAACAAAAAGATAATGATCGTCTTCTACTTCAAACAAGGAAAAAGCGCAAAACTCAATCATGTCAGAACAACAGTGTCATGAAAAACAGAATGAATGGAGGACGAGAGGTCATCAGGTTCTTTTTCCTGCTTCAAAGACGGTATCATCTAAAACTAACCCTTTCTCTAAAAATGGTTGTCCAAGTCTCCTGTTAGTCTGCTCCTATCTTAATGATCAAACACACGGGAACTTAGGTAAGAAATGGCAAGTTCTTCATGCCAGCAAACGATGTGTCTTAACACATGGGTATTACTAAAAAGCAGTAAGTTTGTGAAGAGGCAAAAATCTCTCAGGACAATAAAGCTTGGAATTTCTCACAGCGACTGCATCAAAAAAACCCTCACACTTGTCAGTATCAGAATCTCAGTCAGGTTTCTACACTGAACCTGCTCACATTCTTTAATGAACCAGAAAGCAATGGGGACTCAAAAAACATGAATGAAATGATCTTTTCTAAAGCTGACTTCCCATCTCCCAAGACTACAAAGTTAAGATGCAGATATATTCTAAGAAGTCAGCCCTCTCCCTCACCCATCAGCTGGGTTTGGGCTACACATGTACTTACTTGTTAACATATGGGGAAAGCAGCCATTAAAAAAAAAAAGAGTAAATGCATGCGTTAGAAAGCTTCCCGACTGCAGCCGGACTGCTATCGAAGGAGCAGCAGTCTAATGGAGCAAGAAGACACGAGTTTTGACTCAATTCTTGGCAGCCTGTCAGCATGTTCTTTTTGCCTTGAGTTCTGTGTGCTCAGGAGAAGTGCTCGCTTCTCTTCGCAGGAACACTTACCTGGGATTCTTACTCCACGTGTGAATGAGTTTGAGCAGGAAAGTTGGAGAATACTGACTCTCTGAAGCCAATCTGCAGACCTGAGGGAGATAAAAACCAGACACCAATGCAACACGAGTAGGTAGAGCCACCTCAAAGCCTCACCTCTAATGAAGGAGGGCCCACAAGCTACACTTGAATTTGCTGGAGAACATAATTCCATCAATATTTGTAGAATCTCTGTTAGATTATCTTACTCCCACACACACACTATTTTATTTTTGCCCCCCCCTCTTGAAACTGACGCCCCATGGAGCCTCACGTTTGCCACAGAGATCTAGCAACCTCCCCCAGAAGTACCTGTGAGACCTCGAGTGCCACATCCAAGACTCATTCCTCCTGCACTTCCCAGGCCCTGGCCGCAGCACTTGCCACTGCAGCATCTGCTCTGTATCTCCAAGGCCTAGCTGCCAAAGGCAATCTCTCAGCTCTGGTACAGGTTCGAGGACTGCAGCACACCCCAGGACCAGGATCTCCTAACGGGTTCCAAAACAATCCCTGGTCTAAGACCCACACGGCAGCTGCTGTTCGTTCAGGCAGCTGGACACAGGCAAGCAAAAGAGAACCAGTGCACAGATCTGGCTCCCTCTTTGCCGTCACTCCCCAGCCCAGCAGGCTGCACACAAGTCACACAGCTGGGTTTCCACCCTGATCACAGGGCAGCAGGGCCCCGTGACTGAATGCTCGAGCAGGGGAGGCGCCAGAGCATTCAGAGGCCACAGCCAGCATGGTGCAGGTGGGTTTTGGGCTTGCTCAGTCTGGGCACAACAGAAAAGAAGGCAGGTGTGACCATCACAGCCAGGATCTTAGAAAGCCTCCTCTCCCAAAACCCTGGTGATCTTACTGTTCTGCATAAAACAGAACTTAGTTCTAAATTACACATAAATAATGAAGAGTTAACCCAATTATACAGGAATGCTGCTGTGCAGACTAACCGTACTGAGCCTCTGCAGCAAACTCCTGGAGCATGAAGAGCTCCAAGAATAACAAGCCTAAAAACACTTTGCCACCTCCTCAAGCTTTTATACACCTCAGTTCCACAGCCTTAAAAAAGGAAAGCACGTTACGTGCAAAGATTCCTCTGCCAGAACCAAATGTACACGGAGTTCACCGGCAGACTCTCTCTCTAGAGGGAGCTTTTGGATCATGCTACCAGCCAAGCTCCAAACCTAGCCCTGTTATTATTAAACCAGTAATATTTTGCTTCCCTGAAGCATTCAAGGAAGAAGTCTGCTTCTGTAGTTAAAGAAAAAAAGAAACAGCATCCACTTTTTTTCTAATGAATTAATTTGTACTTTAACCTGTGACTTGATTATTCCAGGACACATAAGCCAAGAAACTGGCCCTGCACAGATACATCAGAAAGCCAGAAGCTGTCCGAGGCCACATCCAATCTTATGACAGAGGTGACACAATGAATTCCAGCGCAGCTGGAGCTCTCTCCATGGTACGTGTTACACACATGCCCCTTGGAAGAACAAGCAGCTCTTACCTGAGGCCATACCACTGCATGGAAAACAGCATCAATCTCTTCCACACTAAAGCTGTAGTTCTCGTAATCAGAAAAAAACTCTGCCACAAGCTTGAGTCCAAGACGTCTTAAATTCTTCAGTGGATTAATCAACCTAGGCTGGACCTGTAAATACGAAATTAAAAAACCCACCCAGTAAGGTCTTTGCAGTACAGCTACCAACCACACGCTCTGAGACTAAATACAGCAATCCACCCAACACAGATACAGCCTTTGCTGGAACTATCACAATGCTCTTCTCTTTCCTCCTGAACTTGTTTACAGCAGCAATGTAACTAACTCTCACAGCTGATCTAAATCTTTCTAAGGGGTACCTGTTCCTGCTCTGAGTCAGTCACACAAGACCCCTTTAGCTCACAAAAATCTACGCTGAGGTTCAAACTAGTACCAGCTCTTTTAGTACAAAACGCAGACAGAAAGCTACACCACTTACATTTCAAGCCCTGATACTTCAGTAATTACATTTTACATGGGAAAGGACTCAAATTGGCTCTCAAACATGAAGCTGTGCTTTGGACACCAAGATCTACTGGGAAGAAATCAACAGACAAAGAAAAAACGAAGGAATAGAGAAGGCAAGAATGCAACCCACCTCCTCCAATGGCACAGGGAGCAAGTACACCCTTTGGTTTACTGAAGGATGCCTCCCGTGTCTATTTAGTGGGTGGGTTTGACAGCCCTTCTTAGGGAAAACATTTAATTAAAGAAATCAGCCACAAGACTAATCATGAAGTTGTTAATGCATTGCTGCATTTTGCCTCTTCTCCCTGAAAAGAAACTTGAGTAACCTGAATTATTTCCATACTGTGTAGTGCAGCTCATAGCACAGACACACGAGGTAGTTCTGGAGTACAGAGGTATTGAACTTCAGTCTCAAAAATGACAGCCATGTCAGCACAGACAAAGGCCAGCGTCTGAGACTAGAGACACGTCTTGAGGTCTTCAGGGTCTCCAGTCCATACAGTGATCCACCACACAGAGTAAACATTTGAAGTTCTTATTTTGAAAAGCAGCTTTGGTGTCAAAGCCTCAGTGAAAGACATCACAATTACTTTGTATCGTGTGCTTACCGACTTCTGAAGGTATTGACCTCTATCACATAATATACACTGCTCTTTGCACTTTAAATCACAGGTAAAACAGACAAAGATGAGAGACAGTGGAAAAGTAACTAAGTGTGCTCTTGCCCAGGACCTCCAAGCTGTGCTGGATGTGTATTAACGGTGTGCAACCAGCTTTCACACAGCGACTGATGCTGCTACCATCAATGCTGGCCCCGGAGCAAAATGATTGTCTCTCTTCCACTGTTTGATTGCCATAAGAGCAGTCTTCTGAGACCAAGTTTTAAGAGGACAAAGAAACTCAATACTGAACCCAATCAGTAGGAAACAGTAAATGAGTAACTTGGCTTAAAGTGGTCAAAGTTGCTGTTTAACTCTCCGGGCAGTATCAGTCTGCAATAAATTACTCTCAAACTCCAAGAATGTCTTCTATTCATTAGCCAAGTTAAAACAGATTTCTCACACCATTCCTTGAGCTTTTAACATCTTGCAGGCTAATGAAGTGCTAAATTAAGTTCAAACAAATGACAGTGTCCCTGCACATCACACAATGATGACAGGATCACTGCAGTAACCCTCACAAAATTGACTTTCCCAGTGATGAATGAAGCAGCTTTTAAACTGGACAGCAGGATGACCATGAGCCAGCAATGTGCTCTTGTGGCCAAGAAGGCCAACGGCATCCTAGGGTGGATGAGAAGCAGGGTGGTTAGCAGATCAAGAGAGGTTCTCCTGCCCCTCTACTCTGCCCTGGTGAGACCACATGTAGAATGTTGTGTCCAGTTCTGGGCCCCTCAGTTCAAGAAGGACAACTGCTGGAGAGAGTCCAGTGCAGAGCCACAAAGATGATGACGGGAGTACAATGCGTCCCTTATGAGGAAAGGCTGAGGGAGTTGGGTCTCTTTAGCTTGGAAAAAAGGAGGCTGAGGGGTGATCTCAGTAATGTCTATAAATATGTGAAAGGTGGGGATCAGGAGGATGGAGCCAGGCTCTGCTCAGTGACATATAATGATAGGACAAGGGGCAGTGGGTGTAAGCTGGAGCATAGGAGGTTCCACATAAATATGAGAAGGAACTTCTTCCAGTGAGGGTGACAGAGCACTGCAACAGGCTGCCCAGGGGGATTGTGGAGTCTCCTTCTCTGGAAACATTTAAAACCTGCCTGGATATGTTCCTGTGTGACTTGATCTAGGTGATCCTGCTGTGGCAGGGGGACTGGACTAGATGATCTTTCAAGGTTCTCTCCAATACCTAACATTCTGTGATTCTGTGAAAACACGGTGGGATGCTGCTGTCCCAAAAATTGCTCATCCCCGTCATAAATGAAGACAGGTAATCAGGTTGCGTCCAGCCTGCAGGCAACCATGGGACCTTAGCTGCCACCTGACTGCAAGGCTTGCTTTGTTTGATGGATTGTTTTCAAGGGAAGTCTTAACCTCCAGTGCTCACAGACAGGTCTTGGCAAGAGCACATATGCACGGTGACAAAAAGTTCATTACCTAACAGCACTGGCTCAGTCTATCATCACATAATTGCTTTCAACACACCACTTGCTAAGTCTATCATCTCAGAATTCCTTCCAACACTGCAGTGATGATGACAACCTGTGCAGTTTGCTCGTTTCACACCTAATATATGATCAGGCTCTGCACCGGACCAGACTTAAGCTTTCCTTTGCTTATTTGGCAGAGTTACTGGTTTCAGAACGAAAAAGGCTCAAAAAAAGGCTCAATGCCATAGCTTCTAAACAGCTGGCAACAGACCCCCTGCGCAAGCTGGACCAGAGCTCAGGGATCTCTGTGCTGCTCTCCTGAGCACAGGGCAGCAGTAGGCCAACATGCCTCGTCTTCACAGCCAAACTTTAACAGAGTGTTTTTCCTCACCTGACCCTTTCTGCATGTACAACCACTGCACAGCAAGGAAAAGAAAACAAACCAGCAGTCAGTGCTCCGCAGATACCTGGCTGAGACCCAATTTGTGACACCAGAATAGCAGAGCCACTCCTGAAACTGGAGCTGAACATGCTTTACCCTGTGACCCTGTGTCCCAGGTGAGGAGACAATCACTGCAGATAATCACTGACCATCCACAATGCGAAGTCGCTCGAGGTCTGGCACTGCAACTGAACACCTCAAAACCAAGTTTTGTTCTAAAGTCCTCAGGCAAGGAACTTTAAATCCCTCCTCTGCTCAGTTGTTCTATTCTTGTAGCCAACAAACTGTATCTTTAAGGCCAATTCAAATTTCCAGACTTAAGATCTTGCTATGTGCTTACAACAAATCATTTAGCTCTCCCTCACGTCCATCTCCAGCTGGCTCTCCAGTAACTCAGACAAAAATTCTGCCTGCACTGCCCGAGCACTGTGTCACTTTCAGAAGAATTACATTTGGTCTCTGTTTTGACGGTCATCTAATCGCCTGGCGCACCCCCATGCTGGCATTAAACTTATTTTTACCTGCCCCAGTGACGGTGTGCGTGCACACGTAAGCTAAGGGAAGAAGGACAGCAAGGAACTCAATTTACGCGTTTGTCTGCACGTTGTTCGTGTCTATTGTACCTTCTCTCTCTGCTGTAGGATGCAGGATACCACAGCTGTCATGCAGAGCAGAATCTGCAGAATTTCAGGCAGGTACTGATGGATCAAGTGTCCCATGTTTTTCAACACAACTTCAAGACCGTTGAAGAGGCTGTGCTGACGCCCAAGAGGCAGGACTTTAGCTAAATCCAGTTCTGACATACTTTGAAGCACTGCAGTGTGGCACGGACCTGTGACAGGCAAAAGGACAACGTCTTACTCAGAGAAGAATCATGAAGCACTTGCTACTGAAAACAATTTAAAGCTTTTTCATGTAATCTGGCCCACAACTACAGATCCTCACGTGCAGCTTTGAAAGTAAGGCCAGCTCTGTGTCTCCATCCCTCTCTAATGCTCAGATGTATCCAACTGATACTGAATCAGAGCACTTCACAGCCTCTGTTTATTGCTACCACAGCCTATGATACTGGTCATTGCTTGTTCTTGACCTGCTTGCCTGGCAAAGTTTACTTGCACAGCTGTGGCTAGTTGCTCGGCTTTTCTAACTACAAACCTACAAAACACAGCCATCATGCTTTGTAAAGGAAAAGCCCAGGGGAACACCAGTTCTTATCTACAATTTAATCCTTTCACCCTTCCAAGGCACTGTCGAAGAAGAACCAGGGCACACAACACTTCTAAGCATATTTATCCTCCCACACTTCTATAGGTCAGGAAGTCCCATACCCCCAGATTCCACCACCTGTACCTACCATCACCGAATTGCTTCACCGCTTCAAAGAGTAGATCCAAGAACATCCGTATCTCTTCTGGCAGTGAGCCAGCAAGAAATCGCAGAACAATTGACATGCGAGTGCTCGCTGCAGACTTGCCCTGTGTTTTTGTTCCCGTTTTGTTTCTCATTCTGCCATAGAGAATTCTTCAAGAGCCAAAAAGAGGTTGCATTAGCTTTCAGCAAACCTTTCCCCTCCCCTTATTCTGCAGGAGAAACTCCATTAAAAATATATTGTCCAGTGAGAACAAGCTGAGTGGAAGTCTCCTCCTTCAGGGTTCTCCACTGAACTACAACACATCACCCAAAAACATGCCAATGAAAGACCAGACTCCACTACCGTTACGGAAGCTTTGCTGGACACTCCATGCACAAACGCAGTAACCTGCATCACCACGTCTTAACAAAAGCAACTGGCAATACTCAGCGAACAGAAATGTCCTCACAGTGAAGCTGTAAGCCTCAGAAGAAAGGGTATTTACCAAGATACTGCTTTTAAAGAAAAGGTTTATCTCAACTGTTTTAAATGAGAAGCAGCAGCATTACATCTCTGCTCGTGGAACACTGACATGAAAATCTGAAACCCACACTGCATGACACACCTCATAAGAATGGGGATGAGATCTGGTCGATGCTCCATTTTCACTACTGCAGTCTCCTCAGAAATACTGAAATGGACTATTTCTTCTTTAAAATTCTTGTCCTCCAGTAGCCTTTGCAAGTTCTCTCTGAGAACAATAAACACTTGAGGAAGGTGGTAGTTACAAAAACAGCCACACACAAACGTGCATCTAGAGGTCATTACCTACCTACCTGATCTATGCTGTATCTAAAACACTCACATACTATGTTCCTATCTTTCATCCAAGACTATTTAAAAAGCCAGCAAGTTCAAGCTATGAAGTCAGCAAGTTCCTAGTTATGAAGGAAAGTACCTCCTAGACACATTCTGAAAAGATTATTCAACCAGAGTTTTACACTGTCACTTTCTCTGGGTAGTTATAAACCAGGAACACAACAGATCTCATACAAAATGATGCAACTGCTAAGCACACATTATTCTGGGACAGAATGAAAGTGTTGCCATTTTCCTGTAAAACGACAGAAAAAGGAGCCAATCTCAAGACCTTATTTGCTGGTTTAGATCAGAAATACACAACTGGCCAAAACTGAAATGTATACGTACATCATCAACAAATACAGGAAAGGCTCTCTGAGGCAAGTGACCCCAAGCAGGCTTCTGATATGACAACAGGCTCATTCACTGATGCTAAAAGAACTTTAAACCAGTAAATAAATAAATATTTACATGCCAGTTTTTACCTGTATGGCAGTAGATGGGGATGCCTGTATGTCATTATACAATCAAGAGCTATTCTCTGTACACTCTGGTCTTGATGGGACAGTAACTGCAACCGACAAAGAAAGAAAATTAGTCCCTGTCTATAAAACAGAAGTGCTTACTGAAAATAGTGAAACAACCCTAGGGCTCCAAGCTCGAGCAGATTCTGGACTACCTTACCAAAATGGAAATGGATGTATGTGTTGCCTACATAGAGCCAAGCTGCAAATACAGAACTTCCACTTACAACAAGTAGACACGGTTACTGGCAGCTCACATGTACTTCTCCTGATCTACATAGGACAGTTAAAACATCTCTTTTTTCACAACTGTCTTTGGACCACTGTGAGCTTGTGTTTTCAAACTCCCAAACCAATCTCCAGTTGGGTATTTTGCAGACCGGATGAAAAGGCAGACAACCCAAGACACCCGTCTTTCCTTCCCATGACAAATGCAAAACACTTGTAAGTCTTCACATCAAAAGTCTCACTGGGATTTGCCCTCTCCCAAAGACGATTCTCCTTATATCCTGCGCACTAAGAAATACAGATAATTTCCCCAGGTAGCATCCCTATCAGTTCTTCAGTCTCCTACTAAACAGCACAGGCTAGAATAATCAAAGGTCACTTCACCAGGATGTCCCTATGCCAGATGGCTACATCAGCCATGACAGCACACACTAAGCCACAGAAATAGCAACCAGTAAGTGATGAAGCAATCTGTCTTATGTCAGGCTGTTCCTCACACACTGTTTTGACCTGTACACATCTGTTCAATATTTTCCCCAGAATACAGGCCAGCAAATACATGGACCAACCCTTTTCTTAAGCAATACTCCAAACCAGAGTTGATCTGGGGACTAAAGAAAGGATCTTCCAAATCCCACACTGGGTGCTGGATGAAACCTACTGAACTAACTGGTTTGTACCATTTAATGCAGTTGCACAGCCCACGGACTGCAGTCTCAGAGAGCATACGCTGGAAGCAATTAGAGCAAGCTCCAATAATCTTAAGAAATCCACAAAACAGGAACCAGTAAAACAAATATCTTTTCAAGGGGTGTGGGATAAAGACTGAATCCCTCTTCAGAGTCATGTTTTTGGCAATTTCTTCAAGGAAAACCCTCAATCTTAGCAAACTGAATATTGTTCAGACAAAAACTGTTCCCCTTTTTGATGCAAAATGATCTGTTTACACTGACCATAGTTCTTTGCAGAAACAACACTGCAGGACAAGGACCAAACTGCTGCTAGATCTGTTTGCATGAGCCACTCCTGGCAAACTAAACCAGGTACCACAAGCAGGACCTTGCTGAAGGGGCTCATTTCAAGTGAAGCCTGCTAGGAAGCCCCTCTTAAGGACAACTGCTTTTTCAACAATCATGGCTGCATGCAGAAAAGTATGTTTCTGGAGTCTCAGACACTGCATTCAAACAAGAGTAAGTTAATTTATTAGCAGTAATTCCAAAAGCCAGCAAATAGTATCACCTGGGTGTATAATGCATGCAACTTCTGCTCCAGGTACAGCGCACGAGGATTCGAGAACTTGGAGAAAACTTGTAAGTGGGCTATTAGTTGCCTGTAAGACAAAACAAAAGAATTACTTTTTTGAAATGACCAGAAGAGACAACCGTGTGTTATCATAAACAAATGGGGAACTTTGACTAAAATTCATTAACAAGATGGAAAAAAAATAAATCACAACACAAGGATCCCAAGTCTACAGGCCTCCACTTCAGAGACCCAGCAACACATCCTCTGTTCCCTCTCCTAACCAAGGTCATTCTTCAGTAGCACTAGATGGGCTCAGTTTTTCTTGAGTAGGTTACCTGACATCTCAGTAGGTTACCTGACCTCTTTATTCACTTATCTTTAACTTGTGCCCTTCATGTTCTATCAACACAAAGGGCTGCATTTAGCAATGGACTGTGCTGGACCTGCAGCAGGCTACAAGCAGAGATGGGAATGATAACCTCTAGAATTAGCTCTGTCACCCTGTATCTGCCCCAGCTCCATTTTGTGAGAGGGAAGAGAGGTGACTAGGATAACGAAGGTGTGAGATCTCCTCTACCATATGTCCTCATCCACCTGCTCTCCCTGGTAGTTTACACTGAACTCTCTAGACACTTAGCTGAACCACCCTACTCCATGGCTGGGATCAGTTAAAAGGATGATTTCGATGCCTTCTGGCAACCTCAACACTGAGGTTGGGGCAAATGTGGATGCTCCTGCTGACCCAGCCACACCTTGCAGAGTTGCAGCTCTGCAAGGGCCATCCTACCAGAACACAGGCCTGACAGCATGAGCTTTCCAGTGTGAAAACAAAATAGAGGTCGCTCCAGAAGCCATTAACATGACTTTGGTACATTTTTTTCATATGTTTTCTACTGCTGCAACCAGGAACTAATGTTTCTGGTAAATGGACATTTGAGACTGAAGTTGAAAAAAAAAAAAAAAAATAAATCCTAGCCTACCCCTGTATTTTACCTGCTGCTAACTTGCAGAAACAAGGCAGCCAGCATCCGGAAGCAAAACGTAACACCTATACAACACCTGGGATTAAATCAAAGTCCAGGCTATGCATTGCTCATCATTATGTAACACTCATCACGTTCCAGCACATGAGGTGGTATTTTGAATTTCTCTGTCATTCCAAGGCCATTCTTTTCATAGAATCATATGGATTGGAAGGGACCTCGAAAGATCATCTAGTCCAATCCCTCTGACACAGCAGGATCACCTAGACCAAGTCACACAGGAACACATCCAGGAGGGTTTTAAATGTCTCCAGAGAAGGAG
>JAOXOE010000001.1:33767280-33809631 GCA_028565055.1 Phoeniculus purpureus | reverse complement strand
GCCCCATCCCTGGAGGTGTTTAAGGCCAGGCTGGATGGGGCTCTGGCCAGTCTGATCTAGGGTGGGGTGTCCCTGCCTATGGCAGGGGGTTGTAACTGGATGATGGTGTGGTCCCTTCCAGCCCTGACTGATTCTATGATTCTGTAGTGACTTACGGTGGGGAAGGTACTGTCATGTTAAAGCCTATGTTGCAGGTGCTTAAAACTTCTAGAAGACAATATGCATGTGTTCCAGTGTGACTTGGTCTAGGTGATCCTGCTGTGATGGGGAGATTGGACTAGATGATCTTTCGAGGTCCCTTACAATCCCTTATGATTCTATGTGTTGGTCTCCCACCCCCTGGGACTCTGTTGGATTGTTGTCTTTGATTTTACATCTTTGCAGATATTTATGGTCTCGGCTCTTTTTATTTATGACACTGCAATCCTCTTTCAAGCAATTGATTGAAATACAACAGTGCCAAGCTGCTTGCAAGCCTGTATTTAGAAAGGTTGAAGTGTAGAAAGCAAACCAGCACTGCAAACGGTTGTGTATTGAAAGCTGCACTGGAATCCTGCATGGAAGTTGTCTGTGCTGCTTCAAAGAAGAGAATTATCATGACATGGACTTACACCTCTTCTCTCTCCCTACTTTAAGGCTGCCTGGTCTTGCTAAAAACCTAGTGTATGTTAAATCTGCACTCTTACTAACTCTGCAACGGTTAACTTCTGCCTGTCACAGTGTTAGCCCTTATTTTTCTGCCTCAAACCCCATGGTACTGATGGAGCACGTTGTTATTGTACTGTGGGAAGCATGTTGTATAGCTGCTTGAGTGTAACAGTAGTTGTTTTTTGGCATTCTCAGCAAGAAATTGGGGGGGTTGCCATTTTTGGCTATCAGTACAGTGAATGTGGGTTAAATGTTTATGCAAAGATGAATCATTTTTCCCTTTGAATATGTTAGTGAATTAGTTTTCAGCATCTTGCACTAATTCAGAAAAACATCTTGTACTAATAGATTAAAAGAAGATACAGCTCTGCCTTGCTGCTGCTGAGTGTGCTGCTGCAGCATAGCATAGTGATGTGTGTGGCATCCTAGTGTCACGATTCCTGGCTTGCTAGGGGATGAAGGTGCCATGTCGTAGCCAGATAGACTGGAAACAACTCGAAAAAAAGTCAAATAAATTTAAATGTAGACATAGATCAAACTACTGGCATTCAGTGATGACAAGAAGTAACAGAATGAGGCAAGGTAGTTTTCCCTGCTGTACATAAAAATACACAGTACTTCATTGAGTTTTTTTCTTTCCCCCTTAATAAATGTCCAGCAGGAAGAGGATTTGCTGTGTGGCTGTAGTGCACAAGTAGCAGTTCTACCGTGTCTGGCTGTGGGATTGGAGACATGGGACACAGCCGAGATCTGGGATCTTAAAACTGCACTGGAGTAAGTGCTGTTGTAGCTGAGGAAGCGTCTAGGTATTGAGAAGGACCACCAAATCAGGTCTAAGTTGCTGCCCATCCTTGCTGAATGCCGTTGTTGCTGTGGCTGGGGTGACAGCATGAGAATAGGTGCTGGTAGTTCCAGGGAGAGCCCAAGGTCCTGGCTTAAACTGAGATAGCAAGGCTGAATTTGCTGTCAGACCACAAGCTGAAATTGCTGAGATACAACCAAGTATTGCCCTCTGCCATTTCTGCCTTGAAGGTGTCTGGCAAGACAAGGAAAGGATTTAAATGCTGTGTGCTTTTAGGAGTAGTACTGCTTCTCCCCAGCAACAAAAATATGGATACCCAAACTCTGACAAGCTGTTTATATGAAGCAGCAGTGTGAGGCTGGAAGCAGAAAAGAGCTGTGCTGTGGCAGGAGAAATTACTTTTCCTGTACTGAAACTCTGCTGGCTAAAGCAGAAGTGAAGCTTTCTGTGACACTGGGAGACATTTCAGAATTGGTGTTTGGGGACGTTGCAGCATAGGCTGACAGAGGAGAGAGAAGTGTTGAACCAAGGAGGATGCTGAAGTGGGTGGTGAGATGCTGTTAGAGCTTGAGCAGAGACAGAAAGTGAAGCAAGAGACTACAAAGGGGAGTCTAACCAAATTGGAAATTGCAAGGGGAGGTGAGGAGGACCAGGAGGGTAGGAGGTACTATTTTGCTCAGTTTTTGCTTCCTGCTGGTTGGGTCACTTCTCAAGCAGTGAGGAGCCTCCCTGACATTGGGAGACCCTAATATTTTCCTGGAGTGTGATTTAGTGTACCATGAATAGCAAAGTGAGGTGTTGAGTGAGGGCAAGAGAAGGAGGAGCAGTCTTCTCTGCTTGTAGCATGAGGTGAGCTCTGAATCACTCTGCAGTTTGCTCAGAACTGGTGGTAGCCTCTCCTCAAACTCTTGTTCTGTTTTGGCTAGCAGCCCACCAGGCTGTGCTAACAGTTTGGCTGTTGGGAAGGGTGCAACATTTGATTAAATCTCATTTTTCAATGTAATTGAAGCTGTTGCAGAGCTTTCAGCTTGCTGTGTTGGAGGCTCAGGCAGAAATTATTGGTCTGTCTTGCTGTGGAGCAGGTAATGCCTTGGATTTTAGGTGTGAAGTTGCAGACATTTGCTTCATGGAGTTCAAACACAGGAAGGGTTCTAGGTACCCTGCTGCTTCACATGGCTGTGTACAGGCTGGTTTAAAAGAGAGACTGTGCTAATTAAAAATAGCATTTCTTGCTTAGGAGAAACTAGCTGCAATTGTTTTGTGTCTAACATAAGCTACATCGTAATTACGCTGTTCTTCAGTGGAAATGCACATTTTCACGTTAGAAAAAAGGTGTAGCGGTTGTGCTTATCTTGCTCTTTCCACAAAGTATTGAGGAGGTATTGAGTGTAATTTTGTTTGGATGTTAGCTGACACAGTGGCTAATGTCTAGTAAAATGCTATTTGTCTCTTAGAGTGGGGAGTTATCCTTTAAAAAGCACCTGTTGCCTAGTACTCAGATACAATACCAAGTCACACTTGCTGTGAGAAAAGGTGACACTCCTTGACTGTTCTTAGAGCATCTTCAAAGTATTTTGAACTGAACTAACCCATGCATAAAGGCTCAGATACTATGTCAGTGCACAGCACTGTTCAGCAGGCAGCTGCCTCCAGATCCTGCCACATCCTTCTCGCTGAGTCTGCCAAGGGTTAAACTGTAACTTCAGAAAGCTGCTGTTCCTGCTGGGATGCTCTGATCCTTCCTGTGCCTTTGGCCCTGAGGACAGGGACCAGTGAAGATATCTTCATTCTGCCATTTTTCTGCCTGCAGAGGTCATAAATCCACCCTCTGCTTTCACTACCAAGAGCTGTTGAAGGAAACCAATTTCAGTGGTGCTGATCAAGCAGCCTTGGAGCCCTTCCTTTTGGGAATGGGGAGATTGGCCTCTGCTGCTGCTGTGATGCTGCCTGGCTCAGTGCCGCCCCAGCAAGAGGAGGATGAATATATCAACAGACAGGCTGGGGGTGGGGGCTGATGTCTTTTATTTCTAAAAATTAATGTTGCCTTCATCTTTCCAGCTTCATCTTTCATCCCAAGCTCTGTAGGCTTTTCCTTATTTCCAGTTTGGCTCAGAATATCTTCCTTGCTTCTACAAATGTCTGTGTAAATCAATCTATATAAATGAGTATTTTGTATTAGATTGATGAAACCCAGCAATTACAGTGCAGGCTGTGTTTGTATCTATAGCTTGGACCTCTCTGCATTGGCATTTGTGGATTTTTATATGGGTGATGTGACAGAAGTGATTGATTGCTTCCAGGACCGAATGCTTTATGTTCCCTTCATGAAAACTCCTGCTTCCTGCAGGCTGCTGGTGATGGAAGTGTGCAAAGAGGCCACCCTTCACCCTTTGGCCAGCAGATACAGACAGTCAGCAGGTTATTGCAGCGTCCACAAGGAGGACAGTCTGCTGTTGGTCTTGTGTTTGCCACCTCTGTATCTGTTTTAACATCTAAAAACGAAGCTTCACAAATCATGAGCTGTTGGAAGCACTGCATTAGAGTTTTTGATTGAACATACCATTTCATTGCATGGGTATGGTGAGTCAGAAAATCACAGCTCCTGGCAGGCATAAAACGTGCTTAAAATGACGTTAAGCATTTTCCATTTATTTCCCCTCCCCTGGCTGTCTTTACTACTAATTTCCAGTGGTGATTATGGTGCAGCTGTTAATTAACTCATTACAGGTTAAATGAGTAATCTGCAAGGCCTTCTTTTAGATCACAGCACTGTTTAACTATGACATTAATTACAGCCCCTTTGCTTTTAGTCTGAATGTAATCTGGAAAACATTTTTCTTGTCCTAAATTGTGTTTTTTAAGAGGAAATTTCGTGATGAGACTTAAAAGAACCAGAAAGGATTCTTTTTATGTAGCCGTGCATTGGATTATTAGCTAAGCATCCTCACAATCTTCTAAACCAACCCAACCCCTCCTCCATTTTTAACAGGATACTTTGCTTGAATTGTGCAGATCCTCAGTGGTCTCTTGAAAACACTCCAGGTGCTGAGTCATGTGCATAGGCTGCTTCTGGGAGCCAGGGAACACTGTAGAGAGAGGAATATTAAGAGTCTGTTTATGACAGTCATTAGTAGGGCTGGTGCAGAGGGTGCAACAAAGCAGAGTGGAACAGGGCCACTGCCTGCAGCCACAGGGACTGCTTTTACCTTGTCTGGATGTTGTTGGTCTCTGCTACTCTGTAAAGAGAAATGCTGAGCTTGTACATTTTAGTGGGGAAGGGAGGATTTGTAATACTGTTCAAATGTCTAATACGGCACCTAATTTTATAGGTGGTAAAATAAGTTTTCCTGTAGTAGCATCAGCTCGGAAGGGTTAATATTCACCTTCCTTCCTGCTGCAGGTAATGAAGTTCAGCCAAGCTGTAGGGTTGAGAGGATACAGGTGGAAAATACCTGTGGAATCGGACGTTGTTTGTCCTCGTTTTATGCTTCAATAGGGCGACCTTCCTGCTTTGTTACGGGGTCAGAAGCCTCCCGCGGTGTTGGGGGAGAGAAGACATCTCTCCATGCAGACTCTCATCTTCAGACCACCTGTATTTGGGGTGGAGAACACCCTCCTCCCCTTGGCTCTGCTGGCACTGGCCCTAACTATTGAAGGCAAAGACTGCAGCAATTATGGCACACACAATTAACGAGCTTCTAATCTCCAACCTTGCATGTAATTGCTGCTGTCAAATACAATTAGTGTCTGCCCAAGTTCCCTTCCCAGGGGGATGACGAGGCCATAGCACAGAGAGCAGCAGAGGGAGTGTCTGAAACTTTAGGAGACTTTACATTTTTCTTCTTGCATCTTTGATAATCCTCACTCCTCAAATTGTGTCCAGAAATGTTAATCCAGAGTATTAGGGGGATGTAGTGACCAGCAAAGCAGGCTCTGAGGTCACCTGTTTGGTTAACTCTGAAGTGTCTTCTATAACATTAGTCACCTGGGACCACAGCAGCCTAATTACAGTTCAGTCAGCACGCTTCAGGGATTTATTTGCGTCTTCATGTGAGCACAGCGGGGTTACACTTGTCCTGTCATGGCAGCCAAGACTGGAGCTGCTGATCACTTCCCTGGTGTGATTTGTGAAGTGTGGACATGGGCTGGGATTTCTCCTGCCCTGGCTAAGTAGATCTCTCTGCACATCCAGCACCAGTAGCTCCTCCGGGATTGGTATCTCAGGACCCTTGGTTGCACTGTAAAGCCCTACAGGCAGTCTGCTAGGCCAGGGCTGCTTTGGTGACTGCTGAAGGCTGCCACATTCTGCTGCTGTGTTTGCACCTTTCTGCAAACTGGTATGGAGCGAGGGAACGTGTCCCTGGCCCCAGCACTGTGCTCTGCCGTGCAGGCCCCTACAATCAAAGGAATGGATAAGCTGTAGGAAGGTGAATGATGCAGAGTTATTGCAGGTTGGAATATGTAGGGCGTATCTGTTGCTACGGAAATACTTGATACTACAGTGCTTCTGATTGTAGTAACTCTGTTGGGAGTATTTGTCTCCATCCCAGAGAAGCTGGATACAGCCACTATGCTGACTCAAGGTGCATCACGCTCAGAGGGAAAGAAAAAGAATACAGTAAGTACCCTCTGAGCATAACCTGACATAACTAATTCCGTGGGCTGCAGTGGCTTGCATGTGAAATCCCGATGCATATGTGTCATTGAATTTGTCTCGCTTTTCTGTCTCCAAGATGTGTGATGCTGAAGAACTTAAATCTTTACTGTTTTAAGGCACTAGCCAGTGTAACTTTGAAGAGGGACTTATAGATGATACGAGCTTTTTTGCTAATAGCTTTCTCTTTTTCTTAAATATATATTTTTATGGGCAGGTACTTAAAGGTTTTGGGTGTGGAGAAAAGCCAGAATAAGATTGAGGGAATTAGGGGTACTATAGATGTGCTGGGCGACACAGTCAGGTGCTTTGCCAAACAGCTCCTGTTACTGGGCATGCTGGGTGTCTAGACACAAAACTAGCCAGACAGAGTTCTCGTTGTGCTTTGGATCAAACCGGGATGCCCTACATTAAACCTATGTCTAAGATTTGGCTCTTCTACTAACTCCCAAGATATGGGGTTTGGATTTTTAAAAGCTTTGCTGTCACTCGTGCTCTTCCTGCTGTGCTGTAGTATCTTTGTAGGACTTCTTGATATCTTTCTTTTTGTCAGAATAAAGAGCCTCTTGCTTAGCTGCAAAATAGCTGCGTCCCGTCTGGTCCAGTTCAGTCCCAGCTAATCACCAATGGTAACTTAACTCGTATCTCTGTAACAAGCTCTGGCATGTGAGGTTGAAGTGAGTCATCGGAAGGGCCTTTGGAAGTGCTGTCAATGGATGGACCACTCATTGGATAGGGAGCTGGCTGAATTATCGCACCCAAAGAGTTGTGATCAATGGCTCAGTGTCCAAATGGAAAGGCGTGACGAGAGGTGTTCCTCAAGGGTTGGTACTCGGACCAGTGCTGTTTAACATCTTTGTCAGCAATGTGGGCAGTGGAATTGGATGCCCCCTCAGTGAGTTTGCTGACGACACCAAACTACGTGGTGAAGTCAACACACTGGAGAGAAGGGAGGCTGTCCAAAGAGACTCTGCCAGGCTTGAGAACTGGGCTATGCAAACTGCATGAAGTTCAGCAAGGGCAAGTGCAAGGTTCTGCACCTGGGTCGAGGCAATCCCATGCACAAATATAGATTGAGAGGAGAAAGGATTGAGGACAGCCCTGAGGGAGAAGGACTTGAGGGTGGAGCAGAAGTTTAACAGGAGCCGTCTCAGTGTGTATTTGCAGCCCAGAAAACCAGTCCTGTCCTGGGCTGCATCAAATACAGCATTGGCAGTTGGTCAAGGGAGGTGATTCTCCCCCTGTGCTCTGCACTTGAGAGACCCCACCTGTAGTACTATGTCTAATTGTGGAGTCCCCAACACAAGAAGGACAGACACCTCCTGGAATGTGTCAGCAGGAGAGCAACTCAAATGATCAGAGGTCTGAAGCACCTCCCCTAAGAGGACAGGCTGAGCAAGTTGGGGTTGTTCAGCCTAGAGAAGGGAAGTCTCCAATGTGATCTTCTAACAGCTTTCCAATCTCTGAAGTGGGCCACAAGAAAGCTGGGGTAGGGCTTTTTACACAGATGCATAGCAAGAAGACAAAGGGAAGGGGTTACAGACTTGAAGAGGAGAGATTTAGGTTGGGCATGAGGAACAAATTCTTTTCTCTGAGGGTGGTGAGATGCTGATTGAGCAACCTTGAGTTTGCCCAAGGAAGTTGTGGCTGCCCCATCTCTAGAAGTGTTGAAGGCCATGTTGGCTGGGGCCCTGAGTAACCTGATCTAGTGAAGGTGTCTCTGCCTATGCAGGGGAGTTGGAAACAGATGATCTTTAAGGTCCCTTCTAGCCTTAGCCGTTCTGTGATTCTATGATCTTGTTAAATATGTCATAGCTTGTTTTGTACACATTGGAACGAAACTTGGGCTCAGACATTAATAATAATGAACTCCTGTCCTGTCTTCAGGGATGTAGCAAGAGGTTGGACCACCAAACCAATGGCCAGCACTCCCTTTTGAATGATAACTTTCATCCTGTTTTCCGAAAACAACAAATAGATCACCCTGTGATCATGGGGGACTTTAGACCAAAATAGAAGGTCAACTTGAAACTCCCATAAAGAAAATGTCTTTCTCCTTTATTTTTCAGTTGTGTTTAGTCTTTAATGTTATTAAAGTATATAAGTGAGTTTGAGCTACTGTCTCATTGAAGAGAAGATGGAGCTGAAATTGTCAGTGAGGCACTGGACAGGGTTTTTTAATGTGTCTGTCATTATATGTTAACCTCTGAACTGGGACACGACGTCTGTTTTATGGTTGACAACAATTTAAAGGTATACGTCTTGACATCATGGATAAAGGAAGTAGGGGGAGTGGAGAAAAAAATGAATTAATGATGTTAGCAAATATTAGTCTCGGTATTTCCATTTTGTTCCGAAAGTGCTTGTCAGGCTTTGAGGCTGTCCGGAGCAGCATTGTCAGTGACAGCCAGTTGAGATGCGATTGTAGTTTGAATCAAGATGGTCTTTTATTGACAAATACAATGCACCAAGGCAGGGATAAGGATGCTCTGCTGTCATTTCCGGAAGAAGCATGGCTTTTCTCCTGGCATTTCTGCTGACATTTGAGAGGGATAATTCTGGGCTTAGTGGAGTTCCCTGCATCAGCCCGGGAGAGCACACTGGGAGTCAGGGGAGTTGAAAATGCATCTTAATGAGTACATACCCTGTATTCTGAGGCATAGATTTGCCTACAATTTGTGCTGGCTTTGGTAAACCAGATCCACCTACCAAAGTTAACTGTCAGGAGTAATAGTGACTCTGATAGTAGCTTTCATTGTACATGAGCCACACTGAATCAATGGGCAAGAGTTGGGGAAATTCCAGTGTCCGTGAAGGCATCTCTTACACTTCTTTATCATCTCTTCCTGGATCTCATATGTGCTCCCACCTATGCTTTGGTGCTTGTGTGCAATCCTTGAAGGTTTCTTCTCACACTGTCACTAGTTCCCCTTCATTCTCACAGTTCTGAACTGGCAGTTTGAGGGCAAATTATGGGAGCCTGGGATCATGGTATTTCTTAACTGTCATTAGTTACAGGTGTATCTGCAGTGCTTTTGGACAGCACTGCCAGCAGCAAAAAAAATTGAACCGGTTTAATTGAGCCACGTAGTTAATTATTGAGGCCTGTTTTAACAGAGGAGAATGTGCAGTGTCAGGTTTGAATGTCATTGTAGCTTGCAAGCTAATGTGACTACGTTCCGTGGTCATTACCTTTCCATCCCTAGGAGACCTTGTCTGCTGTAAAAATGCAAGAGACTTGAAATGTGCATCTGCATGGTACTCATTTAGCTGATGTCTTAGTGGTTTGGAAGGAGCAACAGCTTTTTCCCTGCTCTGTTGTTACCTAGTTTGGTACCTTGTGCTCAGACACTGCACATGAGTCTCTGGCAGGCTGGGTAGTCTGGAAATTGAAAGCAGGTGGATGAGCTCAGGATGTTAGGCAGCTTCTCAAGGGTGGCCAGGAAGAAACCAGTCTGTGTCTGCATCAAGGCAGAGTTGGCATTTTTCACAGACTTTCAGAATCACAGAATTATTGAGGCCAGAAAAGATCTCCAATCTCATCAAGCCCAGCCTATGACCTAACATTGACCAGACTAGGGCACTAAGTGCCACAGCCATTCTGTCCTTAACTCCAGGGATGGGGACTCCACCACTGCCCTGGGCAGTCCATTCCAGTGTCTGATCACCCCTTCTGTGAGGAAGTGCTTCTTAACATCCAACCTAACCCTCCCCTGGCATAGCTTCGAGCCTTGCCTTCTCATCCTGTCATTAGTTGCCTGGGAGAAGAACCTGACCCCCACCTGACTACAGCCTCCCTTCAAGTAGTTGTAGAGAGGAAGAAGGTCCCGCCTGAGCCTCCTCTTCTTCAGGCTAAACATCCCCAGCTCCCTCAGCCTCTCCTCATCAGACTTCCCCTCCAGTCCTTTTCTAGCCTCGTTGCTCCTCCAGACTCGCTTCAGCCCCTCCATGTCTTTCTTGAAGTGAGGGGCCCAGAACCACTCCCAGTGCTCAAGCTGAGGCCTCACCAGTGCTCAGTGCAGGGGGAGAATTACATCTCTAGTCCTGCGGGCTACGCTATTCCTGATACAAGCCACAGGACACCATTATGGACTTATGCACACTGCTAGCTCATGTTCAACCAGCTGTCAACCATTACTCACAGATCCCTCTCTACTGGGTCACTCTTCTCTCAGTCTGTAGCTTCAGGGGGTTATTGTGGCCAAAGTCTTTATGGGAAGGAGCAGTCCTCATAGGTTCATAGCCTGGATAGATTCCCCTCGGAGAGAACAGCAGTGATGAGGGATGGAGGCACAACGCTCTCTGTCGCAGCTTTACAGAGTAGAGACACATTAAATCCTGAGATGGTAGCCAAAACTTTCCTGTACCTTTTTCATGAACTTATTCTACATGTTGAGAACTGGTGAAATGAGCTCAGCTTAACACTTGTGCATTAATATTAAGTTACCTATCTTGATGTGAAAAAGCTAAGATAAAAGCGACTTGGATGAAGGGACCTGTATAGGGATTAAAAGTCAGAGAAGCTTTTGCCTGAGCATTTTTGGGAAAGCTTGTATGGCTAAGTTTTCCGGTGACCTTCTGTGTACTCCATCAACATGATTAGTCCTTGTTGGAAATTCATCAGTTGAGCAAAGAAGGAGAACTTAATCCAAGAAACCCATTTTACAATATCTAGAAAGATGAAATGTGTTTTCTCAAGGGTTGTTTCTGACTTGGAAAAAAAATCCCAACCACCAGTAACCACAGTGGGAAGAGATGAAAGAATATGGATTAAACATTTTGTGTGCTTTCTGACACTGGTTGAATGACCACTGCCCCTCAATATCAAGGAAGAGAAACTAGTTGTGAGGGTAGCTTCATTTTCCAACCTTAACCATTCTGTAATTCTTTCTACTAGCAGATGATCTGAATTTAATTCTCTTTGTGACTGGTGTAGAAATAGTTGACAGACAGTAAAAATCTCTGTCAAATAATTTTTAAGCGGTGCATTATACTGTAAAGACAAAGAAACCCTTTCCCTTCAGGAAGGGAGAACTTCGTGTCATCTTATACCTAGAAAAAGTCTACCTGCTGTCGAATAGTTTTCAAAGCCAATTTTCATTCTGTACTTTCTTATACAGAAGTATGTCAGTGATATCACAGAATCACTCTGGTTGGAAAAGACCCCTGAGATCATCAAGTCAAACCATCTATCCTTACCTTACAAGTTCACCCTTAAACCATATCCCTCAACACCTCATCCAAAAGATCCTTAAACACATCCAGGGATGGTGACTCAACCATCTCCGTAGAAAAAATATCTGCAAATCCAAACGTTAAGGCTTTGGGATGATATAGCAGACCCAGAAGGTAGAACTGGTCGGCTCAGTCTGCACAGAGTGTACAAGTTAAATGTGTTATGGGGAAACGGTAAATTTGTTTAAAACAAAAGCAGCCTAGTAGGGGGAAAACCTCACGTGTAAGCATGTTTTATTTTTGAATTTATTTTTTTTTTTTAAATCAATGCCTTTCTAGGTAGAATTCTGATGAAGTGGTGATTTTTGGTGTGTGATCAGCAAGGTATTGCAGGAACTGAGAGATTGTAGAGGTTGGGACAGCTTTTCCTTTGCTTCTGGTTTTGTTCACCATGAATCTCATCACAGAAAGGCACAGAACTGATAACAGCACTTGATTTTGTAAGGAATTAGCACTACAAACCAGTTTTATCTGCTTATCCAAGGACCAAGATACTAGATGCCCTAGAAGAGGTAGGGTTTCTGGTGCCTGCCCTCCCACCAAAAGCAAGTCAGACTTTCAGACAGCAGGCACTTAGCCCTTTCTGGAAGTCTGGCTTCAGTGTAAGATTGAAGATTCCAATCAGCAGGATATTTTGGTTTTTTTTGAAAAGGTAGGTCTGAGGCTCCATATCGATCAATCATTATTCTAATTGTTCATTTCTGTTATGGTGGGAATCATTCAGAATCCTAGAGTTCCTAGGAGTAAATCGTTTGGAAATGCTGCCCATTATAAAATTTAATTTTAAATCTATATTAAATAGATTTTGAAAGGCAAGCTTTGCAATCTAGTAACATAACATTATGCTACCTCACAGAGGCTCAGGTTTGGGTCCTAAGGGGCCACAGCTGGGAGTGCTGCATAGGCAGAGCTCTGGCTTGTTGTGAGCAGTAGCAGAACCACTATGCTGCCCAGCGTACCTCTTGGCTTACACTTCTGGGCCATCTTCAGAGGAGCATTGAGCCTGTTTGCTAAGAAATCTGTCCAGCTCTTTGGGATGGAGTAAGGTCCTGGGTTACCATCTGCTGTGAAGATGAGGCTTCCTGAGGACTGATCACATCTCTGGGGCAGGGAAAAGGGCGGGAGGTGGTGGCTGGATGCCACAAGCTGCAGTGGGATGGGAGCCAGGATGGTGGACTAATCTTTCTTTTTCTTTCAGGTGACAGAGAAGAGGGGAAAGGAAAACAAAACTGCATTTGGAGGCCCTGTTGTCAGCTCATTGTATCAAGAAGAAACAATCAGGTGATTATCTGTGCTGGACTTCAATTAAAACCAGTATTTTTCTAATGCCATTTTGTTAAGCTGTTGGGTTTTTTAAGTATTGTACAAGTGTGGTGGCAACTACAACAGGATAATAAATGACAGGAAAGAACTTCTCAGGTCCATAATCATTTAAATCAATAACTGCCTGTATCATTGCCAGGTACTAACCTTTCCCTAGCGCAAGCCGTGGGAGAAGGGCAAGGCTTCCCATTTTTCACTTATATGGCTAAAAAAAGGATTGGATATTGGATATTTTTAATAGAAAGCTATTCAGATACCACCTCTTTCAAATAGTTATTTCTTTACCAATACATTCATTAAGGATTTTTTGGTGAAGGCTTTAACATTGAACAATGTTTGCCTTCAGGGAGAGTTTGTACCTTGTATCAAATAAATTCCTTCTAACTTCTGCAGCTAGCATAGTAGAAACACTTGCACTGGACTAGAATGGCTGCTATTTAAAAACTGTCAAAGTGCAAGTAGTAAGTGGTGTTAACTGCTGAATAAGAACTCCTGGTTTTCTTGTTTGGTTGTTTTTTACTGTTCCAGACTACTAATCACGGGTATAATATTAACTCCAATACCTAAATTATTATCTGGAGGATCCTTCAGAGTCATAGAATCATTAGGGATTGGAAGGGACCTTGAAAGATAGTCCAATCCCCCTGCCACAGCAGGATCCCCTAGACCAAGTCGCAGAGGAACACATCCAGGCGGATCTTAAATGTCTCCAGTGAAGGAGACTCCACAACTCCGCTGGGTAGCCTGTTCCAGTGCTCTGTCACCCTCACTGTGAAGAAGTTCCTTCTCATATTTATGTGGAACCTCCTATGTTCCAGCTGACACCTACTGCCCCTCGTCCTATTACTAGATAACATTGAGAAGAGCCTGGCATTTTCCTATTTTCCTTTCTTGAGATGCTGAGAGGAGTGAGGGATGGAGAAGAAAGGAATGAATCACTTCGCTGTGTCAGTAGTGAGCCGTTACGCAAAGGCAATACTGGAGAAAGACTTAAAACCAGGAAAAAACATCTGAAAACTCGGCAATTCCACAAGCTTTCCTCAGCTTGAGCTAATGGCCTAAACAGAGGCTTCTGTCCACACCTCAAGGTGCATTCCCAGCTCTTCGGCTTCCCAACAGAGACACAGCAGAAGGAAGAATCAGGGGAGGCAGACAGCCACACAGCTGGATACGCTCCCCGTAAAAAAATGGCAGAATATCAATCTTTGTGATGTACTTATAATGGACATTTGATAAACATCATCAGGGTAAAACTGGAGAATTCACAGCACCAGCTTCTCCATGCATTCATCACTGCTGATAATACCACAGCAGCATGTAGCTTCAGCCTAAAGAAAACAACAAAAAAAAATTCTTCATCCCTAAGAAGACCAGGACCAAGATACAGACCATGTAGGCAATGGCAGAACGCCAGTACAAGGCTACCTACATTAAGTCCCATTTTTCAAAGTGTTTGGTAATGCCATGGTTTTAAAACCAACAGACACACACAGAGAAGCCAGCAAAATGCAGGTACAACAGCCTCCAAAAGCTTTACAATGGCTTCAGAGCACCACATAATTTTTTGGTAAAGCAACACAAACCCACAGACTGTCAGCAGGTAACAAGATTCTACAAAAAGCCTGGGCAGGGGTTTTGGGTGTTTAGTACTGAACAGGCAGAATTTGTGACTCTTGAGTGCAACTGAAAGAAGAAAAAGGAATGTATGGGTTCAAGTTACAACAGGGTAGGTTTAGACTTGGTATTAGGAAAAAGTTTTTCACAGAGAGGGTGGTCAGGCACTGGAATGGGCTTCCCAGGGAGGTGGTTGAGTCGCCACCCCTGGATGTGTTTAAAGATAGTTTGGATGAGGTGTGAGGGATTTGGTTTAGGCATGAACTTGTAAGGTAGGGTAGGTGGTAGGACTTGATGATCCCAAGGGTCTTTTCCAACCAGAGTGATTCTGTGATTCAAAACCCCCAGATTTAATCTCAAAATGAGCTGCAGAATGTACCTTTCAGTGAAATCACTATCAAGGGAAAACTAAAAATACTTACTTAGCAGCAGCTCTTCTTGTTTTCCTTTTTGGAAGTCCTACAGTAATTGGTTCTGCTTCTTCCTTTTCTTCCTCCTCCTCCTCCATAGCAACGTCATTCACCTCTTCACTGGTTATTTCATTTGTTGTTACTGTACCATTAGTTTTCTTTCTAAGATCCTGAGATGGAGCCACTAATGAATCTGCTGGGTAGTACTCATTCCTGTGTTTAAAAAAAAAAGAGACAGCATTTGCATTTTTCAGGATTTCAAGGTAGAACCAACTAAAAGCTCCACACTCCATGAGTCTCATTACTCATGGCACTGTGTCTTGGCACACTACACAGACAAAAACTCTCGAAGAAGCACATTACAACAAGTATATGCTGCTTTGCCTACAAGTAACAGAGTTGTATGGCAGTGACTAAATATACTAAAGGAGACTGGAGGTGCCTGGTGTAAGAGAGAGACAAATCACAGATTCACTGGAGATCTGTAAAGAGGTTACATGCAGGGCATGGGGGTTGTGTTGGGCAGGTGAACAGCAAGTATGGTAGTGAGAGACTGAGGAAAGCAACCATGGCATGATTCAAGTTGCCCAGTAAGGCAAGCAAAGCACACGCTCTCTAATCATAGAATTAAAAAAAATCTTCATAGAATTAAAAAAAATCTAACACCCTGAGCAGCAGAAACACATTGTCAGTTTTATTTCAGCCTGCTTGTTGTATAACGTTCCTAATAGAGTCTGCATTTCCATCAAGAGCTCATCTTAACTGGAAACACACATCTCCTCAGCCACAAAGTCAGGAAATAAAGTTTATAGAAGACTACCTATAGTCTTAAAGGTCACTAACGCATTGAATGCAATGCGTGCTCTCGATTGAAAAAGAAATCTTACTTACCTAATAAATCTTAAAAGAAGTGGGGAAAGTTCCCTTGACCTAGGCTCCACTCTGTCTGGAAACTTATCCAGTGCTTTCCACAGCAGAAAACGGAAGTTTGTGTGGTCCAGCCGCTCACTGCAATCTGTTCTAGTCCTCAGCTGCTCCAGAAAGACAGTCCCCACTGCTCCTTCTGGCACCTTCTCGTCTTCTGCTTCAACGATGCTTTCCTCCTGTTCATCTAGTTCATTTTGCAGCTCCATTTCTACAGAACAGATGAAGAAAATATCTTTGGGTTACTTCATATTCCCTTGTCAGTACCAAGCGATCAGTACCCCATTATTTTTAGTGTAATAGTCCCCCAGTAATATTTTTGGTGACATGTACCTGTTCCGACCACCATATTTAACAGTGACCTGAAAGACCAAAGTATCATACTGGTGCATCCCTTACACACCTCAATTAAGCCCAGTTCTCTTGAATAACAGAGAAGTCCAGAAATGGCTGTGTGCTCATGGTCCTATCTTGAAAGTCTAGATTTCACACACCCATGGGTGTATGGAAGAGCACAATGAAGACAGATACCGCAGAATTCCACTGAATGTATGGAGCAGAAAAGCGGTCACCCTCATTATACCGGTTTTGTCACTGCTCCTGATGAGTCTGGGCAGAGCCAACCTTAAGTAGGAATGAAGTCTTTCCTCTAACACAGGTGCCCCTTCTATCAGTTTTTGGCGTTCAGGACAGTGGGAGACATAGTTTTCTCCCAAACATCTCCATTCTTGCCTTGCACAAAATGCTGGTAGTCAGAGAGCCCTGGCTCTGAATTCCCCCATCGCATTTAAATTTGGGGCACATTAAAACACAGACATGTCACTCACAATTAGCTGGGTTACTGTCGTAACAACATTTAGGAGCTGTGACTTACCAGCATAGGTGGCAGCCCTTTCCAAATGTTCATAGAAGACCTTCCAGAACTGTTTATTCTCCATTTCCTTAGCATGAGAACTAACAAGGCATAAGACAGAACAAAATTAAAAGGACGGTAATAAAAGCCATGCGTCACTAGGCAAATTAGTAACTAACACAATCAAGAGGCACTGATCACTGCTTTAATGTGGGTGTCCGAAGACAGGACATCTGCACGATACAGCTGTAGCACTTCCTTGCCTTTCCTCATGGATTCCAAATGTCAAGCGTTATTAAAATAATCCGGTTGTATCTCATGACTTCAAACGAACTTAAATTGAGCAGAAATGTTCTGAAACTTTCTTCTGACTTCTGTGCAGTAACATCATATAGAACCAAAGAAAGAATTAGCATGGCCATCTCTTTTGAAGAGCTGCTTTAATTTCTTTTAATAATTCACTAGTTTGAAGGGGAAAATCCGTTCTTCTTTAATGTACAACAGAAGGGAAAAGGCGAGAAGATAAAGTCATGCTGAAAGCAGACACTAATTTCAACATTTTGCTCAGCTTTCACCACAGGAAGTCCTCTTTGCTCTTTAGTAGGATTTAGAGTTGTTTCAGTATGGACAGAGAAGTCAGAGACAGAGAAAGTGAGAGGCACTGCTTGCTTTAAGCATTTGTGAAACACTAATCAAATCCGGCCACCTTTGACTTAAAACTGATGCTATGTGACTATATTCATTGCAAGTTCCCTTTAGTACTAAGAAAAATCCGAAACTAAGTTAAAAGGTAAGAGTCTGCACAGGTTGCAACTCATCTGGAAGACCAAATTTAAGATTTCATGCACACATCTCTCCAAACTGGACCCTTTTCATACCAGCTTTCACTCACTGCGCAATGGAAGACATGTTTTGTGAGACAATCACAGACTGTAGCATCCAACCACATATACTCACGTTATGAGTTCAATTACAGGATCCCAGAGAGGGCTGAAGTTAATATAAAGCATTCCCAGCAAGTACCGAAGAGGCACCTAGAATGACATACAGTACTATCTTGTTGAGTTAGTTAAAGACTAATAGTTAAAGACTAACCAACCTTCTCTAATTTTTCTTTCTCTCAAAGAGGAAGCTTTAATCAAAGAAGTTCTCAGAAGTACTACAACTAATGAAGCAAGTCACACACACCATTACTCCTTGCCTCATAGCTGCATTAGGAAATCTAGACTCCATTCACTGTAAGCAGCATCGAGATGTAGTCACCACGCCTACATACCATGAACATGCAAAAAACAGTGCAGCACAGCAGATAATCAGGATTTCCTGCCTCCCTCTCCATCTTCAGGGCTGACACAGCAGCACTAGGGACCTCATAAAGAGAAATGTTTGTCCTAAGGAGTCTTCACTGCCTAGAAGCATGGGCTCTGGTCTGGTTCCCTGCTGACCTACATGCATTAGGACTGACCTACAACCCCTCCTCCTCATAGGAGCTTACATGTCAAGGTAAGAAAACTACTCAGGTACAGCAACAGCCAGAAAAATAATCATAAAGAACCCCCAACCTTCCCAGTAAACCCATGATCTCTATGTTGGTTTTAGCTGGAGTAAAATTTCTTCCCAGTAGATAGTACTGGGCTGTGTTTTGGATTTGTGCTGTGAACAGTGCTGATAATTTGGGGGTGTTTAGCTTGTGCTAAATGGTGCTTAGAAAGAATCAAGGACTTGATTTCTTCTCATGCTACCCCACCAGCAAGTAGTCTCAGGGTGCACAAGAAGTTGGGAGGGGACATAGCGAGAACAGCTGACCGCAACTGACTAAAGACGTATTTTACATCATATGATGTCACACTCAGCCTATAAAGCTGGGGAAGAAGAAAGAAGGGGATGTTCAGAGTAATGGCATTTACCTTACCATGACTTAATTTGAGGTAACCATTACGTGTGACAAAGCCCTGCTTCCTGGAGATGGCTGAAAACCTGCCTGCTGATGGCAGGTGGTGAACAAATGTCTTGTTTTCTTTCACTTATCTGTGGCTTTTTCTTTACCTACTGAACTCTCTTAATCTCAACCCACAAGTTTTCTCACTTGCACCCTTCCAGTTCTCTCTCTCATCCCACCTGGAGGGAGTGAGCAAGCTGGCTTAGTTGCCAGCTAAGGTTGAACCACAACAATAATTTAACTAGTAAAATTGCGACACTTTCAAACATCTTGGAAGTAGCGTCCGCTTTACTTCAGCTCAGCAGCAGAGAAAATTTACCAATCACAGGCATACAAGACTCTCACCCTGCAGCAAGATCCAGCAACTAGACTTCCCAGGGGCTAACGGGAGTCCTACCAACATTTAGCTATTCCAAGGATACAGGAAGGTCATGATTTTGAACTTTTTCACAGTTTGCTTCTCCCTGGAATAATTTGCCTTCCTTTCTATGATATCAAAACCTGATTATTCTGGCTGTGGGCTGTTTATCCAGATACCACTGTTGTTCCACTAAACATCCAACACAATAATCTCAAAGACAATGGGAGCTGTGATCCCTACTAACAAGTTTTCTAAAACCCTGTCTAGGAGCTAACTGCTGTCTTTGTGAACTCTTATTGAAAACAATCTGTGTGATGCAGTAAGAATGTTCTCTTAAAGAATTAAAGGAATGTGACAACTGCTTTTTGACAACAACTTACCTCCTGCAAAGATCCTTGTGGTATGGCTGACTGCACTACATCACATCTTAGTTTCCTCAGATGGAGTAGTTTCTCTCTGTAATCATTCACTGTTGCTGGCACAAGTTCTGCTTGGAGCAATATGGGAAATACTGTCTGGAGCTCCCTTGTGCCATCATCCTGAACAAACAAGTGACATCTATTATTCTTTTCTCATTGAAAGGTATTTCAACAAAACTGCACAGTCCCTATCATTTTGGACCAAAGAACAAAGTCAATGGACTTGCTCCAGGTTCCATCACTTAGGCATCAAGGCTCACACATCTGAAAATGGTAGAAGGCAGAGAGACAGAGGTAAAACTGGAATGTGAAAGCAACAAAGCAGATCACAACCTCTACCAGACATGCCTTGTTCCTGCAGGTAGAAAACAGTTCACACACACAGAGAGCTTCTGAATATTAAATGAAAAGTTTTCACCCTACCTCAAGCGGTGTGGAAGGCAGATTCTCAAAATGGTTTAGAATATGAATAGTCAGCAGTCGGACCTATCCAAAGCACAAACATGTCAGAAGCACGCAGGGGAATGCAAGCTACATAATGGACACAGATGGTGCGATGTTGTGCGCAGGAGGCTAGTTTCACTAGGTTCCTCCTAGAGCTGAGAAACAGACAAGCTCCTGTAGTCTAGCAGGCAACTTACAATTAATACATCCGATTCCTGCTCTAATTCACCTCTAAGGAACAGGCAAGCCTGTGGAGCTAAAAGCTAACCTCTGTTAACTCATGCCCCAAGGCAGCCTCTTGGAAACAGACACAATCCTAAACAGATCCTGCGGAAGCAACAGCTTTATGCAGTGTCACGTCTTTTCTTTTAGCCTTTGTTATTTAACTCAGTTTACTTAAACTACATTGCTGAAATACAAATCATCTTGCATGTGCTCAAAAAAACCCCAGATTACCTTGGAAACACCAGTGGAAATATTAGGATGCAACTTCTCAAACAAGTCCATTAGGTTCTCTTGGGAAAGGGGCTCCTGGCATCCGCACAGTGCTAACCTTGTGTAATAGAGATCGGCCAACAGCAGTGCAGAGGGGTTGGAAGGAAAAGTGCTAAAACAACAGTGTGTTTAGTCAGCACATAGAGAGCACTGCAGCAATACAGACATTTGAAAATAAAACAGTAGTGATGATATCAAGACAGTATTCCCCATGAATTCAGACTCTGCGGGCACCAGCAGGCCAGTGAAGTCAGACTTCACTGACACACTGGCTTGAATCCTCAAACGATGGCTCAAAAGGCACTTTTACTAACCAGGCCTGTCAAGCTGGAGCTCACAGGCTTGATCCCTGCGGCCCCAGGACTGCAAAAAACACATCTACATAGGTCAGACTACTGATATTATCCAGGTGCTGATTGACACCAACAGAAGAAAATAAATTGGGCTTAGGCGAGGCACCAGCCCTCTCACAGGAAAACCTACTTCTGCTACTTAACAGCCCTTTGCACTAAGCAAGTTTCACACCCCCTGCCTAAAGCTGGCAGAAAAGCACTAAGGTGAAGCTTGCTAGAAGGAGTTTGTGCTTCATCTGGGCAAGCTGCTTCATCTCCATCATGCCTCACACATGGGCACCAAGATTTCCTAACCAAACAGGATGTTTTAGACGAAACCACCAAAGACTCGGAGATGCCCCAGCCCACTACTGATGGGAGATCACAAGTTCAGCAGGATTTACTGGTGAAAGACCAAGTCTCCCGCAATCCCCCCAGACACGCAGTTCTCATTGGAAGTACAAGACAAGTAGGATAAGCAAAATTTAGTATGCGAAATCTCCTCCTATTGTGGAGCAAACACACACACACACACACACACACACACACACAAAACTATGGAAGGACACCACGGAATTCCAACACTGCCAACAGAGTCAGGCTTTTGACACAACTCAGCATGCACTGTTCCTGCCTCCTTCATTATAGCGTAGCACAGTTACTAAGCACGGCGCTCCAAGGCAAAAGTAGAGCCACTGTATTTGACACACTACCCTGCAACTGTTTAAGAAAGCTTGTTTGCAGAGAAAATGAACAGGCACTCCATCAACCTAGCTCTCCAAACAACACAGCTACCATACATAACCGCAGTATTGAAGCAACACGCCAGCCTAATATTGAAGCAAACACCTTTGTGCCAACACACAAAGGCATTTAACAAGTCCCTACATAAAGGCAAAGTCAACTCTTTGCCACTCTGAGGAGGATCAAGAAGTAGCACAGAGTTTACTTACGTCACCAAGTGCTTGACACGCTCCACAGGTAACAAATGGAGTATTTCAGAAGACTCTGCCAAACTAAGAAGTGTACTTACAGCTTGGCAGGCCACGAACAGGCTTCCTGGAGCAGAGAGAGAACAAGAACATCTTGTTTATTTACTCAGCTTTCAGTGGCTTGTGTTAGTACGGTGCTTGTCCATTCTGAAATGGCTGGAGTCACAGACACAGGGTAACACACAGATCCTAGAACTGGTGTGTGCATATTCTAACCATTATCATAACCCATAAAGGAAACTTTGATAGCGAGAGGAGCATTAAGAGCCTACTCCGGTGAGCCTACACTGGAAGCTGTGAGCAGCTCCCAGTTTGTAACTGTTTGCATCCTACCCACATACACGAGAGCACAGCCCTGCACCTAAGCACTGTCGCAGGAGTTTCAGAAAGCTCTGTGTGATAAATGGCACTCAGAAATGAAGAAACACTGCCCACACTGATAGCTGTGCAGCAAAAAACCCCAAGTGGCAGAAGGAGCTGGGGCTACTTAAGTCTGGAGAGAAAACAAGGCTGAGGGAAGACGCTACTGCTGTCTACCAACTACCTGAAAGGAAGTTGTAAAGATGTGGCTGTTGGTCTCTTCACGTAACAAGTGACAGAACAAGAGGAAATGGCCTCAAGTGGTGCCAAGGGAGGTTTAGATTTGGTATTAGGAAGAATTTCTTTACTGAAATGGTTATCAGGCACTGGAACGGGTTTCCTAGGGCTATGGTGGAGTCCCCCACCCAGTAGGTATTCAGAGTCTTGTACACATTATGCTTAGAACTTGTCAGTGTTGGGTTTAAGACTTAGATCAGATGATCATGAAGATTTTTTTCCAACCCAGGTGATTCTGTAAATTCTGTTCACCATTAGCCTCTCCAGAGAGGAGAACAGCAAGTTAAGAGCAGGATCTGCATCTACACTGTAAGGGTAAACTGCTCAGTATACCACTTGGCAGCAGTACATCTGTGCTGCTGCAAAGACAGCGTTCCCACCTCACTACAGAGAGACCTATATGATCAATAGGGTAAGTACTTCCATACAGGCAGCTAGCCCTGAAGAGCTGCCAGGAGTAGCTAGCCATTGCTCTGTTCTAGACTGCAAGCCAGCTTCCCTGCAGTCCGCAGCAATTCTGGAAAAACACCCAGTTCTGAGACTTGCACTTTGCCTTAGG
The DNA here is from genome assembly GCA_028565055.1 of Phoeniculus purpureus. Taxonomy (NCBI): domain Eukaryota; kingdom Metazoa; phylum Chordata; class Aves; order Bucerotiformes; family Phoeniculidae; genus Phoeniculus; species Phoeniculus purpureus. Next base: position 33,787,030 of record JAOXOE010000001.1, on the reverse strand, counting down.
CATCAGAGGCCAGGCAGGTCAAACAGGGAGCACAGGGCTGAGGTGTACCTTGCACAGGTAGTCAGAGGAGACCAAAGTCCTTGTACAAGGTGAAGGAATTGTAGATACCATGGATCAGGACTCATAGAATGCTTTGGGTGATATTCTAAAGTCATCTAGTCCAACCCACCAGCATCTTTATCTAGAGCAGATTGCTCAAAGCCCCGTCAAACCTGACCTCGAATGTTTCCAGGGACAGGATTTCATTTTTGGGCAACACGTTCCAGTATTTCACCATCCTCACTATAAAGAGCTTTCTTCCTTATAGCTAGTCTACATGTCCCCTCTTTCAGTTCAAAGAATGCTGAAGGATGAAAAAAGAGAGCAGCAACCCTAACTTGGGAGGACAGTGAAGACAATCAAGCAAAGATGTATAAAGGTGGGAGAAAAGAAAGCAAGAGCAGAGGACTGAGATTGCAGCTGGTGCTGAGTGGCTACGACTGCCACCAAAGGTGAGACCCTCCTTTTATAGTAGAGTAAGTGGAATAGCATGCAAACCCTGCAAACAGGACAGCAGGAAGAACTACATCAAAAAGGACCGTGTTTGACAAATATCACCAAAGGAAAAAATCAACAGAGTGAGTCGACAGATAAATTCAGGAACATTAATGCAGCGATTATAAAAGTAAAAAGATTCTAGTCAAGCACTGTCAAACCAAGGAACACTGAACCTGGGGCATTCCAACACATGTTCAGAGATGGTAATGTCTCAAACTTCACACAACGGGTTTGGAATAGACTAATTGCAGCTTGTGAGACAGTGGTCTCTCCTTCACTCTACTGTTTTATCCTGGATCTAGCTCAGATTCATTTTCATTCTCTTTTTCATCAGCAAAACTGTCTTATATTTTTTTAAATAACTGTTACTGACCTTTGCAAAGGCTTCCTTCATCAATGGTTGTGAAAAGAGAGTCTATAAAACTTGTCACGTGTGGCAGAACGCTTTCTTTGTCCATTGGTCTGTCCAAAGTAAATGGGAAGACTTTTTACCTCTGTTACACCTTCACGCACACATCTATCTTATACTTCGCTCACATCTTGTATTAAATTACAGATAGCTCACCCCAAGTTTGAAAACAGTGTCAAACCATTTTTGCTATTTCTGATTTACAATTTAAGCTCTAACACTCACCGCACTGTCTTTCCAACTATTTCTTCCATGCAAAAACATCACAGAATCACAGAACATTAGGGATTGGAAGGGACCTCAAAAGATGATCTAGTCCAATCCCCCCCAACACAGCAGGATCACCTACATCCAGTTGCATAATTATTAAAAAAAAAATAAATCAGACTACAAAGGACCGTGCTTAAACCACAGAAACTGCGATGTGTCAAGAATATCTCTAAGTGCTAGAGAACTAAATTCAGCGAGCAGCAATCAAGAAACTGGTATTTTATTCCAAATCTACTACTGAGTCATGGTATTCCACACATGGTATTCTTTTGTCTGCTAACCCCAGTTTCCCCAAGCTAGGATTAGTGATCATGGGCCTTCCCTTAGTAACATTTTTTCTGACAAATAATGAACTAGGCAGCATTACAGAAATACGTGACAGCAGGACCTTAGAACATCCCTTACCTAATATGTGGCAGTACAACCAAAGCAACCCAAGGCTGTGAAAGGTCAGCGATGTCTGCCTTCTCTGGTAAACGGATTAAAGACAGTATATGATCCAACACTGGTACTTCTGCTTTTCCTCCTTGTCTTTCGCTTGTTTGTTGCCTTGTATTGGAGCTAAAAATAAAAACAGATGATTTAAATAACCCACCAATGTATATCAGAGATTGCTCCTTTTCATAACACTCAAAACTACGTTTGCTACTTCTAGCAGAAAGGACTTGGACAATCCAGGGGATTTTGTTTTCTTTTCAATGTCCTCCACAGCACAAAAATCAAAAGCCTATCAGAAGGCAGAAAGAATGACACCACACTGGAACAAAAGGAGCACTTCACATCCTATGGGCAGAACCCTTCCCATTTCACCCAGTGCTTGCAAGACCGCAGTTAGAAGGCTCCACTCTTCCAGAAATACAGAAGCTAACAAAAATACAGCATCAAGAATCATGAGAGGCTTAAGAAACAAAATTTATGAGATAAACCTCAAGGAATTCAGACTGCTGGTCCAGAGAAAGAGTTCAGATGTTTCTGATGTTCAAAGCCTGCTACTTGTAAAAGCTGGATGCAAAAAGTAAGAAATACTCTGCTCTTTATGTTCCCTGCAGATAAGATAAGCAGCAATGGATTTAAAGTGCAGTAAAGGAAGTCTAGTTCATACACTGAGGACTGAGGAAAAAACAGCTACCACCAAAGACTTGTGTACCAGTAAAAACAGCGAAGTACAGGCACAGCCCGGTAATCTCCAGAATTTAATTAAGAATTTAATAACATTTTGGTCAGACATCTTTCAGGACTGGTTCAGGACTTGCTAGTTTCATCCTCAGTAGAAGACAGGATATGCAACTTTTGAGATGCCTCCCACCCCTAATTTCTACCACTGACAATGCAGGAGCACAAAAAAAGCCCACGGTGGGATCGAGGTTCTCTCAGCTATGTAGTCTCTATCACTGAAGATACAGACAGATCAACAGACAGAGAAAACAAGGCATGACAAACAAATTTAATTATTTTGACTCAACCTTGTGATCCCTGAACCCCAAAGCCTCCATGCTATTAAATAATACGAAAAACTTCTAGAGTAGACTGCTTTTGGGAAAGGTAAAACCTTACAAAAAAGGCAACACAAGCCACTACTCTGTAGAAAGTTTTGAGGTTTTGAACTAGAGTGATTAGAAAAATTATCAGTAGATTAGAAATGGTTGTTCTGTGCTTGACAGTGGTTACTGCAAATCTTTCTGAAGAGGCTCCAAGGAAAAAGCAATCACTTCATGGCAACACAGTGAGCTTTGCTACCAGAAGGAGACGAGCTGTGCCTGTACACTCTTGTACTGGTATTAATTACATGCCCTTTGGTATCCAGCTGTGCTTTATGATAAGACTACACTACTGCTGCCAAGACAGCTCCTGGACAAGACTTATATGAACAGAGAAGAAAGATGGGAAACAGGCAGAAGGTTAGTAATGATGAGAACCTAGACAGTAGCACTCGCTACTGACAGCCCAAGGATGCACGTTGGTGTAACAAATCCCCATCACACACCTATCACACCATCACTTGCTAGCCTTTTTCACGTCGCTGACAACCCTCCTAGAGCAGAACCTCTTCTCAAATAATCTCAGAATGAAAAACAGTATCCTACCCTAACAGCTGGAGATGCTGCTAACAGATGTGCAAGCCTTTTAAACAACTCTGGTAAATACAGAGAGGCAACTTTTATGCAGCTCTGCAGTGGCTTCAGGCCCGCAGCCAAGCAGACACATCCAGTGTTTGCTAACTTGAACAGTCATACCTGACGGATGACTCCGTGAAAACGAGAGGATACTTTTCAAATGCCATCAAACCAGTGGTAGGAGGCTCTGCTTTCACCAGAATGAGTTTAGCCAGGATTGCCATGGCTTCGTCCTTTGCGAGAACATCTGTGCCAGAGAAGCAATGCTCAATGTACTCTAGGAAGCATGGAAGAAAATGCTGAAGGGGCAAAAATTAAAAAAACAAACCTCAGAGATTGGTAATCCTATTTTAACCATCATCAAACCCACACAACGCCAGCCACACAGGAATCCAAACACCCACAAACTGGCCAGTAAAGCACAAGTCCCAATGGCCTGAGACAACAGTACACAGACATCTTCTCACTGCGGCAGGGACAGTGATTTGATATCAACACTCAGTTTGCCCCCAAGTCTAGTCACGCCAGAACATTTCAGACCCTTGACTTTACTTTCAACAATCACACAGTTAACTGAGATTCCTCCCAGATCACAAGCTCCAAACCTGATCCAGTGGACATCCATTATTATTCTTCTCCATTTACCTTAGAATCATAGAATCATTCAGGTTGGAAAAGACCCTTGGGATCATCACGAGGCTCTGGCCAGCCTTATCTAGGGAGGGATATCCCTGACCATGGCAGGGGGATTGGACTAGATGATCTCTTGAGGTCCCTTCCAATTCCTAATGATTCTATTCTATGATTCTAAGTCCAACCATCAATCCCACTCTACAAGTTCACCTGTAAACCAGATCCCCAACACCACATCCAAGCATCTTTTAAACTCATCCAGGGATGGGGACTCCACCACTGCCCTGGGCAGCCCATTCCAGTGCCTGAGCACTCTTACCATGGAGAACTTTCTCCTGATGTCTAATCTAAACCTACCCTGTTGGAGCTTGAAACCCTTCCCACTGGTTCTGTCACTAATTACCTGTGAGGAGAGAACCTCCTTCATTCCTACAATTCATCCCAGGAGTTCAAACAAACATGCAAATACACAAAAATGCTTTAGCACAGCAGCTGACAAGCACACCGTGCGTTTCCCGGTAGTTCCCTTTGGCAATAAACAAAATGTACGAAAGCTTCTACCCACCCTCTCGAACTGCTTCATTGTGAACATGGCTTCGGAAAAGTCCAAAAGCAAGCGCCGTTCAAATCCACTTGCAAACACCTACAAGATGCAAATGAAAGGCTGACAGGAACACACTAACGAAAACCATTTCATAGTCAACTCTCCATTACCCACAGGATATTTTTTCTGGTTTATGAATCAACCGTGCTTTGAACTGAGGCACCCAGCCCAGCTCTCTCTTCACGGCTAGCAGGGCTTGTCAGTTCAGGCACACAGAGCAAGGCTGTTTCCAGTGACAGCTCGGGTACAGCAAGCGGGGCCCTTTTCTAACAAACACAACTGAATCCAAGCTGGCTCTGTGCAAAAACAGATTATCTTTTTAGCATTACGTGGAAAATGGAAGCTGAAAGTTCTAGGACAGCAGCACAGACACCACAACTGGTAAAAAAAAGGTTCAGATCTTCCAACTCCGCATTTTTTCGTGTGTAGCTGGATGCAGAAATGGGCTTCATGGGCAGAGCAAATCACAGGACCACATACATTAGGAATTGGAAGGGACCTCAAAATAAATCTCTGTGCTTCTGACAAGGAACAAGTCTTAAGATACCCAGGATGAGTACTCCCTCAACACTGAGGCATGCCACATGCACATACACGTCTGGATCTCCCCTTCTGAGAGTCTTCAGAACATAGGGACAGCTTTAAGTCTCCTCCAGTTTAACAGAAGCCTCCCAAAATACCATTGAATGTTTGAAGGACCACAGCTCCTGAAGAAAACTGGACTCATGCCACAGTCAGAACCAATCCCTGCTTCAATAAAAGCCCACAGTGAAGACCAGATGAAATGTGATCTTTTCTAAACAGTTGCAGCAACCTTGTTTTCCCATTGTAAATCACATAATGTCTTCCAAATACTTTCTCACAGACACAATACAACTGTGGTCCACGCTGTAAACTGCGAAATTATAATGTACTGGAACAGAAGAATGGAAGAATCAGTCTCCATAGCAGCACCTCCTATCAATCCTTGCAACACAGCATTTGACAGGAATGTGTGCAGCTAATCCTGTCAGTGCTTCAGGAGCAATGGTAGTACTGAAATATGCCTACTCCTGTGCTTTCTAAATCAAACTGCACTTGCCTGAACCTTGTTCACAAGGCTAAGCTATGCTCACTAAATACTTAGCAGATTAGAGAAAAATGTACTGATTTTTTCACTAAAAGCCCAACTGACTGACTGCCTTTATATTCTACGGCAGAACATGACCCTTTCTCTGTTCTCCTTCCTATCCCGACAGAGGCTGGAGGTGTTTGAATCAGAGCCTGGTTTTCATCGGCCGCAGTGCCAAGACATCCCAAGTCCTCAGCAGACATTATTTAAGGCACTGGGTGGCTTCTCCCTTGTTTGTGCAAGAAGGCTAACGGGAACCTTACAGGGTACTTCCCAGCCTGAAGTGCAACGTCCTGAGATGAGCCTGTTCTAGGGAGCTCTGGAATTTCTGCTGTAAGCAGCAGTCCTCGTTACCTTCTGAACTGCTTCCCTGGTCAAAGGATCAGGCAACAAAACATTCTCTGCCAGCAGGAATGCAGAAATAGTGTTCAGGAGGGTCTTGCAGCAAGACGATGACAGATCCGGCTTTTGCAACATTTTTATTAAAATCTGAAATGAAAGAAAGTTAAGTGACATTAATCCACAAAGACAGCTATTGCCTGGTCTTAATGATCTGGACAGTCTCTGGAGCAGGAGGGCACAGAGTTCTAAGCTTCAGCCCACAGAAACGAATCCTAATGGTCCTGCAAAGTTTGAAGACTAACATATGTGAATCTGGCAGAACCACTCTACCACTGATAAAAGTGTCTAGGCCTACTCCACAGTGGCAGGAACTTGCCTCTAGAATCACACAGAATTGTTAGAGATGGGAGGGACCTCGGGAGACAATCAAATCCAAGCCCCCATCAAAGCAGGACTGTCTAAGCAGGAGCCTGCTTCTCCCTTGCTCATTTAAAGGACTACACCAGCATTACAGTACAGAGGTAAATTCTCATAGGATCAGGGTTAGCAATACTCTCAATGTCTCTGTTTACTTGACTCAAATCCTAAGCCAAATGATGCATCATAAATGTGTACAAGTACTTCAGCTGACCACACTGTTTCTATGTTCAATTGATATTTCTCTGGAACATCAGCCAAAGTGAAGCTGTGACCTACCTGACAGACATTTTCAGGCAGTGAGATTTTGGACCCATGTGCATGTTCCACTAGGATCAGATAAGCTTGCAGAATCCTTTCCATCTGCTCTGAAGCTATACAGCAGTTCACCTTAGTTATTTTTCTCTGCAAGTCTAGGAGTGCCTCCTGTTTAAATATAAAAGCAAAACATTTCAGAGAAGTGATCAGATCCACAACAGTATGTAAGGATCCAGCTTCCACTGGAATTACAGAACTTAAGTACTTCTACACTCCACACATCATTGTGCCAACGTGGATGCTGACAGGTTACACGTTATCATCTACATTATACAGACAATGCAGTTGCCCTGTATCACTTCCAGCAGGGTCCCTTTCTGTCTGGAGAACCTAAACTCCCATCCTTGATTTTATAAATTGAAATCAATGTAGAGAGCTATCATAGACAAAGTGAGTATTTCCTTGTGAACAAAACACTCCTAGCTGTGTCCCACTTCCCAGGGTGGGAAAAAACCCAAGCCTCATCAAAAATCAGGGAATTGTGTCACCGATTTCCAAGATTTCATTGCAACAGCAGATGCTGAGTGCTACAGGCACACAAAATCTCCAGCGTCAAACATTTCATTACATATTCTGTAGGTAATGACAGTCAGGCAATAATTGCTCTCACACTAGGTGAAGTAGGAAGAAGAGGTTAGGATTTTCTGGCAAACTACAGATAGTCACAGGGAGGATGTTCCAAGAAGAAGCAATGAGAACTCCCATGCTGGAAGTACCACTGTAAAGTTCATGTCCTCCAGTTTCCCATTCCATCACTCTGAGGAGGACAGCTGACACAGACTATCTTATCAATTGCAAAAGATTTCAGCCCTCCTCAGCAAATCCCAACCACTAGGTAGAGAACATCTAAATGTTGGTCAGGTAAGTAGAAGAAACTTGCCAGACCCTTTTTCATCATTCTACATCACTCTGACCCAACAAAGCACAGCCCACAGCACTTGGCTGTGCTCCCTCAAAGATCCAAGTGTAACCCCCAAGCAACAGCATGGGAACACACTTGGGACAGAAAACACTGATTTTTCAGTACTTGGCTCTGAGGTTTGAAATTGGCTCTCCAGGTTTGTTCTGAGTCTTTGCTGTAAAGAGCTGCAGGGCAAAAAACTTCCTCTTTACTAAGAGGCTTTGGAACAACTCATGTACACATACACCTAGTTCAGCAACATAAACCAAACCCTAGATTCCCATCCCAGCAAGGGGTCCGTGATGTCTGCAAAGACATCAGATAAACTGTCCTAGCTCAACCACGGGACTGAGCTCCAAGTGTTGCACACAGCAGTTCCCTTCTCATTCACCACCACACAGCCACCAAGGTCACTCTGAACTTACAGAACTTGGGTGGTATCTTCCCCACGCACATGACACTGTATTTATGTGTCCAAGGCAGAAAAAACCCCCCAGTTCCGATCCAGTAACATACAATTACCCCTCTTGGTTTCAGTCTTTCAAGACTAAAATGAAACAAAAATAAAATCAATGTACCTCCAGGCACTTGAGGACAATGTCAAAGTGCTCCTTATGGATATGCAGTGCAGCTGACTTCATCATCTGCTTGAAGACTTCTCCTACAGTTACCCATGGTAGTTCAACTTCTTCAGTAATAGGCCCCAGCTTTAACAGAATTAGCTTCATAGCCTGCGCAGGAAAAGACCACATCACATCCTTAGAAAATAAATCTAGCTAAAAACTAGCTAGCACAATACACGGCTACAATATTCCCGATTCTTTCTAGAATGACTGCAGGAAAAAAAATACCCACCACAAAAGTTATAGCTTAAAACCCAAAATATTGGCAAGCAGTACTATTTCAATGCATGCAAATATTGCACAGGAATTACTAAAACAACTTTCTTATCTCGAAAAATACTCTTAGAAGGTGACTTTCAGATCCAGTGACATAATGAACTGCATGCGTATCACCAAGAAGCCACTCGGGTGAAAAAGACAACATTCACTGGTTTCACTAAGCGCTGCCTAAGGCTCTGTTGCAGCAACATTTAAACCAATTCCTTGTCTTTACCGTCTCTGCACAGGAGTGAAACATGTTTCGAACACCCTTGCACATCTCAAAAAGTAGCTGTCCTAGACCTTCCACCTTCTCCGGGTGCTCCCCCACATCACAGAGCATTAAATTGAAGATTGCATTTTTATCAGAAACCTACAAACATAAGGAGAAAAAAGAAGTTATCTTCTACTAAGAGCTGCCAGCTAGCCAGAGGCAATTAAATGGCTCCACAGCACCATGTTACTCTCCTAGCCCTGTCTTCCCACTACAATTCAAACTCATTATTTCTACAAGCACACAAGGAAACTGAAAGGAGAAAAACTATCAGCTATTCAGTCAACACAGTCCCCACCACCCCCAGCCCCAAGCTGTACATAAGTTTACTGAGGTCACTGAAGCTTCAGTTCTGCTAAGGCCTTAAAGCAATGGTGAAAAAGTCAGTGAGCAAATGTGCACTTACAAACTGCTGACTCCCTTTTGTTAAGGTTACCTTACCATTTCCAGTCATTTTACAGAAACCACACACACAATTAAAATAGAGTGTTTAGGTTTCTTTTTGCCACTGCTGATATGAAGTGTATGACTTTCTGAGTAAACACTCAAAAATGACAACTTGGGACACGCTGGATGCCAGTACAAGCCTTCCCAACTTTTCTTGGAGAAAAACCTAATACTACATATTGAATCCAAGTGCTGCAACAGAAGAGAAACAGCATCCAAGTACAAACACCTCTCTTACCTTTCTCAGGAGAAAGACAAAACTTTCGGCAGCAAAGTTTCTGATGTGAAGTTTGTGGTGAGCCAGCAGGGTGCTGTACAAGCTACAAAGGACACCAAATAATCAAGGCAAGGCAAGAAATGACACCAAGTGGTTCAAAACCAGTTTTCAGGCTACACTGTCACTGTTTTTTTCACAAACACTAAGACTCTGCCCTCCTAGAGAGGACAGAAATATTCCTCAATTTTTTCTTCCCACTCTCCCTGGATGAAGAACAGAGTTTTGCACAGAACATCAAATGACAATGCCAGGCCAATTAAGCCTCATCTAGAAATGCCTCTTAAAAACTCTGGATCCACAAGATTCAACTGGAGCATCAAGATTTTCAGTACACGTACACATATACTCAGCAGCAGTAAATGAAAACAAAGATGATTTGGTAAACCAGATTTGTGTTTCAGTTGAGCCAACAGACTCTCCTGTGCACTTAAAAGTTTCTAAAGATTCTGTGATTTTACAGGGGGCATAAAGCATTTGCCATTTGCTGGTAAGCAGTTACAGTTGTAGGCAGCTCAGCACATGTTCAATGCAGAGTGAGTGGTGCCTCAGATTCACAGCCAAGATGCTTTTTTCCTATGTCCCTCACCGCTTATGCTGAGTTGGGAAGGAAATTTATAATCCTTCTTCTGCTTCATCTGTTCCAAAGTGGAACTAGAGGAAGCAACATGGACTCACTATGACAGAAAGTAGAGCCCTGCTCACACAGTAAGGTAAAACTGAACAAGCAGTTGCACTGGGTTCAGGCCACAGGAGAAGCCAGCCCAGTACTCAGTCCACAGCAGCAACCAGAAACAGATGTCTGAGAAAAGCTTAAAACCCTGGCAAGCACATATAAAATCAGCCTTCAATCGGCTGCAGCTCAGAAAAACCCCAAGACAGAAGCAGCTCCTATGCATTTGGTAACTCCCTCCAATCTGGGCAGTTTCCATCTGAACCCAAGCCAACCTTCCACACTCGCAGCATCCTGCAACAAGGAGTTTCAAAGCACACAAAACCACCCAGACCTCATCTGCTCTCCCACTGAACAGACAGGAAAAAGGAAAAAACATAGAGGGGAAAGCATGGCTCCCTGTCACAGTTCAGCAAGTCTGCAACCGGGAAAGACAGAAACGATACAACAGTGACTGAGGTACTTGACACTAACCCTCAAGAGACCCGTGTTGAATTTAGACCTGATCAGACCTTCCAAAACTACTCTGATACTCAGTGCCTTTCTGAGCTTTGTTTACCCTCAATTGAGGTGAATGTTTTGTCTCCTATCCCCACAACAGCAAAGGTGCAAATGCACAGCCCAGATTCCTCCTCCAAATATAATGGCCCATGGAAGTCAGGCGGCTGCTCTGAGGTCCCACCAAGATACCAAAGCTCAGATTCTCTCAGAAAGCAGAGAGAGCACGCTAAGTACACCAAAGCATTACACCACATTCATGTTGCATTTTCATTTCTATAGCATCTAATAACTGCTGATCAAAACATGGGTTTTACCTGTATATTTTGTCTATGTCCTTCACCATCAATCTCCACAAGTATTTGTAGAGATAAGAAAGAGAGGTAAAAGCCCATTCCAGTCGCCCTGTGTCCTGCGTATCCAGTAACTTTGTGATGGCCAGGAAAAAGTCAGGGAAGTGAGGATAGAAATCAGTCTGAAGATCTCGAGCTAGCTGCACCACTAGACTGTTTTAGAAAAAACACTGGTGTTAGTGCATTTCAAGAACAACTGAAAAAACTCCCCAGAACATAGTCAAACATGGCATAACCCAGCACAGTCTCTTTGGAAGGAAAAGCGGCATTACTGTTACTTCCCACTTCTATTTACGTAAAACCTCTAACATCCTATGATTCTATGATCTCCTATTAGACAGCTGTGGATGGCAAGAATCTTAAGATTTTTATAAAATCAGTAGATAACAGCAAATAAGATGTAAACAAAGCACATGCACACTCAGTCTGACGCTCAGCAAGCACTCAGGCTAATTTGCTTGCCATGTCATAATAACCTTTTTTTGCAGACTTAGAACCACAAAGCTCTATCAGGGAAATACAACCACTCTGGACAAATCATTGTTATGTTTTCCTCAGGTACAATAAAGAACAAGAAACCTCAGAACAGGATTCATGCTTACTTGCAGCACCTTCAAAGCTTCTGAATACATTTTGTCACCATATACTTACTCTAACAGGGGCTGATAAGCAAGACTGCCTTCAACTTGCAAATGTGTCTTCAAGCTCTGCACAATGTCGCTCTGGTAATAAACCAGCTGGTTGAAGGACTGGCATTTATGAGACACTTCTTTGTAGAATTGTACTGTTTAAAGCACAAAAGAGAAACCTTGAGAATTAGTCCAGTTCCTCCTAAACTTACTGTTAAACAAAAACAGCTCCTCAGAGCCCAGTCCAAAAATCAGTCAATAGAAAATCTCACATTGGTCTCTGGATGCAGAAGAAAAGTAATTTAGTAGTTCAAGGAAAGCAAGAAGCATGAAGAAAAAAGACGTACCAAAATGCTGAGTAAGGTTCAGCGCCCTCCATTTCCGCAGTCCTTCAAAAAAGTAGGTTTCGACCTCCTGTTAAAACAAAGATAAAATAATTGCTACCAACCCCAACAAACATAGCTTGCAAAGATGAGAGAATCAAATGAAAACTAAGAAGTGCCTTAAATATTTCAAGAATATTTCAAGAAATGTTGAAGACTTCATTTTAAAAGGTGCTACGGAATTTCTCTGACGATAAGACTGTTCTTTCTGCATTCAAAACACACTTGCAAATATTTGCCGGTGATAGGACTTGTTTATGTAATTGCTCTCTAGACCTCTGTTGACTTGCTTTGACAATCTTAGATGCTGAGCCACTGCCCACCCATTGGGATTACTTTTGGCATCCTCACAACTACTGAGTGGGGAATTCCAGAAGAACAATCCAACAAAACACTGTAATTGCAATGATGGATATATAACAGAATCCTTCTTTATGATTTATAAAGACATACAGTAGTCTGCAAGTAGTAAGTATCACAGAATCACAGAACATTAGGGATTGGAAGGGACCTCAAAAGATCATTCAGTCCAATACCTCTGCCACGGTGGGATCATCTAGATCAAGTCACACATGAACATGCCCAGGCGGGTTTTAAATGTCTCCAGAGAAGGCGACTCCACAACCCCACTGGGTGGCCCCTTCCAGTGCCCTGTCACCCTCACTGTGAAGAAATTCCTTCTCATATTGACGTGGAACCTCCTATGCTCCAGCTCACACCTGTTGCCCCTGTCACTGGATGCCAGGGAGCGGAGCCTTGGCTCCATCCTCCTGACACACACCCTTTTCCATATTTACCAAGATTAATGGGGCCTACCCCTCAGCCTCCTTTTTTCCACCAGAGTCAGAACACTAAACTACTCAGGACTTGTAAGTCTTTGCAGGTCCACACCTAGGCCTGCTGACTGCTACAGCAGCATCTTTTATGCTCAAGAACCCCCACAGGTTCAGCAGCCACACGGAAGTCACCAGAGCAGCACTGTCAGAGTCTCTCTGGCAATGCTGCAGAGCAGGTCAAAAAGTAAAGGGGAACAACGATCAGAACAAGGCTCCAGGAAAGGCAACTCTTGTAAAAGCTTCTTTCCAGTTCCTTACGTGAATCTTTCATGGCACACATCTACCCGTGGTGGGGTTTCAGAAAATCACCACAAACGATGCTCTCACCTCAGCGTAGCTTCCAGTTCTGTCGATCCGATGAATAACATCGATATTAACACTGCTTAATCGCTCCGAAAAGGTCAGAAACTGCAAAACAGAAGGACGTCACGGGGTTTTTTTTGCCCTGAGAAAAGCTCTTCCCACATCCCTCCCGGCAGCACTGCAATCACAAACCCCACTGCCAGAGAGCAGCCACCGCTCCGTGACGAGCGCTGCCACAATTCAAGGCAGGCAACTGGCTGAAAGGCCCTCGGGAGCCGGGCGCTGCCGCGAAACCTAACACGGACAACAGACAGAAACCGCGACCACCGCCAGCCGCAGGCACCCCTCACTCACCCGGTGCGTGTTCCCGGACTTGTGCGCCGAGGACTTGCTCTTCATTGCGGCGGTGGCGGGGGAGCCGGCGCCCCGCAGCGTGTCCCGCAGCGGCAGCCACACGTGCAGCGCTACGCGCTGGGCGCCGCCATGGCTGCTGCGGGCTGCCGGGACCGGGAGGAGGAGCAGGAGGCGGTCCCGCTGGCGGAAGGGGCGGAGAGGGAGCCGGAGTCATGGTCTGGGGGAGCGGGAATAGCCGTGTTCTCGGCTTGCTGTGATGGGGGGCGATGTGTCCTTGAGGGCTGTGGTCTGCGGAGCCCGAGCCCTTAGAGCACTCTTCTCGGGATCGTCCCCCAAACCCCCAACATCTTACAGAGTCATGCAGTCTGTTGGGTTGGAAGGCGCCTTTAAAGGTCATCTAGTCTAACCCCCCTGCAGTAAGCAGGGACGTCTTTAACTCGATCAGGTTGCGTGGAGGCCCATCAAGCCTGACCCTGAAGGCCTCCAGGGGTGGAACTTCTCTCTGCGCAACGTGTTCAAGTATTTCACCATCCTCGTTGTAAAGAAGTTTTTTCTGACATCCAAACTAAGTCTATCCTGCTCTAGTTTAGAACCATTTCCCCTCATCCTATCGCTGCATGCCGTTGTGGGCCGTCCCTCACCAGCTTTCCTACAGGCCCTCTTTAAGTACTGGAAGGCTGGTATAAGGTCTCCTCAGAGCCTTCTCCATGCTGAACAATCCCAACTCTTTCAGCCTGTCCTCATATGAGAGGTGTTCCAACCCCTTAATCGTTTTCATGATCAGACAAGATGCAGACAAACACACAAGTTGTTATCGTTGACTGCACTCAGTATCACCAGGGTTTGTGGGAGCTTCTCCCTGTGGCTGCAGTTGTAGGAGGTGAAGAGCATGTGCTGGAGATGTTGAAGGCTGATTATTGTAACCTAAAATAATGTGCTGGGGCTGTACTAACTTGAGATGTTTCTGGTATATGTTGAACTGGGCAGATGAAAGATGCTTAATCACCCCTAAACAGAAGAAAGAACGGTTGGCCTACTACAGGCCAGGACGCCCTGGCAATTAATCCTTTAAGATGTTCGAAGATTAATAAGATAATTCAGGGTCTGTGTGTCTCCTGGTTGAACTATCCTCATTATACCCTCATTTCAATACTAAAAATCACACCCGTAGGTCAAGTAGACCCTGACCTGGGTGAAGCTCCTCTCTCTTGGCACTGGCTACTGTATTTCAAGGGGAGGAATTTTGTTATCCAATTAGCTTTAAAACTGAAGTTGTAATAACCAGTAGAAACTAATATATTAATACTTCTAATTTGGATTGTATAAATTATGCTAACTTGGATTACATGAATGAATTAATGCTTTCACAATTGAGGAGCTAACTTTGCTCCCAGCTTTGCGTAAACCCACAGTAAAGGAATACGTGAGCTCTGGGTGTGGATTGGCTGTTAGTTCTCCAGGCAAAAGAACCCAGGTTTTGGGGTAACACAGAGATGAGAAGTGAATAGAAGCTGGATGAAGATTTGGTCTGGACACGTGCAGTATGATCATTCCAGAACCACATGAGCACTTTGAAGTGCAGCTTGCAAGACTTGAGAATTTGTCCCAAGGGCCTCAAGGCCACTCTCAGAAACCAGGCTTGCTGGTTGTTTGAGCTGCAAACACACAAGCTTGGATTTGAGCACAGTTGAAGTTCATTATTAGAAGCACGTAGGTACCCACAACTTTGGACAGACCCAACACGTTAAATGCTGGCAGGTGCGTCCAGAAAAGCTGCCCTTGGGCAGGCAATAAGCCATTACCGTGATAGCCATCTGGACAAGCAGGGGAGCACGCTTGCTCCAGCATCTGTGAAGTTAGAGAACTATGGGAACAGCTGTTAGATTTAAGACCTGCTCTTATGGTGCTGGAAGAGAAAAGATTTCTGGCATTTGCATTCAGTGGGCAGAGAATAACTAATTTAAGCACTAGAGTTTGAAAAGGTTGGCTTAAGTGTTCTGAAGCCCAAATAAAACTGTGAGAAAGTGCAACTAAAAGCACGTGGAGAGGTGTCAATCCACAAGAGAGCTCAGGCAGCAATATGCCGCTATTTGAGAGCACAAATACCTCTCCAGACATGGTTAATAAGTTAACCTAATATTTCTCTTACATATTGTGAACTTGTGAAAAGCAGCCCACAAGATTTTTTTTTTTCCATTATGAATTGTAGAGCTTCCTAGGATGCACATGTTGCAAAATCATCCAAGGGAATGAGTGAAATCTGACGTTCATGAAAAGAACGTCATGTGGGGACGTTCTCAGTGGGGAGAAGAGCTCAAGTGTGCTTTGCCTGATGCATAAGAGGAGTCACCAGCAAAAATAAAAGACATTTAGGAAGTTTAAAAGGTTAGAGATGCTTCTTTATTTTTGTAAACTGGCAACTTCTGATAAGAGTGAGACAGGTCAGACCTGCAGCAGCTGATGTTCATGAGAGCTTCTGGTCACAAAAGTACTGATGGACTGCTTTTCAGACAACACTAAATACAGCACTGGAAGGTACTTTTGAGTTGAGCTTTGGGGTAGTAACTCAGGTGTCAATGCCAGTATGGCCATTACAGTAGATTTGTCATTTAAGATGGGAAAGTTCAGAGACCAAGAGCATCCTTACTCTGCTTCTGTATGAGTTACACCTATGTTAACAATATCTTATACTCATCTCTGACTACAGTACTTCAAACCTCAGGCCTTATTCTTTTACTTCTCCAGGAAGAGATGTGGCTTTCCCATCTCTGGGCAAGCCCCAGCTCTAACACCTTGTGATTATCTGGTGGATCCATCTGTCAGCATGTCTCCTTCAGAAATCCATGCTAATGGCAAGCAGATGGCCTTCTGAGGAATGGTTGCTTATTGGTAGTAATACCTTCAGAGGCACGTAGAGGAAACCACTGTAAACCAGCACATACACACCTATCAAAGTAGTCATCTATGCAGCTATGATTTCTTCAAATACTTGCTGTGGGCTACAACCACCAGTCCCTGACAGCAATCCGTCAGCACTTCCAAGGCCAGTCTAGAATTCGTGTGCCTTCTCTATTTCTGGGCTTTTTAGTCCTGCTGTCCAAAACCTATTTGCTGGACTCAGCAAGAGCCAGAGCCACACTACAGAGAAGCAAAGAAGGCTTGTTCTCTAGAAATGTGTCTCTACATTTTCCAGCTGAGGTTTGGGGGTTTTGTTGTTTGGTTTGGGTTTGTTTGGGTTTTTGTTTGCTTTTTGATTTAGGTTTTTTTAGTTTTGCTTTATTTCTAAATGAGCACTGTCAGTTCAGCCTAATAATAGTAATTTGGGTAAAATACCTCAGTGTTTAACCCAGGATGGATACACAGGGTGGAATTAGTCTCATAACCTGCAACATCTACAGTGCACATCTGCCTCTGAGTAGTCTGCTTTTACATTCACTGCAGATTTAGGCTTTAGGATTATTGCAGTCTTGTACTTGAAATTCTAACTGTGTTAGAATAAAAGGAATCGTACCTTGGAATTGGTGATCTCACATTGTCTAGATGACACAATTATATGTGAATATCTGCTGTTGACCCTGTGAATGTTCCCCATGGAAAACTCAACAACTACATAAATATGCAATGTTCAAACTGGTGTAGAGTTGTCCTACTTCCATCATATTTTTATGTGCATTAGTCACAAGCACAGCACATACTCCTGAAGCCTCTATGACACTGGGTTTCTGGTCTAAGGGACACACTATGTGCTATAAGGTAATGAGCAGCCAGGACAGCCTATTTTTAAATCTCAGGATGTTGTGGAATGCGTAAGTGCACAAGTGTAAGGTTGAATTTTCATTTTTCTGCTATGTTCATATGGAACGGGGCAGACATTCCAAGAAATGAGGGTTCACATAGGTAATTTCATAGTGGGAAGATCTTGCTTTTCAGAATTAAATATAACGGGCAAGTAGATTAACAGAAACATCCGTGAATTTAGCCAAACAACTTCCATGCCTGAATGCCCAAAGGTAGGTCCTGCAATCAATTTTAAAGACATTAAATAAATAACTGGAGTATTGAAGTGGTGAAAGTTACCTGTGAACCCAGAAGCTCTGTGCATCTCTTCAGTCACCCCACAGAACAACTCAAGGTGTGTGGGCTGGTTGCATGTGGCTGGAATCCCGCTGCAGCACAGGAGCTCTCTGAAATCGTAGCAAGGGAGAAGCTGGCATGAGATTGAAGACAGGTTATACAAGTGCATGATGTCTTTGGCATGATGTCTTTCAACTGAAGCAGAGTGATTATTATTATTTTTTTTTAATTTCTTTTACTTTTCTGGAAAGTAAGAAGAGCCTTTTGTAACACGATGACATGTTTTCACTGCCAGTTTCCTCCTCAGCTTTTAAGCTGGCATTTTGCCTTGCCTTACGGGAGAAAGCTCCACAAGATTCTGTAGGATGTTGTCAAGAGCTCTTGTATTGGCAAAAACAAAGCAGGAAAGATACTGGAATCCTGTTCTGCAAACTGGTGGAACTGTCTGGCCACATTTTTTTCTAAAATGCCTGAAGCATAAACATTCTGCAAATAATGCAACTCCTGCTCTTAGATTTGCAGATCCGAGAGGATTTTGGACAAGGAGATGGACTGTAGGTCCCAGATTCTGCAGTTATTTGGGTAGCAGGGGTGAGCTCAGCTTTTTGTTACTGAAAGAAATAGGATGTTCCTGATGCTGAATAGAAGACAAAATACTACACAGTCAGTACTGTTCTTTATGTCTCCGCATCTGTCTAATTCAGAGAGGCTAGAATTAGAATAGGTTCAGCATTTCTGCCTGAAATGTCCTAAACTTAGAGACTTCCCTCAAAGAAAGGGCCCCTGACAATCCAGTTAAGTCCCTTGAGACAGTTTTGCTAGTGGCTCCTCTATGGGAAGTTAAGGTCCTGCTGCAGAGCTGGAAAAGGAGGGGCTGTAGCTCCATCTCTAGAAGTAAACAGGAATCATCCACATAAGTTAATCATCAGTGCAATCCTTGGCACAGTTTTGGTTCATGCCAACTAGTACTATTCCAAAGTTTCTGCCATTAGCAGGCAGGGGCGGATGTAGTAGGAAGACATTGTCACTGCTAGAACAAGGGGCATCTGGATTTGAGAGAGACTATCGGGATTTCAGGCTCTCTGTCAGCTCTGTGGAACTACTGAATGTCTGATTACGGTCCAGCTCTGTCAGATTTCTGACAACTATCACAAAACCTGGCTGCTTGACGTGTCCAGGAACAAAGCATCAAACCTCTGGCAGTGAATCTGAGACTATGCTCCTATATCCCTCTTTCTGCTCCACCTCAAATCTCTCTTGCTTGCTTCAAAGCCTGAAACTACGATGTAAGATGACAAATTGTGGCTGAGGGACCACAATTGTAAGTTTTAAGTTAAAGCTAAACCTTTCAGGAGGAACATAGAAAATGGTCAAAATCTCTTAGAAACAGGAACACGAGGGAGTGCTTCCTTCAGAATTATTGCCTCCTATACACTATTTTCTTTCCTTTTTTTTCTACTCTTTTCCTTTGTCTTTATTAGTTAAAGGCCACTGAGGAAATGCTAAATCAATAATCCAAGACAGCAATTTCTTGAAATGGTGTTGAGAAGGTAATTGTGAGTAGAAAACATGGAATCATAGAAGGATGGGGTCAAGGATATTTCGTTTTACAAATAGTTTCTGCTTTCAAGCTTGCAAAGTCAGCCATGCATGCCATTCAGGGGCCAACAAGGCCAGGCTCAGCTTTTTGTTACTGAAAGAAATGGGATGTTCCTGATGCTGAATAGAAGGCAAAATACTACACAATCAGTACTGTTCTTTATGTCTCTGCATCCATATAATTCATAGAGGTTAGATCCCAAATTTAGGCACCTATAGATAGAGGATAGATCCCAAATGTAAGTACTCTAAGAGGTTTGGGCTAATAACTTTGCAATTTTTTTTCCCTTATTTGAAGCTTGAGCTGTCCTAATACTCACATGGCTCTAACTTTGCTCTCAAGTTCCAACAGAGATGGTGCCTGGGTTAACTGCTCCTGGCCTCATAGATCCAAGAGGTATAGTGTATTGAAGCCAAAAGTCTTCAGAGAAGGTCTAATGATGTGGAGAGGTTGGTGCTGGTCTCTTCTCACAAGCAATTAGTGATAGAACAAGAGGGAATGGGTTCAAGTTACAA
>JAOXOE010000001.1:33748097-33765957 GCA_028565055.1 Phoeniculus purpureus | reverse complement strand
ATAAATATCAGAAGGAACTTCTTCACAGTGAGGGTGACAGAGCACTGGAACAGGCTGCCCAGGAGAGTTGTGGAGTCTCCTTCTCTGGAGATGTTTAAAACCCGCCTGTATATGTTCCTCTGTGACTTGGTCTAGGTGATCCTGCTGTGGCAGGGGGATTGGACTGAATGATCTTTCGAGGTCCCTTCCAGTCCCTTATGTTCTATGATTCTGTGATGATTCTATGGGAGGCTGATAACAAGGGAGATGTCAGAACTAGTGATAGACACTGTGGAGTATGAATGGAAGAGTAATCCGGAATAATCAAAAAGAAGAGCTAGTTAGGGCACTGAGGCAGTGGCAGGGAACATTTTATGAAGCATTTTTAAGTGCCAAAGCTGGCAGGCTTATCAAAACAGCAAAGCTTCGTTCTGAAGAGCCTGTCTCTCTCTCTTTCAGATAAAGAGGACATGTAGGAGGCCAACTCCATAACCAAAGTACCTACACTGTACACCTAGAGAAAACACAGCTCAAAACAAATCAATTAAAACATGTGAAAAGGGCTAGTTTGGATAGTGGGCAGTGGGAAACAGGGAAACAACAGAAAAAAACCCGGAAGTTCAAAAAAGATCTCAGAAAAAAAAATTACATTTTTCATTGATCACTCTGGTGAACATTTGACAGCCCTTTCTCATACATTAACTGCAAGTGAGCAAGCTAGTTGAATTGTAATTCTGTTGATGCAAAATTGAACACCTTAAATAAACAAAAGATCCCAAAGCTGTGAGAATAAAGTTCAATCATGTAACTTATTTATCCATTTGAGTTAAAGAAGTAAAAACTGTGCCACAATTTTATTCCCAAGCTAATTGTTCTCTTGAGGAAATAATTACGCGTGCCACATCTCATCGCCTGGACAGTCCTTAAATACATTTTGAAATTTATTCTTTTAAATGAAAGAGCAGGAATCTCCAGAAAATATGTTATAGGGCGCAAATAATTCAGGTTTAAATGCTCAACGCTCAAGGCTAACTTAAGCACTTACTTCAATTCTGGGGCACCAACTATTGATTTTAAAAGGTGTGTTGGCATTACGGCGTTACACAATCTTCAGTTTCCTTCTGAAGACCGTTAAGCACCGACGCTTAAATTATTCTGCCTGCAAACGGCTTTCATTCCAAGGTCTATGGAATGCAAAAGTAGAAAAAGCAAACAACCAAGGCAGTTTCATTCAAAATGTCAATACAAACACAATTTATTTATGGGATTCTGTGCATCTGTCTGCCTCTTTTCCCCTATTGATGTCCATGTTTGGAAGTCACTCCTTCTATCTTTGTGTCCCAAACAAGCTAAGCGTGAGAGGACAAGCTGTTTGAGCAAACAAATTGTTACTGTGAAGGACTTCCTATGATTCAAGTCTGAAGCAAGGACCTTCTGCAAACCTTTGCACTTCAAATTTAAGATTTCACAGAATCACATAATGGACATCAATAGGGGAAAAGAGCCAGATAGATTCAAAAGGACCTTTAAGATCATCAAGTACAACTTTCAGTGCAGCACTGCCAGGTCACCCCTAAGCCATGGCCCTCAGCACTATGTCTATCTGTCTTTTAAATGCTTCCAGGGATGGTGACTCCACCCTGGGCAGCCTATTCCAATGTTTGACAACCCTTTTGGTGCAGAAAGTTAGATATGATGAGGACAAGAAAAGCTATAGATATAGAATCAGATAGAATCAGGGAACTATGCTTCTTGAAATATGTAACTTGTTATGTCTATGATGGTGTTTTAAGGGGTAAGACAAATGCAAATTGTATCAGGTTCTTACTGTTGCCCACAAACAGCACACAGTCTGCACAAGAGTGGCTCCTAAACGTAGCATTCTGTGCTTTGGGCACTGCAAATCCAGTTAGCTGGAATGAAGTCTCTAAAATTATGCTTGGAAATGTATTCTAGTGATATTTGTGGAAATACAGCGCTGACAACTGCAGGACATCTCTGTACATGGAAATCCTAGCGCTCACAATACGGGTGCCACGTGGGTATTTCTAAAGAGCTCGTCTGAATTTCACAAGGAACATTGAAGATGACACTGCTCTTCTGCATATCACAGAACCACATTATGTCCAAGTGCTATTAACAAAAGAAGAACTGACAAAGCATAATTAAATAGGCAGCTAAAACATCACTAGACAGCACTGTGGAAGATTTCTTTGAGGTAGCATTAAACCAGAAGAAATTAAGTCAGTGAAGACAGTAGTCGAGTAACCAGCTATACTAAGCCAAGCAATTCAAAACAGCAGCATGCGGTCAAACACTGCAAGCAGGAGAGATTAAACTGGAGTCAGGCGCTAACTCATCTTCAGAAATATAAAACACCATCAGCAGTGAACTTCCAGAACACCAAAATCCGAGGAGATTTTGCAGGGTGGCAAAGTGATGCTGTGCAGCTGCAGTTTTATTAATTTGGCCAGAATAAAAATCTTCCAGAAAAGAAGTTTGTTTTGACTTGAAGCATTGCATTGAGATAAAAATCACATTGTCTAATTAGGATTCAGTGATTAATTTTGGTACATTATACAAAAGAGAATGTCAGAGTTACCTCCGTAAGTAAATGGCACTTAGATCCCCACAGCTCAGTGTTCTCATGTTGGTTGGCTTCTGTATTTAAGATGAGAAGCTATCATACCATGCAGCTGGGTATTTTTAAGATCTTCCTCTTGTTTGATTCCACAGTTACCTAACTGAGGTTCAGCTCCTGCTGCAGTGTTCCTTTCAACGTGAAGATTTATGGGTTCTCTCTTTTTTGGCCATCTACTTGCATGAAACTGGTAGTGCTTTACTGTCACGGAGGCCTCTGCCCCTCTGTAGCTTTGGTCATGGTGTTCTTGGGCAGAGTGCAAACACCTTCCATGTGCATAGCTGTATTACACACAAAGAGCGTGATCCTATGCCCCCGATTTCCTAAGCAAATTATCTGAACAAAAATAAGAGTTTTTGAAAATGACAGCTCATAAGACTGTTCCCAAAGAAGGCCAAACTAATGAAAGGGCAAAGATTAGCTGACACAGTTTTTGTTTCAAAATGGTTTGGTTTGTTTTTGCCAATGGCCAACTATTCTCTGGCATGGTTTACAAACTTTTTCCAGCGTAAGCAGAAGAGAAAAGAGCTCAGTCTTCTGATCCCAGTCATGCCACTACACAGGAGTGCTGTTGAGCAGGAGCACTGCTTTTCGTCAGAAAACCTCAGCTCACCTGGTGTCAGGAGGGCTGAGCCCCACACAGCCCAAAAGTGCACACTCGCACAAGGAGCCACTGCAAGTCCAAGAGCTTCTCAGGCTGCCAAGGCAAATTGCAAAGGGCCTTGCAGCACTGCTGAGCAATGTTCACTGGGCCTGCAGTGTTCTTCCACTTCACTATCTGTTGCTTTTCCCATGCCCATTTGGCTACAAGCAGGAGAACCCTGCAAAGTCAATTTCCACAACTTGGTTCAGAGAGGCTGTAAGCATCTGTCCAAGTGCAGGTCTTCATATGTTTGTCTTATCTATAGAAGGAAACCTATCCCAGTGATCTCCTAATGCTGTGACACATCAACACAAAAGGAGCAGGGAGGGACTGCCCTTATAAACAATATACACACTTCTAGTAAAGCCTCACTGAGGTGTCCAGTGATGGAAATGAGGGCAATACCAGCACAAGGAAGTAACCATTTGGATGCCATAGGGCAGCCTGAGGTTTCTTAAGGCAGATTCATGACCTTTTTAACTTGAAGGTTCTGGGAACATGTAACTCTTACACATCCTGCTGTTGAACATCACATCCCCTGGCTGCCAGTGGATCTCGCAAGAGTGCAGTCACAGAGACAGTGAGATGGAGGGACCACATAAGGCAAAGGACGTGGTGCTACAAGCAAACAATGATATATGCTTTCTGAGTTTGTGAGACATATAAATACCAAATACCTGCAATTCTGTCTCTGTTACTCAGCACAAACCCACTGTGTTCCATGGAGCTAATTTGATTTTTTATGTGGAAAAAACAGAAGAAAAACCCTTGGCTTAATCTCCAGGCCCACTCACAGTGATTTAGGACATAGACATCATACAGGTTTGCTGCTGGTTCCTGAGACAGAAACGTGCAAAATGGTAGTTTCCAGCCTTTCTTGCCATACTGGTGATGTTTGAAAGACAATTTTCCTAACACTCTTGTAAATAGAATCAAGGTGCCAGATGCCACCTGAAACCAGGGTGACGTGCATTTATTTCCTCATAGCTGCCAGTGTTAAGAAACATGGTTTGTTTTTCAATGCATGTTATCACTTACTGTGTTTACATTATGTCAAAAATGATAAAGAAGCAGAATCAAAACTGTATTAATCCCATGCAGCTAATACTTTAAATGCATGTTATTGTTTGAATGGTTTGAACAATGTAATACCTGAAAGACTGCAAACTGAGACACTGAGCATGGAGCTCTGAGCAGTACAAGCTGTGGGTCTGAGTAGGAGGCGCTGATGTGTATTTGACAACATGTATTTTTCAGCTGGGCAACACCAGTTCATTGCACTGTGTGAGAAGGTGCTGGTTTTGACTGGATGTTTGTTGTGAGGGTTTCTCATCTTTCATGTGGTAAAAAGCCAATAGGAAATTAGGGCAACCACCTTAGACAATCAAGAGCTCACTAGCTTAATTGATTGGGGTACAGGATGAGTTTCTTTCTTGTCCTCAGCAGGACATTCAGAAGCTATTATTTATTATATACGTAATTGAAGAGCAATTTGGCCAGAGAGACTAACACCCTAACCTGCTGTGGTGTGATTAAGACATCCACTTGTACCATCCTCTGTATGGTTGGGGACACTTACACTCCCAGACATGCATCTAGAGGCCAGACCAATGCACGCATGATTTCACAGCTCAGTTTAATAACCCTGCCAGACTAGAATTCTGCTTGCACCCCCTTCTTCCAACATGTACTCAGAAATACCTACAAATAGCCTGCCAGATACAGAGTTTCCACAGAGATAAAAGTGCTGGGTTTGGCTGTCAGTTGTCTAGTCAATCATTTGTCTAAGATATGAAAGGCTGCTGAAAACTGTCTCAAGTTGACCAGATGCAGGCAGGTTCAGAGCTCCTTGTGCTGCACTCAGAGCATTTGCAGCAAAGACCACTTCTAGCAAATCCAGCTGTGGCAAGAGCTAGGAGGGGCTGGGCAGGAAAAATACTTATCTACCTGCCATGAAGGAAAACTGGGGAATTTTCAGTCCTCAGGCTGGTGCTGACTTATGCTAGGAAGTCACTTCCAGCTTAGCACTTTGCAGATGCACAGTTCAAGCTGGAAAGTTGCTGTGCAAAGCTGTGGAGCCCTGCTGCAAGGTGTGCTATGTGCAGCTGTGCTGCTGTCAGGCAGCCTCAGTTAGCTTTGGCATCCTTATACCATAATCACCCATCTGGAGTTTGTTGTGTTAGTTCTGTATGTGCTGCTGGGTGTAGAAACAGGATCATCTCCACCATTTGGCACCCCTGGCCTTGAAATCCCACAGGTGTATTTGATGCATTACTTGGCAGATAAGATCCGTGAAGCTCCACGCAGGAGATTCCCATGCACTTTGACTCCTAAACCTGCGATTATTTGAAGAGTCTTAGCAAAGCTTCCCTGAGCACAGTGCAGGTACTGGGGCTTCCCTGTCACCTAACCACAGCGTGAGGCAGCTTGCCTTGGCAAATCTGCCACGACACCTGAGCCGTGAGAAATGTCGATGTTAAACTGCGAGTTCACCTTCTTCACTTGGGGAGGCAGTGGCACGTTCTGATGAAGAAGAGTGGGAAATACCATCCTCGGGAACCGTGACTTGTCTTCCCCTCAAGAGCCCTCAACCAGGACCCAAGCTGGTAGCGTTAACCCCACTCAGGCAGGGCTCTGCAGCGGGGCCATCCCGCAATAGCCGCCCCTTCCCACTCTGCGGGGCGCTCCCCGCCGCGGGGAGGAGCGGCCACCGGCACCGTATAAGGCCCGTCCGCCCGACCGGCTCCGGCACTCCCGCTGCTGCTCCCGGTGCAGCCCGACCCCGCTCCGTAGAGGCACACGGGCGGAGACCTGCGCAGGGTGTCCTGCACCGCTACGCACCGCTCTTGCCTCGGCGGAGGCACCGCACTTGTCCCGGCCGGGAGCACCCCTCCGCTCCGCCCCTGCCCTGGTGGAGGCTCCGCTCCGCACCGCACCGCACCTGTCCCGGCGGGGAGCACCACACCGCACCGCGGCACACCTGCCCTAGTGGGGAGCACCGCACCGCTCCGCATCTGCCCCGCCGGGTGCTCGGTACCGCGGCATCCCCGCAGGTCCCCGTGCCCTTCCCCTGTGCAGGCGCTGGGCGCCCCTCTGATTTCTGGGGCAGATCCTTGGCTCCAAGAGCGCGTCTCTCCAGTAGCATGGGGCGCTTCACCGTCTGGGACTATGTGGTCTTTGCGGCCATGCTGCTCATCTCGGCTGTCATCGGGGTCTACTATGCCTTCGTGGGAGGGGCGCAGAAGTCATCTAAAGACTTCCTCATGGGGGGCCGCAGCATGACTGCCGTCCCTGTGGCACTGTCTCTCACCGCCAGCTTTATGTCAGCTGTCACCGTGCTGGGCACCCCTGCTGAGATCTATCGCTATGGTGCCATCTTCTGCATCTTTGCCATCACCTACGCCCTGGTGGTTCTCTGTAGTGCTGAGATCTTCCTGCCTGTCTTCTACAAGCTGGGCATTACAAGCACCTATGAGGTAAGGTGGAGTGGAAGGAGCCTTTCCACAGCCGTCAGGGAGCTGGGGGGCCTTTTCATGCTTGCTGTCTTCATGTCTCCTCTCAGTCTTTTACCTCGAATCCACCTGCACATTGTACTGCCCCAAATCTCCACACTCAAGGGCAGGCTGCAACCTGCTCAGTCCCCAAGTCTGCCCACACTGCCTCCACGTAGAGGTGATGCTCAACCTTGCAGTCTTGGCTCAGAAACTGTGCATCGTGCCAGATTTGTTTCCCCACTCCAGCTACTCATTTCAGTGGGTGGCTTAATTTCCATGCAGTGGAAATTAATGGTGGCTTGTGGTTACGAACAGAACGCAAGAGCCCCTAACGTTGGGACCAGAATTCTAACATTATGCTCCCTACAGATAAGTTTCTAAGCTTAATGCAGCCGCAAAAGGCTCCCTCCAGCAAAGTATCTGTTTGTGCTGTTCCTAGAGGTTTTGCAAAAACGTCATTTCCACTTGAGGCTGTTCACACTAGTGAATGTCTTCTCCATCATTCTTGTACAGGGAGGTCAGCAAGTGCTCTGTGTCTGTGAGAGTTTTCTCACTTCCACCAAAATATAGCTGAGCTGGTCTTCATCTCAGTGTGTAAGTTAAAGGTGCAACTAGCAGCACAGAGACATCTAGGGTGTGAATCACAGGTGGAGTCTGACTGTTCTGGAGTGATGATGCATCTAGTTATGACATTCTTCTGATTTAAAAGGTCAGTGCAACCTGTTGATCTTCCTGCAAGGAGATAGATCCTGGCTACAGATTAGGAGGCAAATTACTCTTCACAGAGGACAGTGGGAAAGGGGCATTGGTGCGGGTGAAAGTCCTTGTCTGGCTACCACTCTTTAACATTTTATCACACTGAACAGGGGTGTTGCAGCACTGAAGGCTGAAAACAAGGATTCTGTTGGTAGATTTAGATAAGAATTCACCAACAGAAATCTCTGGTGGTTTCAAATCCATTTAGGGCTCTTTTAGATAAAGACTTTTGCCTGGAAGCTCACTGATAATCTTGGAACCCAAAGATTATCAGAGTAATACAGCAATAAAGAAATAAATCTTCTGTTTGTGGACAGGGTTCACAGATTAGACAACTTCTTGTGTCTCTCCAGAGGTTCAGTACTGAGTCCTTGAGTGGACAAGTTTACAGATATCTTCTTAAATGCTCAGTTAACGAGTGATCACTTTGAGATACTTTAGCTTTTGTTTGTCTCCCTTGAACAGATTGGCAGGCCAAGGAGATCCTCTTTGTACAAACACACACCCTAAAGAGTTGTTGGGACAGATGGTGGGCAGAAGTCTGCCCAACAGCATGACAAACTCATTCAGAGATATTGCTCTCTCACGCTGCAAAGAAAACTGAGGATTTCTGTTTTGCAATAAGCTAGATTTTTAATTACCAGGAGAAGGTAAAGTAACCACCATGGATGGAAGTCGCTGACCACTGAAAACCTTCTGCCCTCGCAGCAGTTCAGAAGGACAGAGTTCCCAAGATTACCAAGTTTTAGGAATTGCCATAATGTTTTCTTTTTCTCTTTGATCTCACAACACAAGTGGGTTCATTTGTTTGCTCCTACGTCATTGAACATTTGGTTGCCCCCTGCAGAGTCGAGAGTTGGACTCAATGATCCTTGTGAGTCCTTTCTAACCATATTCAATGATACTGTGATAAAATGTGCTGGTCTTTGCCAGGTCACGATGCACAGCCTCTCATCTATTGAGTGCTTTGAGGGAGCTGGGTAGCACCAGTTTCCATTCTGCGAACTCCATTGTGCCCTGACTAGTTTATGTCTATTTAATTTGCTTGTGTGGCATTACCTGTGTAGAGGTCTGTAGAGAAATATCAAATCAAGTGAAAGAGATATCAGTCAAGGTGCCTGTAGGAGTTTTGACCCTTCAGGAAGATGTAAAAATGAGGCTATGCCCTTTCTGTATTGCTTATCGCTTCACTCTAATCCAATCAATAACAGCAAGTTTCAGTATAAACATTTGATTTTTTCTTCTTTCTTGCAGTATTTAGAGCTCCGATTTAATAAATACCTGCGCCTCTGTGGAACCGTCCTCTTCATTGTACAAACGGCAAGTAAACCTTAAAGCTGTTCTGTGGTCCCCATAGCCACCACGATTCTTCAGCTTAGTGTAACTGGATGATTTTTCTAAATGGCTGATGAAGTTACCACAGTGCATGGGTGGCCAGGAATGGGGGAGACAAAGCTCTTTCAGCTCCAAAGCAATGAGGTAGGGAGCAGATGCTGGGCTACCTGCCTCTTGGGTCTCTCTGCATTGTTGAACACCCAGAGCAGTCAGTAGGCATCAGCACCATGCCAAGAGATGAGTGACCCTTCACTGCAGGGTAGTTGCGTGAAGAACAGTTGTTTGCCTGCCTACTGGACAAATCCACCATGGTTTCAAAATGTAAACATGTCCCAATTATCTACAGTGGCTGCTTTGATCCTTTGGTGGTTCTGGGAGCTTGACTAATTCTCAAGGGTCTGTGAAAGGTGAAAGAAATAGTCAGGAGCTGTCATTTGCTGCACAAGGATTTGTTCCATCACCACTGGGGAGGGAAAGAAAGGGTGTCTTCAAACAGGGAAGTAGCAAATTACTGCCCTGGGGAGTGTTCAGCTAAAGGGATTGAAAATTATTGTTGGTGCAGTTTGCTGTATCCAGCCCATTCAGGCAGTCGGTATGAGACCACAGATTTTAAATGTTCAGCGTGCCAGATGCACCAGAAACAAAACTGTGGTCATTTCACAATTCTGAAATGGGCTTTGGGGGGTATTCAAAACGAGAAAGAGCATACAATCAGAAAGCTCTCCCAGTTAAATGCCTTTTTCCCCCCTACTTTGTATTTTTAAGACACACCAGGAGCTACACAGCAATTCCACTTGCACCGATAAGTTGGTGGCCAATGCAATGCTAATTGCTTATTTGAACAGTGCTGCTTCACTGGCATTTGTCAATGTACAAGCCAATAGAAGTAGAACACTACTATGTGTGAATCTTAACACTGCTTCACCACCAAACACCAAGACATCTCAGCTGCATAAGTTGAAACAAGCCAAGCATAATCTTTGCTTGCAAAGATCAGAGAGCTAATTCTGTACAACATAAATATGTGCTCAAGGAAGTTGACTAAAATCTATAGGAGTCTTTCTGTGCCAAGCACTAACAAAGCACTAACAACTTAATCTGATTAATGAAAAAAAATAGTGGGGAAAGGAAGTCCCCAAAGACCAGGTGTAATTTTAGCTGTTCTGTGGATATTGGCATGCGTTTAAAAGAAGAAAACAAAAAGGTATGTAGTAATGCGATCTGAAAAACTACTGAAGTGGACAGATTGTACCGTCAGTTCTGTTTCACTTTACACAAAAGTGTGATCACATTTACAACAGATTTTAATATCTGATAGTCCAAAGTTTCTGGCACTTGTTTGCTGTGTATGAGAAAGCCTCTTTTTTATGCAGAGTCCATGAATTATCAAGAGAGGTGTTTGACTGATGGACTGTTAGTTTGATAGGAAGTTGCAGTCAACAGCTAAATGACCTAATGGAAAGCAGTAATCAGTAGTGTCCTTCAAGGGTCTGGCAGCCGCCTTTGCATAGAAGCTATAGAAGAAAACCTGGAGAGGACTCATGGCACTGACAGAAACAAACCTGCACCCACAGGTAGGGAGTAGTATGTAGGTCAGAGCAGCCATTCTTTCTGGCTTGTGTTTGTACGAGATGTCTAGCAAAGGGCCAGGGCAATCTGGTCATATTGGCAGAAGCAGCTTCTTCGTACTAATTTTGTCCCACAGCTGGATTACCTGTGATTCTCTCTTGGCGCTCTCTCTAGCATAGTTGCTAGCCATGTGACAGAGCTCCACCAGAGGACTGGTTTTGACCGACTCAAAAGCCACAATGAGTAATCCAGCAGTTAGTCCATCTTGCTCTGGTTTGCCACCTGTGCTGATCCACACTTGTGGGGCAAGGGAAGGCTTGCTGAATGCTGCATAACATTTGGTTCTGCTGCTTTTCAATTCCCAAGTCTCACTGCTGTAAGTCAGGGAGCCATAGTCCAGCAATGGCAAGCTGATGCCAGTCAGCTCAGCTGCTGGCTGTGATTTAGATTCTTTGAGTCAGGACCACTGACCTTCACAGAAGTTGTCTGCGCATTGCAAAGCTTTCTTCCCCTGAATCACATCATAGCTGAAGTTGTCTTAGTAGTACAAGGCAGTAATAACAGCAAACAGGATTTTAAAAATACTCAAAGAAATTAGAGAGGAAAGCAGTGTATAAAAGCCAGGAGAAGCTGAAGAGGGATTTGGTATTTGAGTCCTTGGTATTTGTTTTAAGAACGCTAGGCTGTGAGCCTGCAGTGCTGGTTAGTCTCGGACATTCATCTTCTAACAACTGGAATTATTTCTCTTCAGTTACGAGTTTAGGAAACACAGACTGAAATAATCTCAGAAAGCGATCACCTTTTCAGGAATTTGCATTTATTTTGATCTCGTGTCTTTTTCCCCCTTCTAGACTTTATATACTGGTATCGTCATTTATGCTCCAGCATTGGCACTAAATCAAGGTAAGCTGAGTGTACTGCAACTGTTAGTCTTTGATACTGTTTTTGCACAGAGTACTTCTATGCTTTGATTTTTGTTAACGTACACCTAAAAATATAGCTCAAGGCTTGACTGTGAAGTCTTCTAAGGTTCTTGTTGATCCTGATGGGAATAGTGCTAGAAATACTCCCATTTGTAATCCTGGTCCTTAAACCTCGCCTGTAAGGACTGATAGAAGAGGCTTGAGGGGACCTGCATTCAGAGAGGTTAAGAATGCTTAAGAAGATGCAAGTAGATCTTAAAAACAATGCAGAGACTAAACACATTTGTGTCCCCTGGTTATGTGCTCTTCTTCAAGTGCAGAGCGAGGCAGAACTTCTGTAGATACGTTTTTGGGCTGCCTGAAATGGTTTAACTCAGCCTATCATTTTTCAAGGGAAACCAAATCAAGAGCAAGGTGATCCTTGACTTCAAATATTTGTTGTGATATTTACAAAAAGAAATATTTCCATTTTCTACTTCAGAATTACTTTTTGCTTTGGAAATGAGACACATTTATTTTTAAAGAAATAGAAAAGCTTTTATGTGAAGCCAAATTATTTATCTGACACAATTTGCCCGCTTGGCAAGAAAAGGCAGTAGCAAAATACAAACAAAAATGGAATACTTTTGGATAATATTGGATATATTTGGAATATATTGGAATAAAAATCACAGATGTTCATTGGGTTGAGGCTTCTTTTGTCTCGTTCATTGAACAAAAAGGAAGTAAAACCCCAACACTGGTCTCCCCTGGTGTGTAAATTCCATGGGCTTTGTATTATTGTTTGCATTTGCCCTCCAAATCCCTGCTAAACAAATCTATGTCCTAGCTGGGTCCCAGCTAGAAGTGATGTTTTTCCTTCGGTTTGTTGCAATGTTTCTCAGTAGCCTGAGCTAGATGCCAGGGAGTCCCCAAGTGCCCCGCTTGGCACAACGTGAACATGGCAAGCTGGGGCAGTGATAGCCTGTATGCCAACCCTAGCACAGCGTTTTCTGGTATAGATATACTATCCTGCTTTCTTCGAAGAAAGAAAAATAAAAGAAGGGCTTTTAGTCTGACAAATTTCTTCCATACCAGGCTTGAAACACTGCCTCTGAGAAGGGCATCTCCATGCTGTTTACATGCCTAAATCCCTGCCTGAGGACTCTGGCAGTACCAAGGTTCTCCAGCAAAGGACATGTATTTCTCTCTGCTCACAAACAGAGAAGGTCTGGTGGGACATGTGGTGCTTGGAGGCCATCTTGGGCGTAACGATCCTGCAATGAGCGAGTTCTCGATCGTTTGTGAAGTAAGGAGAGGAGTTAACAAAACCACTGTGATGGACTTTTGGAGGGCAGACTTTGGCCTGTTCAGGTCATTGGTTGAGGGACTCCCTTGGGAGACACTCCTGAAGGGCAAAGGGGTTCAGGAAGGCTTGGCATTCTTCAAGAAAATACTCTTAAAAGGTGCAGGAGCAGGCTGTCCCCATGTGCCACAACTGCTGAGAGCCTCTCCCTGAGCAGCCTGGCTGAACAGGGAGCTTCTGCTGGATCTCAGGGAAAAAGCGAAATACTATCATCTTTGGAAGACAGGGTAAAGAAGGGTAAAGGGATCTAATTAGGGCATTCAGAGCGGAAATCAGAAAGGCAAGAGCCCTGTTAGAACTCAGTGTGGCCACTGTAGTCAAGGCAAACAATAAATGTTTTTACAAATACATCAACCACAAATAGAGAGTCAAGTAGAATCTCCACCCCTTACTGGATATGGAGGGAAACATTATCATCAAGAATGAGGATAAGGCTGTTACTGAGGAGTTACTTAATGTCTTCTCACCTCAGTCTTTAATGACTAGACAAGTTATCCAGTCTGCTGAGCTGGAGAGCAGGATGCACTGCTCATAGTCCAAGAGGAAACAGTTAATGACCTACTATGCTACCTGGACACTTACATGTCTATGGGGACAGAAGGGACCAATTTGAGGGTGCTGAGGGAGCTAGTGGAGAAGATTGCCAAGACATTCTCCATCATTTATAGTGATCCTGGTTAACAAGGGAGGGCCCAGATGATTGGAGTCTTGCTAGTGTGGTGCCAGTCCACAAGAAGGGGTAGGTACAGGCCTGTCAAGTCTGACCTCAGTATCAGGGAATATTGTGGAGTGATTCATCCTGAGCACACTCACACAGCAAGTGCAGAGCAGACAGGGAATCAGGGGCAGCCAGCATGGGTTTGTGAATGGCAGGTCTTGCCTGACTAACCCGATCTCCTTCTGTAACCAGGTGACCCACCTAGTGGATGAGGGGAAGGTTGTGGATGTTGTTTATCTAGACTTTAGCAAAACCTTTGACTGTCTCCCACAGCATTCTCCTAGAGAAGCTGGTGGCTCATGGCTTAGACAGAGGGACTTTTCAATGGCTGCATGGCTGAGTCCAGAGAGTTGTGTTGGTGGAATTAAATTGAGTTGGTGGCCTGTTACAAGTGGCATTCCCCAGGGCTTGGTGTTGGCTTAGTCTTAACATCTTTATCAGTGATCTGGATGACGGGATTGAGTGCAGCCTCAGTAATTCTGCAGATGACACCACATTGGGTGGGTGTGTCAATCTGCTCAAGGGTAGGAAAGCCCTGCAGAGGTCCCTGAATAGGCTGGGTTGATGACAATTTTATGAGGTTCTGTAAGACAAACTTTTGGGTCCTACACTTCAGTCACAACAACCCTGCGCAACACTACAGGCTTGGGGAAGAGTGGCGGGAGAGCTGTTTGATGGAAAAGAACACAGAGATGCTGATTGACAACCAGCTGAACATGAGCCAGCAGTGTGCCCAGGAGGCCAAGAAGGCCAATGGCATCCTGGTCTGCATTAAAAATAGTGTGGCCAGCAAGACTAGAGAAGTGATCAACCCACTAGTGAAGCCTTACCTGGGCTATTGTATTCAATTTTGACACATCAATACAAGGACAATGAGGGGCTGGAGTGTGTCCAGAGAAGGGCAGCAAAGCCAGTGGAGGACTTGGAGGACAAGTCTTCCTTCCTCGTAAAGAATGGCAGAGAAAACTGAGGTTGTTTAGTCTGGAGAAAAGGATGTTGAGGGGAAACCTTAGTGCCCTTTACAGCGACCTGAAAGGAAGTTGTAGAAAGTGGGGGCATCGATCTCTTCTCCCAACTCTCTAGTAATAGGTCAAGAGGAAATGGCCTCTCAAGCTGAACCAGGGGAGGTTTAGACTGGACATTAGGAAACATTTCTTCACTCAAAGAGTAGTCAAGTGTTGAAACAGGCTGCCCAGGGAAGCGATGGGGGTCATCATTCGTGGAGGTGCTCAAAAATGAGGACTTGATGATCTTGGAAGTCTCATCCAACTTTAATGATTCCATGATTTTATTTTAAAACCTTCCTGAGCTGAGGCATGCAAACATATTGGATATGTGTTGTTTGGCAGCATTCACACTAAAGACAAATAGCTTCTTCGATCCTGAAATATATTTAACTTTTTAACAGTTTCCGATATCGGTAACTAGTGTTTCATTTCCAGAACTGGTCAAGGCGGATCCCATGACTTAGACACACTCATCTTTTCATTGCACTTGTATGTCCTACTTTTGCAGACAACTTATTGCTAGTTTTTTTCAACAACTGGATTGTAAAGTGAAAAATCAACCTTCAGTTTTTTTGTCCCTAGTGCCTCATTCACACCGGTGCCATTTCCCTCTTTTTCAGTCACGGGCTTCGACTTGTGGGGTGCAGTGGTGGCGACTGGTGTAGTCTGCACTTTCTACTGCACACTGGTACGTGGGCCCTTCAGATGAGAGAAACCTCTATTTCCTTCACCATTTTCATCAAATATCTAATTTATTGAAAAGGAGCCTAATAACCAAGTTGCCCCCTGGGAGTGTAACTGTAGACACGGGGCCATATTCACCCAGGGGCTTCTCTGGATGCAAAAGAGCCACTAATGGGATGCAGACCTCTTCTGTTAACACAAACATTTGTACATTCACCTCCTGCTGTTGCTGAAAGAACAGCAAAATGATAGATTTCCCTTTCTAAAAATCCTGATTTTTCTTTTTCTAATAGGGTTTAGCTGTGTCATTTTTTAAGCACCTGCTCTCTTCAGCTGTAATAGTCTGGTCTATTACTGAATATAGCCACTGAAAATAGCAAGTGCAACATGAACAGATTGCTCTTTAGTTTGGTGTTAGTTTATTAGGCACCTAGAAACTATTATCTGGAGTCATAGTGACAAATGTGTTGGTATATGTTAAATAGTGTTTATTGTTATTCACACGAACGGTATGACTTCTGGAGTTAGTAGAGCAGTATTCAAGTAAGATGAGCCCTGTGTGGCAATTGATCTACAAACTTCTGAATCAGATTATGTGATGAAGGAAATACTGTGTGTGGCCAGAGTAAATTCTAGTGCACTTCATCAAAGAGCCAAGATGCCCTGAACAGGCTCCAATATGCAAATCCTCAATCCCTAGTGTACACTTTTGTTTCTATTGAAGAGGAAGTTAATCTCTTATGCATCATATGGATAGTCACACTTATCTTAGTAGAATGTAAATGAAAAGCAGGAGTGCTGCTGGCCAGTTGTGCTGATGTGTGATGTTCCTCATGCAGGGTGGTCTGAAGGCAGTGGTGTGGACAGACGTTTTCCAGGTTGGAATCATGGTTGCTGGATTTTCGGCTGTGATTATACGAGCTGTGGTGGTTCAGGAGGGGATTGAACGCATTGTAAATGATTCCTACTATGGAGGAAGACTAAACTTCTGGGAGTGAGTTTGTACTTGCAGACTATGTGCCCTTTTTTTTGCTGCAAATGAAGCCTGTGTGATTAACTGCTACTGACAGAGGAGGAGGGGAGGACCTGTGACCCAGTTTTCATACACCTTTAAACAAGCTCACCTAGTCTGAGGGATAATTGGTTTTACACCGTGGTAAAGTAGGTGTTTTAAGGATGCGTTTTGGATTTCACTGAAAGTGTACGTTGAATAGGAAAGGACAGCCGTATCTGTAGTTAGAATTTGCAAACAGCTGGTTTGGCATTCATCTACTGACCCAAAACAGCGAGGCAAATGACCACTTTTGAGAGAAACCTCTATTTCCTTCACCATTTTCATCAAATGTCTAATTCATTGAAAAGGAGCCTAATAACCAAGTCTGAAAAACAGAAATATTTTCCTTTTCCCTGAAATTATTTCAGACAATCATGCCTGAAAATACCATTTTTCAAGGTCAAGAATATTAATTCTGTGTTGAACCAAACCCTGAAAAGTTGCTGTAGTGTTAACGCACAGGTGATCCCTCTGAGAAACTTCACCCAGTGCTGTTAGTGAAAGTTGAGTCATTTTGTCTAAGAGTTCACAATATTAATCAGGTTGTTCTGTAAATAATCTTCAGTAAATAATTCATCCGTGGATAACTTACTCTTCTTGTGAACAGCCATTTTTTAAATCTGTTTGACTGAGTGGCAGCGGTTATACGCCGTGGCTTCTTTCCCCTCAATCACAGAGTTCACAGAGGGAAAAAGAAATGAAAGAAGCATGCAATAGGTGAAGTCATAGTGTTACCTTGCTCACCGAGGTAAACATCATTTATTGCCATATTCAAGTGTGGTTTTAAAAGAACAGATTTATGGCCATCTGAAATGTGTTATTAACTTAGTGCTAAAGCTGCAAAATGTTTTAGAGAGGCTCTGTCCTCAAAGCCTGGGCATGCAAACATACCATCAGCTGTTAGGCTGATGTCCCTCTAGATAAGCAGGCACATCAAACCTTTTACTGGAACATCATTTCATCACGACA
This sequence comes from Phoeniculus purpureus, assembly GCA_028565055.1. Classification (NCBI taxonomy): domain Eukaryota; kingdom Metazoa; phylum Chordata; class Aves; order Bucerotiformes; family Phoeniculidae; genus Phoeniculus; species Phoeniculus purpureus. Next base: position 33,748,840 of record JAOXOE010000001.1, on the reverse strand, counting down.
GCCACAGGCATCGTGCAGCTTTACTTAAGACTGTAGTTGATAGGCAATTAAATAAGTTAAACTTCACCGTTGAACAGATCAGTGTGTTTCACTAGATCCGGATTTCACCTCTGAGCTTTAAAATTTGCCTTCCATGATTTCATGTGATGTTGGAGTAGCTCAATGGTCAAATTCTGGCCAAATGAAGAGGATTCGTATTAGAACAAATATAGGAAAACAATGAGAAGACGTGAATATTCTGAATTTGTTTTCTTTTTTTCACTCTCATTTTAGCTTTGATCCCAATCCTTTGCAAAGACACACCTTCTGGACGATTGTTATAGGTGGGACTTTCACATGGACTAGCATATATGGAATCAACCAGTCCCAAGTCCAGAGATACATTGCATGCAAAAGCAGGTTCCACGCAAAAATGTAAGTCTGCCCACAGTAACTCTTAATGCCTGAGTTGAAGAGTGACTGCTCTTTATAAAGGAGACTTTTTTCTGAAGAAATGGGTTTTGTCCATATAAAACCGGTACAATGCGTCCTTTCTGTTTTGTGGACCAAGTAGAAGACAAATCAGCACAGTGAATACTGGTGTTTCAATTATACATAATTGAAAATTGTTTCACAGAAAGGGTGGTCAGGCACTGGAATGGGCTTCCCAGGGAGGTGCTTGAGTTGCCATCCCTGGATGTGTTTAAAGATCGTTTGGATGAGGTGTTGAGGGATATGGTTTAGGGGTGAACTTGTAAGGTAGG
>JAOXOE010000001.1:33700375-33738540 GCA_028565055.1 Phoeniculus purpureus | reverse complement strand
GTCACCCTCACTGTGAAGAAGTTCCTTCTCATATTTATGTGGAACCTCCTGTGTTCCAGCTCACACCCATTGCCCCTCACCCTATCACATTGAGAACAGCCTGGCTCCATGCGGTGCAGTTGCTTCTCTTAGATGCCTCTGAAGGGGCAGCTTTCAGACACTCTGCTGTGTGAGCTGAACTGGTGTGGTAGCAATGAGAGGACCAGCGGATGTCCTGAACAGACACAATCAAAAGCTGAGAAGCAGTTTAGTGGAAACTGCGAAATTTTCGAGGTGGCTAATGGCAGAAAGTAAATCTGCTGTGAGCAAAAACGCTCTTGTGTTCCTCTCAGTGGAAATGCTGATAATGATTGGAACACAGGATGTCATGTTTTGACAATTTAAACAAAAATTACTTCTGAGCGAGGGAAATGGGATAAAGAACATGAGCTCCAGGTCTGGTCGATGTGACAGATGAAAACGCAGCTGTCTTGTCTAATCTGGCACCCCTGCCAGCAATAGCTCTGCCTACCTACACTCACAGCAGGATGTGCTCCCTAGGGCTGCGACAGAACCGAGGAGTCAATGTGAACCCTTCTTGAACTCTAATATCCTGTGTGAGGATCCATAAACCCTGTCAGTGCGAGATGGGAGGTATCTGTCTGCCCTCTCCTCTCTGCTGCAAGAGTACTGCACACAAAGGAGAAACAGTCACCTGAAAGCAGTTCTGGAGGGCAAGGACCTCGTAGCTTGGCTAATCAAGGCTGTGGTTGTGATTACAAATGCAGCTTCGTTTTCCTCTGGAGAGTCCCTGCTGTCTTACCAGGCATAATGGTCCTCTGGCAGTGGAAACACTTAGAGGAGTACTCATCCGAGTAGCACTCAGTACACAGCAAGACCTCATCCTTGGCAGCAAACGGTTTCTCCACCAGCGAGCAACTGCATTTGGCACACTTGAAGCACCTCTCGTGCCAGTGGCGGCCTTTGTAGGCCAGATCCTTGGAGAAAGAAAGTCCACATTAATGAAGACATTTCTTTACAGTGTTTTAATCCCTCAGCTCCTCCCAGAACTAAAACAAAACTGGTGAGCTTTGCAATGATAATGTGAAGAGAAGACACGTGCACACTGCTCGTAGCTGATACGAGTGCTCGGTGTCGCTGTGTCGGTACGTTCTGTAGATCTCTCGCAGAGGCATTAGGAGTTTGTCATGGTTTAAAAGCTGAGAAGAGTCTGAAAGATTAATTTGTGTGTTTTCCACAGAAAATTTGGGTTTGGAGAAGGTTCCCCCCCACCACCACCACTTCCTCCTTCCTCCCTCCCTGTCTGCTTCTTGCTGTTCTAGAACATCCATCTTGGAGTTTTTTTGGTCTCATCTGTGTTCAGGGACACAGTGCTGCTGAGGAAAACAGCCCAACTGCCTGTTTCTTGAAGATTTACAGTGGGAGGAAGCTTTGTCTGGACTTTTATGGCCTGTGGCACTCTCCTTGTTTGTTTTGGAGTGACAGAGTTTTCTGAGCTTGAGAGATTTACAAGGATCGAGGCAACTCAAGATGTCTGCCCAGGCTGAGCAGCTGCTGTGGCTTCAGGAAAGAAGCAGGAGCTGTCGTAATGGTCTTCTATCACTTTCAGGGTGTGGGCATTTTGGCCATTTTACCTCAGTAATGTAAGAGCATTCTGACCACTCTCTGCATGTCTGTGTGTCTGTCTTCAGAGTGGGGTTTTTTACTGGTGTGTGTGCAGTGAATTGAACTGTCTTGTCGCCTTTTTTCCCCAAATTCAGTAAGTTGTTTCATTGCCTGCAAATTCATACGTGGTTTTGTTAAACCCTCCCTTTGTGTTTAGCTCTTTAGCGAAAAGTTCTTGGTCAAAATACAGTCAGGGTCTGCTCAATATTGTTCAACACACGACGCAGCTGCTTTGGCACAGGTGATTGTCTTTCCTCGTGTGACACCAGAGACCTGTTTTTATTGGAATAATCGTTTTGTATTTTACTGCTGGACTTCAAGGAGAAACAAGTGTTCAACCTTTTTAACGTGCACAGGCCACCTGACAAGAAGTGCAGCCTCTTACAGGCTTTGAAATGAACCTCATGTATTGTTTTGTGTGACTCCTTTTTCTTCCAGCTGCCACTACACAACACTAAAGACAGAGCAAATTATTGCAGAAAACAAGCAATTAAAATCTCATTAAGAAAAAAATATTCTGAGGCAGGTTATTAAAAAAATCATTGCTTTTGTTTGCACCTAATATAAATCCTCCTAAAAACTTGGCAGAAAGATGTTTGTTTAAGACTCAGCAGGTCCAGGGAATGAAAAATCCAACAGTGTGTGTATGAGACCTTGACTAAGAACTTTTAAAAAGGAGCAAACAGCAGATTTTATTTTTCAAAGGTTAAAAAAACAAGTTAAAAATGAATCTCTAGCTCCCCTACCCTCCTTAAAAAAATAAACCAGAGCCTTCCAGGTCTGGTTTATTTTTTACACAAAAGGGCACAAATCCAATCTCATTTTTCTTCTTTGTCAGATCTCCACCCTTTAATGTGCTAACGATGAAATAAATACTGGGCGCTGTTACGGGAGGTGCTGAGCGCTCACCGCTTTCGTTTGCCTCAGTCAGTGCTCTGAACCTTGCGTAATGTGGCTTATGGCCCCAGAGCCACCTGAGACAAAGACTGGATGAAGAGAGGAAGAAACCGAAGCTCTAGTACCTTTGCAGAACTGGGACAGCCATCTTTAGATCTCTGGGAGCCACTTTTCTAGCTGACTCTGGACTACCGCATCACTTTCCTGTTACTCCTGCTTCTTTCTCCCAGTTTTCCTCCCACTCAGTCCAAGGACTTGACTCTTTATGAATGACATTTGACATCGGTATGTCTTGCCGCTTTCTTTCTTTTCTGCTTTAAGAGTGAGATCATTGAACTAAGAGCACACGTTTTCAGGTGACTGACTGGTGCTACATGTGCTAAGTGCTAGTGAGAGCTTGAAAAGTGGCTCCATCCAAATCAGCATTTTCCTTTGCAGCATTGAGCTGTATTGAGCTCAATAGTCTATTGAGCACTGAGGCTTATTTTAATACCTTTCTGGCCTTTTATTTCTAAAGGTGGCAAAGTGAGCATGGAGAGAATGTGAGCACTATGTACTCCACGTGCCAAACCAAATACACTTGGATAGGTTTCATTTGAACTCAAAATTCAAAGCCAAGGGTACAGGCTTTAAAGTCAAGCATTGGAAACCCTTTTAAAGACCACAGGGGAACTCATATGGTTAAAGGGGAAAGACGAAAGAAAAGCCAAGCTTAGAAACACTGCCACTAACTTACCATCTGTGAGATGGGTGAGGTGATCATGGAAAGATTAAAACACCATTACTTTCCATAAGATAGAGGGAATAATATGAAAATCATAAATGTGATTTCTTTTCAGCTCAGCAACTGCATGTCAGCACCTACAGTAAAAGTAATTTATACAACACTCAAAAGATTCTTTTTGATGGACAACTCAGAGATTCCAAAGCTTCATTCAAGCCAATCGACTGAATTTACCAGCACCCCATCATGCCTCAGGCACTGTACAGACTCTGCAGCCAGTGAGTAACTGGAGGTGCAGGAGGTGGTTCTAGTTGTGGTTCAAACACACAGCCCAGCAGTGACGTATTTTTGAGGTCTCTATATGCCTCAGGTATGTGTATGTGCAGTTTTCCTAGTCCTTGGCTCTAGAGCTTTCTTGTTCTTGGGAACTAGATGTGCATTGATGTACGTAGCTACACTCGGGTCTCTTCACCGGTGCAGGCATACGCAGAGGGTTGGGTAGAGGACCTGCCGTTAAGGAAATTAGGTTTGAGTGTAACGTAGTAAAGAGCAGAAAGTGAAAGCTAAACCCATACCTTGGAGTCACACTCGATAGGCTGTTTGCACTCCTCACAGGGGTTGGCAAACAGGTCGTCGTAGCAAGTAACGCAGTAAGCGTTTTCTTCTCTTACTGCATACTTCCTTCCACGGAGGGACTGCAGGCAGTAATGGCAGTCTGTCTGGTTGCTGGTCATTCTTCTGGCTTTCTCCACGTGATCTGGAAAGATGGAAGGATCATGCAACTCAGTGGATGACAGCTTGCTTGTTCAAACACGTAATGCTGTGAACGTTAGGACAGGTGGACTTGGACATTTGCAGTGCCCTGAATTTATAATCACAGAATCATTTAGGCTGGAAAATACATTTAACATCATCCAGTCCAACCACTTAAGCCAACTGTCCCAAAGCCCTCCCCTAAACCATGTCCCTAAGCTTCAGAACTTTTAAACACATTCAGGGATGTCCATTCAATCCCCTCCCTGGGCAGCCTGTTCCAAGGCCTGATGACCCTTTGAATGAAGAGTTTTTTTCTTGATGTCTGACCTAACCTTCCCCTGGCACAATGTGAGGCCATTTTTACTTCTCTTGTCACTTGTTACCGTGCAGAGCTGTTCTATAACAAACTGGTAGTAACCCTGTATTGCGTTACCTCCATAATGGAGAGCAAGAAAGTTGCTTCAGCTGAATCTGAGGGCACTTGTAGCTATGGTCACAGATGTGAAAATGAACCCGTCTTCATACTCTTTGTGTAAAACCACCGGCCTTAAGAGCACCGTGTACTGGATTGTGAGGCACCGTTTATCCATAATTCAGGGGAAGGAGATGGAAGCAATTGTTCAAAATTAAACCAACTGCAGTGTTAAAAGGCCAAAGAGAGGTGGAGAGCACTTTCCAGTGTGCCTCTGTCTTTCTCATGTTGTTCCTCTCTTTCTGCTTTCTCCTTCCTTCTCAAAGTCATAGAATCACAGAACATTAGGGATTGGAAGGGACCTCGGAAGATCATCTAGTCCAATCGCCCCGCCACAGCAGGGTCACCTAGACCAAGTCGCACAGGAACACATCCAGGCAGGTTTTAAATGTCTCCAGAGAAGGAGACTCCACAACTGCCCTGGGCAGCCCGTTCCAGTGCTCTGTCACCCTCACTGGGAAGAAGTTCCTTCTGATATTTATATGGAGCCTCCTATGTTCCAGCTTACACCCATTGCCCCTCGTCCTATCACTGGATGACATTGAAAAGAGCCTGGCTCTATCCTCCTGACACCCACCCCTCAAATATTTATAGACATTAATGAGGTCACCCTTCAGCCTCGTCTTCTCCAAGCTAAAGAGTCCCAGCTCCCTCAGCCTCCCCTCATAAGGGAGCTACTTCACTTCCTTCATCATCCTCATTGCTGGGTGCTGGACTCCCTCCAGCAGCTCCACATAGAAGCTTCATTTATTTTTGCTCTGTGCAAGTCACTGTTACGATTTTCAAAGTGTTACCTTCCCCTTTTTGTTAGAACCTAAACACCTGACTGTTCAGAAAACAGTTCTGAGAATACAAAGTACAATACAAAAAGCAGAAACAAAACACAGCTGCCACCATAGATCAGCCCAACGGAAAAGATTCAAAGGGAAAGTTATTTCATTTTGTTGTTTTTGTTTTGACACTTGAGTGGTCACTGACCTCAAACACAATAATGAAAGCCAGCCGTGCCGCTAAGACGTGCCAAAACTGCAGTGTGTAACCATAGGGTACGGCGGAGTGAGGAGGGTCTCGGTAGTCCCTGTACCTGAAAGGCAAGCAGAATACCGTAGTTAGCAAGCTCCTGCCCTGCTGCCTGGGAAGAAGGCAAAACCAAAACCTGGCTGCTCTTGATTGGATTTTTTTTGTGCACTAAGGTGATCTCAGTTCAGACTGTATCTTATCACAATGTTTCTGACCTCTTAAGTCGTTCCTGCTCGAATGTTCTCTTTCAGATCAGGTGCAGACTTTTGAAGCAAGTGCCGTGATCATCTCCACTTGCCATGCTTTGGTTCACCCAAATACTTTCGGATGAGACTCATATGCCCCAGCTGCTAATGGAAAATTCAGTGCCAAGGACCAGGCCAATGCTTATGTGAGGCAAAATTTTTCAAGCCACTACAGAGGATGCCAGGTGCTCAGCACCAGCATTTTTCTCTACAGCATCTTTCTTGGCAGCTCAATATGTGCCTTGCAGGCACCTCCTCAGAGTGTGGAGCACATTAGACTATTCCTCTGTTTTGATGGATACTTTCTTCCCTTTCCAAGGGAAGTTTTCATTTTGAAACCATAAATGTCCCTGATTTTGTCCTGACAGCTCTTCCAAAATCCATATAAGACTGCATCATGGGCTCCATCTGGCCCTTGAGCAATTAATCGGCCATTCCTGGAGTAAAGCATGACACATCCTGACTTCAGTGAAACCAGAACTGCACATCTTGGTATACTAGCAGGTCGATGAAAGGAATCTAGTGTCTTCACAGAATCACAGAACATTAAGGATTGGAAGGAACCTTGAAAGATCATCCAGTGCAATCCCCCAACCGTTCCAGGATCATCTAGATCAAGTTGCACAGGAACATATCCGGGTGGGTTGTCTCACAGCATGTTTCTTTTAGACTTTAGGTCTTAGAAGTATTGGGAAATCTGAATCCAGGGGGACACTGAAGGTACATTAACAAATCATGACTCTTTTAAAGTCACCCATTCTAGGGTCCATTGCTACCAGCAGTAAGTTAATTCCAAAACACTATTGCAGAAACTTCATTTGTAAGTAGTATAAACATTGGTTTTTATTTAATCTGTTTCCTAGATGGCACTCAAAATCCATTTTATAAAATGTTGAAAACACCATACTGTATAATACACTTAAGCTTGATCCCCAAGTTAGTTTTAAGAAAACCAGAGAAAAAGAATTAAGCAGTGATTTAACCTCTGAGATAATCTTCATTTACTTAGATTGCAGAGTACAAAGTAAACTGTGTCTTGACATATTAGTTAGCAACTGACCTCTCTTAAATTGCAATCTCTCTAGTGCAAATTCTTAAAACTGAGATGACCTTCCATTCTACAAACTTCATATTTAAATTATCCTAAGTGTCCTGAAGTTCCTGGACCAAGTCCCAGGTAAGCAGAGTTTTTCTCCTTTTTGTACTTGCACTGACCACTACACATGAAAAAAATTGGGGAACCTTTTACAGACAACTGTAAGAGCAGAAGTTAACTGAATATGGCCACTGGTTTCTTGTTCAGATAAACTGCCTTCCTGGAAAAAAGCCTACACTATTGCAGAGTGGAACATAACATTTCCTTGCATCACTGTCATGATCTGGCTTGAAGTGCAATTACAGTGACTGATGTTTTAGGTAGCTGATAAACTCAGCTAAAGAAAGTAAGATGTTAATTTTCTTTCAAGGGCAGATATACATAACAATTCTGTGTCCCCCAAAAGAACAGATTTATCTTCTGCAGATTTATAGCATCAATTCCAACAGTCTCCTTTCTGTGGGTTATTAAAGGGGCACCTATTTTTATGGATGGGATTTCCACCATTGGCTTTAAGTAGCAGTAACACTGTACTTGAAGCTGGGTAAGAAAGGAATTAAAGCGGCTGAAGAGAATGACCAGAATTAAGAAGCATCAATACATGATGTAAGTATTGTGATGTCAGTGGAATGGAGTATCCTCAAAGCGGTTCTGCTCCACAGAAAACATGGATTCAATATCAGGATGTTCTTTCTGCCAAACACATTGCAGCAGTATTAATGTACCTCTCAAACATTATTAATAAAAGTGCCACACTCTCACAAAGTATCACTGAATTTAGCTTTTGTTCTTTAGACACTAATAAAAGGATATTTTAATTCTTCAGCGTCAAAAATACTGGGAGTAAGTGCATCTGCAGTTACCTCATGCTTGTAAACCAATGTTGCAATAAAAAAAGTGGTAGCTGTGTTGTTCTTTGGTGTTTTTGGCATTTTATTTGGATCCTTGACTCTTTGGACCCTACAAAACAACCAGGTGCTAATCTGTCATTACACACTAGTCTCAGGCTGCTACTTCTCCAGTTTGTTGGTTGAGGACAAAGGAATACAGATAATTAACTGATAGCTGTTTTTATTCAAACCACAAGTGTGTGAATACAAGTAATAATTACATCTGTAAGCAATGACATAAACATATGCACCATTCAACAATTAGGAAGTGCTGGATGTGAAGCTTTGCAAGGGTTAGCTTAGGACAGTGTAGTCACTTCTGTGCAACCTTGACTTCCTTCTGCATGTGCTATGATAGAATCTGATTATTGGTTCATCTCACTGGTACTTAAGTAACCAACCACCAGTTATTGGCCTTTTGATACCTTAACATCTTAGGAACACCTGCCAGGTACTCACTTTTCAGCTTCTCCTCTTCAAGTAACAGCCAAACAGCACCGTGAGCACATCCCTGCACAGCCCATTTAATTGTTTCCATGACTGTTTTTAAGTTCAGAAAATTAGATCCAACTACAGATTTACCACAGTTCTTCTCCTCTGCAGTGTGTAAAAACAGAGAGGTATTTTGATGAGATACTTACCTGCAATATTTTAATGGTGAACCAGAGAATTCACTTCCGTTTGATGTTGGCTCTGAACGGTTTTCAAAGTCAGACACCAGAAACACTGATAAACTGGCATTAACATAGCCAACCATACACCTAGAGGTGAAAAAAATCCTGTGGTCAGGACACAACAAGGATTTTCGTTTAACTGTGGTACCCACAAGAATGTTCTCTGGGTTCCATGAAGTCCACAGTGTGGCTGTGATGCTTATTAATATTTGAAAGAGTTATTGAGGCAATATGAAAGAAATGCTCAGGTAGGTTAGATGGACAATAAAAGTGAAGCAACGGTGGATTTCTGTGACAGAATAAATGATGAAGACTGAGACTGATTACTTTTGAAGAGAGAAGTCACCTAGAAGGCGACACAATAGAGGCAGAGAAAATAACGAGTAACTCTGGGCAGATAATCGGAATATTCCCACTGTTAGTCTTATGGTACTAGCAGAAAGGGACGTTAAATCAGATGGAAAAGCAATACAGTTACAACGGCTTTTTACAAAATGTCCAGTTAATCAGAGGGACCTGGTTATGAAAGTTCCCAGGGTGGCTGAGCAGAGTTTGGAGAACGCTGAGTAGGAGAGTGTACATTGCCTGACACAGGGCTGGGGGAGACACTAAAAGGCTTAAGTTTGGCGTTAATGAGCTGAGGAGAGGTGTCGCGAGTGTATTGTGCTGTTCACTCTGCACTGCCCAAGCACAGGGAAGTCATAGAATAACAGAATCACAGAACATTAGGGATTGGAAGGGACCTCTAGAAATCATCTAGTCCAATCCCCCTGCCACAGCAGGATCACCTAGATGCAGTCACACAGGAACATGTCCAGGCAGGTTTCAAATATCTCCAGTAGAGGAGGAGACTCCACAACTCCCCTGGGCAGCCCGTTCCAGTGCTCACTGTGATGAAATGCCTTCTCATATTTATGTGGAACCTCCTATGTTCCAGCTGACACCCATTGCCGCTGGGCACACTGCAGTTTGGTGCAGAGTATAGTGCACAGTAAGGGGTGGGATTTTTTTAAACTCTGGGTTTTTCAGTCTATGAGAAGTTACATTTAAATACCACCCAGCACTGTCTCAAAACCTCCATACTTACTGGATCTGTAATTTAATTTAATTCACAATGTTTTTTTAGCATCACTGGGTGTCATGTGGATCTAATACCTACAGATGTTTTTGAAAGAATAAACCCCCTCTTTCATGTAAGTTGTTCAACAGCAGGTGTTCTTGACTCCTTAATTTGAGAAAATTCAGTATTCTGGTGGGTTTTTGAGTCGCTTCCTGGTGTTGTAACAGTACTTTTTAGTACCAATATTCTGAATGCAGACATAAATATTTTTAATCCGAATTGGCTCCTTTAAAGGGTCCTTTTCTGATGGTTTTGTCTAGAAATTAATTCAGGAGAGCAGCAGGAGAGTGAAAACATTGTACAAGAGGTTTGCGAAAAGGTTCGAAGAGTTTTTCTGTGTTCGCCAAACTGCTTCCCCAAAGCCAGTGAGTTGTATTTGAGTCTTCATAAACACGGAATTTATAAAGGTGTTTTTTCATGCATGGTGATGCTGAGAAAATCAGCAGCAAATAAAGTTGCTGACAGTATGACAGTGTCCTATGGATCTTCATAATGGCACAAGCAGAGACACGTGGTCCGGAACGACTGGCACCTGACTAAGCACTTTACCCGAGAAGGTACTTTATCTCTTCATGAAAATAAATGGGGAACATTTCTCCTGCACTGACTAAAATGCCAGACTCCTGCAGGACAGCAAGTTAGCAGCACTACTAATCAGGAGCTGCCACGCTGGCTCTGCCCTTCTTCTGTCAGTCTGGTTAAACAGTATTGACAACCAAAAGGCAGCAAAAAAGCAGCAACAGGAGACCTCGCCTTCTGTAGCAGGGAATAAAAATCAATCTGCCATATGCCTAATAGCAGAATGCAAGCTCTCTGTCACTGTCTGCTGTTTAGCTTGGGTTTCTTTGAACAGTAGGGTTCTTGCTAATGGAGCTGCTAGGAAATAATTAGCAAACTGCATCTGTTTGTGTTCAGCTGGATTCAATGATCTTCTAACAGCCTGAATTTTGCAAGTTGCCACGTAGCAGCTATACTCACACTTGCTGTTAGTGTGCACAGGCTAATATAATCTCAGTATTTAGCAGCTCTGAAAGAAAATCCACTTAGGCAGCAAGGATTCAGTTCACAAATGTTTCCTGAAAGATTTAATCTAAGGACTCTGGTTTTAGAAGGAAAGCAAATTACTTTGCTCTGTACGTGAATCTTGATTTATTAGTTGGGGATTGCTTCCTCTTGTTAGACACTTTTTTTGGGTTTTTTGATCATGCTGAAGACTATGTCAGGGAAAAAAAAAAACCCTAGCGTGTAAGTTTAAAAAGCTCATTAATTCCATAACTGACAAATACCAGCATTGCTTTAGGATGAAAAGAGGGCTATATCAATGCAGACCAGCTGGGAACTGCAGCTTGAGCAGCAATACTGTCACACACATCACATCTCTGCCATGTTTTCCTTGAATGAATGTAATAGATTATAGTCACTCAGCAACCCATGCTGCGAGTATGCAAAGCAGCCATCTCTGTGGCTGATATCTGTTACCTAAGCACAAACAAGAAATCTGGGTTAGTGGAATCAGCACATGCACAGACAGTGCTGTTGTATCTGTTCAAGTAGCAAGTGATTTCCGCTTGCATCCGTTTTTCCAAGCTTACTTTTGTCCGGCTTCTCCTTGGCCAGCACAAGGCCCGTATTTGTAAGCATAGACAAGGCGAGGGATGAAATCTGATGTCACAGCTATGACGAATGCATTTGTGATCACAGAAAGAATTCCGATGCCTTCCAGGATCCCATACCAGATTCCTGTTCAACAAGGAGAGTATGTTAGCTCCAGAAAAAACAAGAACCAAAGTGCCTGAAGCAATTGTCTCCACCACTCGAGGTCTTTGTATGTAGTTTCTGTCCAAGAATCACTAAATAAAAATATTTCTTCTTATTGAACTCCATGAGCTCAGTGGACCATACTGCTGTTCTCTCAAGTGGGTATTTCGTTTATCCTGAGAATAATCTGAAGGACGATGCAAAATTGCTCATGGAGGCTTTGCATCCACCAAGCCACCAAACCATGCAGAGCAGTTTTAAGCACCATCACTGAGAGCCACACCAACAGGAGCCTAGACAGACCCATTTTAATAAAGCATCAAGCTCTCCTTGAAAACATTGTTGAAAAATGAGCAAATGTGACTTATTTTGAGAAATCACAGCTGAATCAACCTGAAAAAAATGTCTGGTTTTCTGTGCTTTTATTATTTATTTTATATAACTATTTTTGCAGTATATGCTATGTACTGGCTGATATGAAGGCTTGTACCTAAATTCATAGATCCACACCACTTTACTCAGACACAGATGTCAGGTGCATGGTAGACTGTTCTGAGAGCACAGAGTCTGGACTTCTGCTACTTCATGATGTGGACTACTGGTTTTTGCAATGCAGATGGGCAGCAAGGTGTCCTATTTACCCCTCCAAAGACACCAGGGATTCAGCATTGGGCAGATGACCCTTTTTTTTACAGAATCCTTCCTAAAGCTATTCTGCTTTTGACACTGCAAGGACAGAAGAGATTTATAGTGAAAATATGGTCAGAGAACCCTTGCAGTAGTGTGTGACTGGGTGACCTCAAATTTATATGAACTCTGTGTTCAGCAATGTAGGGGTGCCTCACTGACAGAATATTGTCTCTTGAGATCTAGACTCGTCCTGTCTGACACACCATGGACCTAGTGGGCATATTTCATATTTCAGCTTGTCTCTCTCTTTGTTACATTCAAACTGAACAAAGATGTGTGTTCACAATGTGTCTCTGCAAGAAAAATCCTGCAGAGAAGACTGATCACATAGTTAAAACATCTTGGCTCTTAAGGCATTAAGAAAATAATTAAAAGCCATTTTTCAATATGTAAGTAGATTAGCATAGGATACTTGAAGTTTTCTAACAACTAAGTTGTATGTTATTAATAAGGAAGAGACTGAAAATGGTTTAATCTGCCTTCCCTGAAGTGATCAGTACTTTGCCTTAAGAATAGCGCACACACACATAACAGGCACACACGCAAAGAGCTCACCTATGTCTTTGGCTCTCGAAGCTAAAGGTCTTCTCCACTGGGTAACAAATTTGTATGCATCAAGCCGAATTTCAATAATATTGTTAAGTAAGGCCAGAAGTGGTGCCAGTGGAAAAGCTGCCACAAAAATGGTTGTGAAGCCAAACTGAAGAACTAGGACAGAAAAGATCACAGTATAATGGCTAAGACTGAATCCCAAGCTTTAAGATACCCAATAACACTTGTATATAAACATTACGTATGTACAAACATTCCTGATTATGCCACAATAATGTAGTGACGTTTGTACCAACATTCCTGCTTCTAAAAAGGGGCATTTTTACACAAGCATCAAGTCGGATCTCTCAATACTTGTAAAGTTTAGGTCTGAACATATTCCTTTTTACAGTAGAGATGGGCAGCACTTTGAAACTTTGAGTCTCTAGGGGCAATTCAAACTGCTCAGTTTCCCATTAGAATCATGGACTCATTAAGGTTGGAAATAACCTTCGAGATAATGAAGTCCAACCATCTACCATATAACGAATTGCATGAGGGAGAAAAGAAAAAGAAAGTCAATCATGACATACACTGTTCAGTCACAGAGGGCAAAGGATCTTGTTCTTTACGTTACTTTGAGCATCAAGCTCCCTTTAAATGTGGGGTAGCAAACTGTGGTGAAATTTAAACATGAAGAGACATGTAGGTCTATACCACAGAGTTGAAAACTAAAAGCCCAAGGGAACCCCTTTAGGAAATAACAGCAAAGTTCTTTAGAAGTGTATACAGGTGAAGAGGTGAGCTCTGGTTTGGAAGATGGCCTTCCTCACATGAAGCCAGAGTGAGAAGTGTTTCATAGATGTGAGGTTACCAGACCAACAATAGCATAGTCCACTACACTGGTTTGGTTCTTACAAACTCCCATTCCTCACCCAACCTGTGAGAATTAAAAGAATTTTGCAGCCTTTTTAGATCATACAGCAATAATTCAAAACATACACCAGCCCACTTCAATAAAAAGCAGACAACATGAAAAGCTACTGGAAGAGAGAGGTCAGAGCCATACTCATTTCAAGGTATTCATCAAAGAGCCCATAAGCATTCATAGGTTGCAGATTGTAGTCCTTTTCCCACTGTGGGAAGCTCGTTTTTCTCTGTGTGCCATATTCTTGCCGTAATTTTCTCCTTGTCCACCAGTTTTGAATTAGCCTACATTTTCAAAGAAATTACAGAAATTAGGAAAACAACATCAGTAGATATTTATTACAAAATTGGAAGACTCTAAGTATGCACTGCATATCTTGCAAGATGAATTTCCCAAAGCACAGAAAAACAGCGCGTTAGTAACATGTGTGGCTGATGACATGGCAGAGTGGGCATGAAAACAACTACACCTCATCGCTGGAATCTAGGGCTAGATCTTGTCAAAATGGTGGAGAGGTTTTGACATCATCTCATTATTTAGTCACCTTCTTTTTCTCTACACAGAATGGCAAATCACTTCAGGGGCTGTTTAGAAGAAGAAGAAAGCCTATAGGTCATAGAAGGAGGAGATGGCCACTTGGGGTGATTATAAGGCTCTGGTGAGAGAATGTAGGGATGCAACCAGAAAAGTCAAGGCCTCCTTGGAATTAAACCTTGCAAGAGAGGTCAAGGGCAACAAAAAGGGCTTCTTCAAATACACTGCAGGTAAAACTAAACCTAGACACAATATAGGCCCCCTGATGAGTGAGGGGGGTGCCCTGAAGACAGAGAATACAGAGAAAGTAGAGATACTGAACATCTTCTTTGACTCTGTTTATACTTCTGGGGACTGTCCTGATGTCAAAGCCCAGACTGCTGAGGCTCCAGAGGAAGTCAAGACAAGAGAGGAGCCTGTCTTGGTTGATAAGGACTGGATCAGGGATAAGTTGAGCAAACTGGATGTACACAAGTCCATTGGCCCAGATGGGGATGCACCTGCGTGTGCTAAGGGAGACAGCAGAAGTTGTTGCTAAGCCACTCTCCATCATCGTTTCTAAGTCTTGCAGATCAGGAGAGGTGCCTAGGGACTGGAGGATAGCAAATGTGGCAGGAGAAGAGGACTAGATGATCTCTCAAGGTCCCTTCCAATCCCTAATGATTCTATGATTCTAGGACAAAATACACTGCTGTGTGGAGATTTCTCTAACTGAGAATTTAGTAAATAGAGTGTTGATGCTGTTTAATCTACACCTGAAGAAATGGGGAAGCTCTACTGAACTTCATGAATCACAGAACATTAGGGATTGGAAGATCATTCAGTCCAATTCCCCAGTCCACAGCAGGATCACCTAGACCAAGTCACACAGGAACATACCCAGGTGGGTTTTAAACATCTCCAGAGAAGAAGACTCCACAACCCTCCTGGGCAGCCTGTTCCAGTGCTCTGTCACCCTCACTGTGAAGAAGTTCTTTCTCATATTGGTGTGGAACCTCCTATGTTTTAGCTCACACCCATTGCCCCTTGTCCTATCACTAGATGACTCTGAGAAGAGGCTGACTCCATCCTCCTGACACCCACCCTTCACATACTTATAAAAACTAATGAGGCCACTCCTTAGTCTCCGTGAGGAAGATGTTTCTGAAGAAATACATGTTGCAGGCACTAAGCCAGAAAAACAAGTGCTCATATGTGAAATAAACACCTTTTATTCTTCAGGTTAGGGAGTTACACTGGTTTGTCCAACAATGGACATGAGTTACAGTTAGTATAGAGAGCAAATAAACTTAAACTTGAGAAAGATTTTTTGATCCCTTCATCTCAGCAAAATGGAGAATGCAACGGCTTACTCAAATAACTCAGTCCTGTTCCTGACTGCTTCGCTTCATGCCTTCACACTAGCCTTGTCTGGTCTGTGAATGGTAGCAAATGGCCATTTGATTTGGATAAGGGTTTGACCATGTGCTTGTTTTCTTCAAGCTTAGAGGTTGTTTTTCCATTAAGGCCACTTGTCAGATTGGTTGTAGCTTTTCTTGTCTGTCTTAAATAACTGTAGGTGCAACCGCGTCCAGGGCATTAAAATCTAGAGTTTAGAAGTGCAAGAAAATAATTTAGAAGGGGAAGCATGAACTGCAATCCAAAATGTGAAGTACCAGAATGTTGGGGTTTAGCAGCTTGCAGACTGTGGCTAACCCACAGCACCCTTTGGGACTTGGCTTCTTGTGTCCTGCCTGTGAGAAAGTCAGAGGGCTGAGAATTGAATTCCTGCAAAGGCAGCAAATTGAGAGGTGAGGTGGATGTGAGACCAATACGCTGAGACAGATGCTGGTTAACTTCTTCCTTTGTGAGTAGGGAAACCCATAACCAATGTTACTAAGTATTTCAGACTCTGTAAAATTCAAAGGGATGTTGTTCTCTGGTGTATGACTGAGCGCACAGTGAGCAACGCCATGAAATGTGTCTTTAATATGTATGGAATTTCTTCTAAGAAAAACATCAACTTGAAATTGCAGTTTTGCACCTGCTATGAAGCAATAATTTTTCCTAGTTGTGGCAAATGTGCCTATGCAGGAGAAAAACCGATGCTCAGGTTCAGAGGTGTTGAGGCAGCGTTTGTATAAAGGAGAAGCACCACTTTGGTGTGCCAGTATTTGTACTAAAAATGTAACCACTAAACCACCAGTGCCCTGGGACGCACCTTAAAGCCTCTCTTTGTTATCTTTGAAACCCAGGTTTTGAGTCTCTGGCAGAAACTGTGGAAGAGAAGCCAATGTTATGTGTGTCAGTGAGAAATGTGATGGCACACAAGGAGCAGCCAGTGGCATTTGTGGTTTGCCCTGCATGTCTTTATGGTTCCTGTGGGACCACATGCCTGCATCAGAGCTGGTCAACCATGCTGAAATGGTGAATAAAACACCTTCAGAACAGAGGTACTCCTCTCCTGCAGCTATCTTACGGGGAAATATTCCCTGCTGTCAGCTTTGGCACTGTGCAGTTCTGGCTCTGCCTGTGTCTCAGCAGTCAGTAGCCAGCACATGGGTGCAGCAATGTCCTACCATAGATTATAGGTTTGCCTCCAAATCCTCTGGCTGTCAGCACGGTGCTGGCTTCAGTTATGGTCTTAGCAGAAATGCACGTGATTTTTCTCAGGCAAAAAGGAAATGCACTTGCCTGCAGCATTTCGGGGATATAAGAGGCAGAAAGGTCTGGAGAGCAACTACAACTCTCATCAGAACACAGTGCAGCCCCTCGCACTGTCGTGACTGCATGTTTTGCAGTCTGTTGGAATCTTCATTGTGACTCTAAAGTGAGAAGGCTGACTTCACCTGAAGGACTTCATTCCTATTAAAATCACTCGTTCTTAAACAATCTCCTCCTATCTTGTTCAGTCACCTTTCATCCCCTTCTGTGCTCTTCATTAAGTTTTAAAATGCCCATAATAGGTAGCAGAAAGTTCTAATGAAAACTGACAAAAGAGGCAGAAAGTGAAAAGGGAAGGATCAATACTGCTGCTGCTGTTCTCTCCTCCTCAGCCTGGCTAATTCCTCCAGCAATAGCAGCTGCAAAATTTCAGCAAGCAGTGCTAGGCACAAAACAGGGAAGGCACAGAGATTTGAGTACCTTGACTGCCAATTATTCTGTGCATTTAAATCATTTACTCCGTTCTCACTAGAGATCTGAGGCTGTCTGAAGTTGCTTCTGCAACATGTTTCTGCAATTACCATAGGTTTAGGCTGGAAGGGATTTTAAAGAGTGTCCAACCCCCCCGCCATGGACAGGCGATGTGTCTCCCTTGAACAGGTTGATCAAAGTCCCAACTCACCTCGCCTTGAACACTTCCAGGGAGGGGGCATCCACAACTTCTCTGGGCAACCTGCTCTAGTGCCTCACTACCCTCCCTGATAGTCACAATTTTTTCCCCAAATATCTAAAGTAAATCTACCCTTTTATAGTTTGAAACTCTTCAGGGACTAAACTCTGCACTGGTTCTGCTGTGGATGCTGCAGTGAAGCAGGATCCCTTTGTACTTTGCAAGGGCAAACATTATGACAATGTCAGCTTTCTCTTGTATTTTCACGCTCGCTGATTTTTCTTGATGGTCTGACACACTCTGTCTTTAGCATCAACCATCTACATTAATAATATGAACCATGTTCATTAAATATTAATCAATAAGAAATGGAACAACTGGAAATGAATAATTGTCAATCTTTTTAGCTAGGCCACAGGTACTGAAGATCACCAGGAAACTTGTCTATGTACCAACAGTACAATACACTCTCAGAGAGTATATACCAGCACTGCATTTTTTTCAGCTCACACCTGCCCTTTCCGGCATATTTTGTCACTCAGAAAGGAGACACCCAATTCAGAATTTACTGGCATAGCTAAAAACGACACAGAAAATATTTCCTGTGTAAGGAATACAGTGGTCCCACAGTTGTTTTTAAAGAACTTTTAAACATGGAATTCAATGTAATGAAATCAAGTACTTCCCATATCTTATTTATTTGTTAATATCTATATCACAAGTCCAGTTTTGCAAACTATGCCCGATGAGAAAGCACACCGTTACCATCTCTCTCTATATGTCTGGAAATCTGTTTAAAGGGTTCTGCACTCTAGGGGGACTTTTCTATTAATCACTACCATATCTTGTTTTTGTGTATCTTGTAATAAGCAAAGCATGACCCTACTATTATCCCATGACATACAGAAGCATAAGCGTTGTAGTTACTTACGGGTAGCCCAGTTCCATGAAATTATTCCAAGTCTGCTTTAACACCATTATAATACCCATTTGCATACAGAGATCAATAAGGCATCCACTAGGGTGGCACTGCAGAGAAAAAGAAGCAAAAGTTTAAAAGGAAATAATGCTGAGTTTTAGAGCATTTCTCAATGACTAGAAATAGTTACTAGATAATTTGCTTAAAGGAAATTAAATGCCATTCTCTTTATTTAAATAAAAGCCCCAAACTCATGGGAACGTACGAGTCAATACCACGCTATCAGCCTCTTAAATCTCTGCAGAGGTGAGGATCACCTGAAACCAGTGCAGTTCTCACATTAGTGCTTTTCCTTTCTTGTTCAACTGTGGGTAGGTCAAAGGCAAAGGCTACCATGTTTCTCCAATGATTCATAGAATCATAGAATCATAGATTCAATACTTTTTCAGGAGGCAGACAGTGCACCAAGTCAAAAATGGAAAGGAAATTCCTCCTGACTGCACAGCCAAACAATGCATACCTAGAAGACAGATTAATACTAAGTACTATTTAATGTTTATCACTGAGTGGGGACCACGCAAAGCTGTTCTCTTCTAGAGGAACCAAAAAGCTCTGAGTGTCAAACAATAGTTTTGCGAGTCTATTGTTGAATGCTTTCTTGCTCTAGCAGTGGCTCCAGACATTGAAGAAGTGCTGCTTTTGGGAAAGGTGCTCAGCTAGTATAAACTTCAGTAGTTCCACAATTTTCCATCTACTATTGGAATAAACAGAAAAGGACCAAAGCCTTTCTGCCCTCAAAGAGCATTTTGCACAATTGACTTTGTGGATCCAAACAATCCAAGCTGTGTTGGTAAACACTGGATAATTTGAACAAATCAGTGACACAGAACTGGAACTGTTTAACTTTTAGGGAGAGCAGTTAGTTATGACCTGTAACAAAATGTGACATGAATTTATTATAGGTGCTGCATTTTGCAGTGCTCAGAATCCAGGTCCCCACTGAGGTTTCTGTTGACCTCATTCAACTTCTCTTTAGAATAACAGGGTGGTAGATAAACTATTATTATTTTTTATTGATGTAACTCTGGCGTTACTACTAAACCACCATCATTCTATTTTCAGGAATCAGTCACACAAGCCAATCTAACCTGAGAGAGGTAGATGCAGTATCAGTGAAGTAGCAGTGATATTACAACCACAACATCACTAAATTGTGGTCTGAATATGTCCATAGACACTGGAACAGATTAAGTTGTGTTATTAACTGTCTTAGACTTGGCTTCATCCAACAAGTGAAGAGAGGGCTACTGGAGGGATTTCTGGGCATTATATATTAAATTACATTCCTAGTAAGACCTACCACATATATAGTTAATGGGGATTTGTTCTATCAGACAATGTTTTTATTTTTAGGCTTGTTTTTTACTCTGGAAAAAGCAAAGTATTAGAGACTACTAACAGTAGCTTCCACAAGCAACTGACCCAACCAGTAAAACTTTTCTGTTGCACTTCCCTCACAAATTTGGTTCTTTCCTCCTCCCATCTGTGCTCCTGTAGGGAGGCAAGGTGCTTTCCATATACTCTGATCCCTCTGTGAGATGATCCAGCCCCATGACCAATCAGAAAAGTAATTCAGTCTTTTTCAGTGTTTCAGTAGAAGAGTTTCCTGCTGATACAGGCTGAACTGAACAGACTCATCACAGAGCTGCACAAGCCAAAGCCAGTGCCATGGAAGAGGAAGGAGCCAACTTCTGGAAGAAGGCTTGAAGGAAGAGAAGCGTTGTCTTCCTTGGGCAGTAGCAAATTTTTGGGCCAGCTCAGCCCTCTCAGAGGTTGGAGGGATATTAAATAAATTTCTATTCACCCACTTATCAAGTATTCTTTCCTTGAATGTACAGAATTCACTACTTCAAAATTAGGCTGGCTTCTTCATGTTATTCCTTCTTTTTTGCTAGTATGGATATATGGCCATAATACGAATGAGCTCTATTAAAGAAAGTATTTGTATTTATGGAAGTGTTTGCAAATTCACATTGGCAGCGCATGAACTGCATTTTCCACTTGCCATTTGTCATGTGTTTGCAAAATTGTTTCAGGTATTCAGCTGTGAAGCAGGAAAGAAACCAGCGTGCAAATAGCAGCACTGGAAACTACATGACTGGTCCAGAAACTGCTACTGTTCACCTCCACTAACTGTCAAACAGTTTCTGAATTGTGAATGCCTTTGCAAAAAATGGGATCGGCCCTCGGGCTGCAAAACCACCATCTCATAGCTTTCCAAATCCATTTGCTTTATAGACATAGAACATTATGCCAGTAGCATTTTAGGAAAGTTTGTTCAGTTGATTTGGTCCACTTTCAAGTAGCTTTCATGTGTCTGATTTTAAAGTCAGTTAAAATCCTGAACAGCAGGACTAGAAAAGATGAGAAGAGAGAATTTTTTTAGAAGCAAAAGGTTGTCACATTCCTATTGATTTTGATTCACTTCAAGGACTAAATATTTCCAATGTAAAAATGTGAGTAATACTGAAACCATCTGATATCTCATTGATCCAAATGTGATGCAAACACTAAAACTGCTAGCATTGAAAAGCGCATACGTATAAATATGTAGA
Organism: Phoeniculus purpureus; assembly: GCA_028565055.1. NCBI lineage: Eukaryota > Metazoa > Chordata > Aves > Bucerotiformes > Phoeniculidae > Phoeniculus > Phoeniculus purpureus. The sequence goes on along the minus strand of JAOXOE010000001.1, from coordinate 33,717,693 downwards.
TGGTTTTGTAGCAGATGGTAGTGTCAGCCACATGGTGTTAGACAGCAACTGAAAACCCAATCGCACACTCAAAAATACTGTGAGTTATGTGTCTGCCTCTGCTTGCATTCACTGCATCTGTGGGCCGCAGACAGATCAGTGTGTAGCTAGTGAACACTCACCTCTTCCAGTCTCCACCGGTTGATCAGCCTTAAGTAGGCACCAGGGTGTCCTGTAAATCTTTAACACAGGAATATACATCAACTATGTTGTGTAAGCAATCTGTTCACAGTAGTAGAAAACTCACTGTTTTAATCTAACATCATCTTGGCAAGACTGATGTAACTGTGGAAGATGTTTTGCTGCAAAACACGTTGGAGGATTCCTAGAATAATTTCCATGAAGGACAAAGTATATTTTTACTTTCAGTTTTATTTCAATACTAAATATCCTGCTGTTGGTTATTCACCATTTGCAGACAGAAGATCTGAATAAAAGTGTTCATGTCAGTTTAGAAAACAGATTTCAACTGCCAGACAATTTCCCTACACTATAATGTGGGCTGTGATATCTGCCTGACTTTGAAATCTGTGAAAATGTTAGTTTTCATTAGGAAAACTCAATTTTCTTACTATTCTCCCATGTGTTCTTCTGAAACAATTCCCACTGCTTCCCATGTGCAAATGATCCATACTGATGGATTCTTCTACTCAAGCCATCTCTACTCAAAGGCTTGTCTTTTGCACAGAGAGACTTACATATACATGCATATATGTGTGTCTAATTTTCGGGGGGAAAAAGCCCCTAACTGACAGTTTATAATTTATTCTTAACAGTCTGAATCATATAATAGAAGCAGCAAATATTCAGGCAGTTACACTTACCTGAACAGATGACACACACAAAGACAGAGTGAAGTGACCTGCACGTGTAATGTTGTGGGATACATCAGTTCCCAGCAGAGAAACTAGAATTGGGACAATGTGGTGCTAGGAAATTAAAGCTGTGCCTGTCTCTGGGCTTTTGAAAGGAAACTAAAACTACAATCTACCTTATTTTCTAGTGTTGAATTTGCATTTTAAGATATGCGATGATTTTGTTTTATTACAGACAATTTTATTTCGTTTCTCTACGTCATTCTGCATATATGAAGGCACAGACATCAATCCTACCTTCCAAGGAAGAACGCTATGTAAAAGGTAGAGCTGTTCAGGTTGACAAACTGAAAAAGAAACATTTTCAGAGTGAAGCTGTTCTCCCACTCAGATTCGGTACGAGGCTGCTCTGTAAAGAAAAAGAGCAGAGTTCCAGAGGCGTAACCAAATTCGCCATTCCCCCGGCACAAAGACTGCAGACACCTATCAGAGCTTGCAGCATATTTGCAAATCAGCCTGCTGATTTCAAAATATACTCTGACAAACGAGCTTGTATCCAAATGCAGCACACAGCGAGCGAGCTTGTGGAGACTTCTACATTTCTTCTGATACCTGCATGTGTATATTCCCGGGACGCCAAGAGCATGGTTGAGGTAATGTGTATATTAAACACCTCTTCTGGATTTCTGTGTGATATACAGGCTCAGGCTCTTCTGATTTCCTTTCTACACCCTACCACAGTGACATTTCCAGAAAGCACCCCACTACAAGATGGCTCTGTGCCTTTTGGAGAGATGTCACACTCAACTGGACCAAATCCTCCTCGCAATCCTTTCAGAGATTTGCCCACTATGCTGGCAGCTAAGGACTCGGCATGGGTATCAGTGGAATGCCATTGCATGGCCCCTGTTCCTGACCCTAGGGAACTCATCACAGAAGACTGTCAAAAGAAGTATTTTGCAATGGATGGGGTAATACAAATGGGAAAGGGGGAGATATATTCTTCCCTTCAGGTAGGCCCTTATTCTTCATCTAAAGAGCTATCAGGACAGAAGTTAATAAAAACAAACTATGCTAGCACATCAGTACCATTTCCTGGAACTACTTTTCAGTTGCCACAAACTTATTATTAGTCAACCACTGTTGTGAAGAGGAGTAATCGGAGAAGTGGAGGCACTAATGGTGATTCTGAGATTCATAATGGTAGGTAGCACCCACGTGCTACCATTATGAACAGCCTCCAGTAAAGTATTGGATGCACAAAATCTACAATAAAATAGACTCTATTTAATTAGAGCTGTCCTACCCCTGAGGAAATTTTAAGTAGACCAACACAACCATAAAACAGATCTTAAATTAACAGCTGTATAGTGGTTAAAATGCCTGTCAAGAAACCTTTCACTGGTTTGTGTGCCAGCAAATCCATAATTAGCTAAGCAGAAATTAAAAAAAAACAATGTGAATTTTTGATGCCAGTCTATGGGAAGGACAAGTTTGATCTTAACAAGGCTGCTGCAGATGAAGCTTCAATCAAATGCCCGTCAGAAACAATGGCAAGGCTGTGGAGGAGCACAGATTGAGCTGTGAAAAGGTCATGCAATGGCTGAAGAAGGACATCCTGAATGTAGCTTTGCTGCTGGATCCTCTCTGAGCTTATTACCCTGGTAAAGATCATTCAAAACAGATCAGCCACTCAGATCATCAGACTAAAAACCACAAAACAGTCTGAAGACAATCAGAACAGCTTAACCCACCGAGTTTTCATACAAGTGCTTCCTGCACATGCTGCAAGAAGGAGATCTGCCTTGATGATAACCTCACAGAAAGTAATCAAGCTTCAAGGTCTCTGGACCATATCTTACTGTCTCCAGGGTGTTACAAATAATAAACTGGCATTGCCATTGCAAATCGGATACTTGAAAGTCGTATTTCTCAGCTGTAACTGGTGGGTATCTTTTCCACGGATACAGGTTGGCAAAAATACTTTAAATTTACAGCACACAAACGAGGACTCTCACATCATATGAAACAACAGACTAAAATGCTGTCTTACACAAATGTGCTTTGAATGTACCACCTGTGACTTCCTAGATGTAGAAGTGCCCTGACACTAGCTAAAATCAGCTATGTGTTTCCTTCTGAGCAGACACCAAAACCTGTCCACCTGGTCTAAAATACATTTTTCAACATCAACAATGTACACAGATACCCAGGAGCTTGAAATAATCTCCTCAAACCACTTCTATCCATGCCATGATATGGTTTGCTTAATAGGCTGCCAGCAAGGGTCTCATTTTAGGTTTCTTGCCAGTTGCCACCAACTACTGCAATCTTCCAGCACGATTGGGACCTCCAGAGTCCCTGCCTGAAATAAGAATGTATGAGTGATAGCCTATTGCTATCCCAGTGACATGGGATACAGTACATCATGTCCTTAGAAAACATGTCCTCACTCTATCCTAAAGGCCACTTCTATGAGTGAGCTGAAAAGGTTACAGAAGATTTGAACACCTCTAGAGTTCAGGTGTTGATAGAGGTGATGAGTCACCTAGTTATTTTCCTTCCAGATTACTGACCCTCTTAAAGACCTATGTTTAACAGTCAGAATTGATTTCCCCATTTCCAGTTCTTCACAAAACCTAGAAGCTATGAGTTCTTGGTCTTTGTGAAAACCCATGCCTTTTTCCCCACAGTTACCAATTTATTTAAGTTCTGAGAAAGCAGGAGGTTGAATTGGATCAAGAACCAAACACAGCAGGTGAGTGGTTGTTGTCACCACTGATAGAATGGCACTGTAGCTTAGTTTAGATACTCACTTATTATAAACCTAAGAAAAACGTGAATGACCATTGATTGCAAATTAATATTTTTTGTATTTATGCAGAGAGTTTATATGCTATCACAGTACAGGAACTCACAAATTAGTACAATAAAATTCAGTTTTGTTTTTAAGATTGCTTACCTAAATTTGTCAGGAAAAGAGCAACCTTTTCATACAGCTGTAACAGAGAATAAAAAGCCTCTTAGACACAGAACCAGCTCAATAAAATCCAGAACTGCTTTCTAATTAGAGTAACTGCTCTTAACCTGTTAAACCAGGCATTCAGATGGTCTCTGTGATGCTCTGATTGTGAAAATAAAGTGATACAGCAATAATACAATAGCCACAAAGATGATGAAGGGAGGGGAACTTCTCCGTTATTAGGAAAGGCTGAGGGAGCTGGGACTCTTTAGCTTGGAAAAAAAGGAGACTGACGGGTGACCTCACTAATATTTATAAATATGGGAAGGGAGGATGGAGCCAGGCTCTTCTCAGTGTCATCTAGTGATAGGACAAGGGGCAATGGGTGTAAGTTGGAACATAGGAGGTTTCACATCAATATGAGAAGAAACTTCTTCACAATGAGGGTAACAGAGCACTGGAACAGGCTGCCCAGGGGAGTTGTGAAGTCTCCTTCACTGGAGATGTTTAAGACCTGCCTGGACATGTTCCTGTGCGACTTGGTCTTGGTGATCCTGCTGTGGCAAGGGGATTGGACTAGATGGTCTTTCGAGGTCCCTTCCAATCCCTAATGGTCTGTGATTCTGTGAATAGTGATATAAACAAACAAAGAATGCTAATGCTTAGCAGACTCCACGCTCTCAAACTTTGTGGGAGACTGCTAACTTCATAAGGCTTACAAAAACAAACTTGGGGGGTTTTCTTATTTATTTGCAAAGGGGTTTTGAACCCATTAAGTACTTTATGCAGTGGTGTCAGTATTAGTTTAAATTAAAATAACAATTCTCATTTGCTTTAAATGAGTCTGGAGCTTGCTCCCACAACATGCTAAATGTCTTTAACTCTCACTGATGCCTACAGGGATACAATGCTCTTCGTATTGCAGGTTCAATAACACACTTACTCCTGAAGTGCATATCAGCAATGTTTCTTTCATTTGCAGTTATCCTTATAAACTCTTGCTTAAATTGAATTATGTATGTACAATTTACAGATCAAAATGTGTGCTTCAGAGCTGAAGCTATCTTGAAGTCTCTCATCCATATTAACAACTACTTCTTGCTTAGAATAGCTTTTTGGTGCCTTTGCAGTAAACAGTTTTGTTTCAAGTAATGAAAAAGGTGGTTTCTTCTAAGTTTAAAAGGATCCCTTAATGGCTGCTGTAGAAGTGCTGAATGTCATTGCAGTTTATATCCTGATTCCAGATGGAATTTTGCTCTGCAGAAAGAGGTATCAAAACAGTATTTTGTTGCTATTTCTCCTGGAACAATAAGACTGTGTTAGAAATTCTGTATAACAATACTTGGATCTAATTATCTGCTACTAGTCCCAAGGGACCTTGTTTAGGATCACACTCTGTTCTGTGTTTCTATTTTCAATGGTTGATATCAGTGGAATTAACAGGTCTTATTAGCCCCAGTAAAGCTAATGATTGTCAGACTACAGGATTATCTGGGAGACATTATGCTTGAGGATAATTTCCTTTTGTCGTGACAGATGTGTCAATGTAGCTCTCAGAGCATCAAGTCTAGAAGTTACTTGTGGTCTAGACTTTTCCCCTGATACTAAGAGAGGATCTTCTGTCAGAATCAGTGGTGAGTTTCCAGGCTTCCAGCCAGAGAATTCCCTACTTTGATATGCATCTGGGTCCATTCTGGCTTTATTACTGTATCTTTGCTTGCTCCCCTGCCACTTTTGTTGAGCCACACTTTGCAGACAATTCAACTATCTGAATTGCTCTTGGGGATTTTTGTTCAGAAGTCGTCCCATTACTGCCCTTCAGTAAACTACATTAATCCATTGTGGGACACGAGGGATTATGTTCTTAAGTCCTTCTTTTGCAAAGCTCCTGCAGTTTCATATTTTGGGAATCTTTTGTTTCCATGAGTTATATCCAGATCTAAGGCTGTGGTGTTTATTGCATGGTAATGAGTGTATGGCTTAAGAAATCCATCTTTGCAATGCTCTACTTAGTTGACATATTACAGGAAATAAAAATAAGTTACTCAAAAGGCACCTTCAAGCCATTTTCCATTATTTTGAAAGGTTCTCTAAGCTGTAATATTCTTTGAGAACCATATAATTTTGTTTGCACAGTATTTCTTTGTTGCTGTTTACTGCATACACAATGACTTCTACTGAGAGGTTGGAGATGGACGTTGTACTGACATAGATATATATAGTTTCCTTCCATGCTTATTGTGTGCTCTAGATGGATTAAAGAATACCCCCAAAAGCTGCAGACAACAAACAATAAATCACAAGTAACACAAGAGAAAATAGCCAGTAGTACAGATTCAGAGACAATAACAGCTTCTGCTTCTTTCTACTGCCCTTTCTCAGTCTATACTCTCACTTTGGGTAAAACATAGGAAAGTCAACACTTCTGGATAGCCACCAATCCAGTCTTGCCTATGCCAAAGGGAGAAGTGAAGTTCTGCAGCAAAGCTGCTTGGAAATTCCTGCTGTATAAATGAGGGGCTGTTAAAATTAGATTTTAGATTATGGAAATGCTTGGATATTGGACAGGAAAGGAACTAGTCTGCAAGCCAGTGCTTGGAAATGTGCAGGCTTGAAATAAAACATCAGATACTTCCCCTAGAACAATACAATCACAGAATGGTAGGGGTTGGAAGGGACCTTTGGGGATCACATAGTCTGGCCTCCCTGTCGCTGTAGGTTCTCCTACAGCAGATCATGCAGGAACATGTCCTGGCAGGTTTTGAATGTCTGTAGAGCTGGAGATTCTACAACGTCTCTGAATATTCTGTTACAGTGCTCTGCTACCCACACTATGAAAATTTTTTTCCTTATGTTCAAATCAAATCCCCTATGTTACAGTTAAATCCATTGTTCCTTGTCCCATTGCTGGGCACCACTAAGAAGAGCCTGGTCCCATCATCCTGACACTCACCCTTTAGACACTTTTAAGAATTCATAAGATCTTCCCTCAGTGTCCTCCTCTCCAGGCTAAACAGCCCCAGCCCTCTCAGCCTCTGCTCATAAAGAAGATGGTCCAGCCATCTTGAACTGGGAAGCTCAGACCTAGACACAGTATTCCAGATGCAGACTAACCGGGGCAGAGGTGGAGAACCTCCCTCAACCTACTGGCCACTCTCTTCTTAATGCGCCCCAAGACACCATTTGCCCTCTTGGCCACAAGGGCACATTAGTGGCTCATGGTCAGCCTGTGGCGCACCAGCACCCCTACGTCATTTTCTCCAGAGCTGCTCTCCAGTAGGTCAGTCTCCAACCTGTACTGATACATGAGGCTGTTCTTGCCTAGATGCAGCACTCTACCCTTGATAAATATCATCAAGTTTCTTTCTGCTCAGGTCTCCAGCCTATTCAGGTCACACTGTGTCAGCCACTTGTCCCAGCTTTGTATTATCAGCAAGCTTCCTGAGAGTACACTCTATCCCCTCATCCAGGCTATTGATGAACATATTGAATAGGACTGGACCCAGTACTGATCTCTGAAGAACACAACTAGACACAGGTCTGCAGCATGACTCCATTCCAATGGCCACAACTCATTTCCTTTAAGCAAATCTCAATCCACCTCACTATCCAGTCATCCAATCCACACTTGTGAAGTTTAGCTGTGAGGATGTTATGAGAGACAGTGTTGAAAGCCCTGCTGAAGTCAAGGTAGACAATATCTACTGCCTTCCTCTCATCTATCCACTCAGTTACAGCTTCATAAAAGTTTATCAGTTTAGTCAAGCAGGACTTCCCCTTGGTGAATCCAAGTTGACTACTTCTAATAACCCTCCTCCTTGAGGTGTTTTGAGATGGTATCAAGAACATGCTGTTCCATCATATTTTCAGAGATGGAGGTGAGGCTGACCAGTCTGTAGTTACCCAGGTCCTTCTTCTTGCCAATTTTGAAGACTGTAGTGACTGGCTTTTCTCAAATCCTCTCATGCACCTCTCATGCTCTCCAGGGTTTGTCAAAGATGATAAAAAGTGGCCTAGCAATGACTTCTGCCAGCTCCCTCAACACTCATGGGGGTTTCTGATCAGGGCTCAAGGACTTGTGGATGTCCAGGTTACTCAATTGTTCTTTAACCCAGTCCTCTTCAACCAAGGCAGTGTCTTCCATCTTCCTGGCTTCTTTTGTCTTAAAAGACTGGAACTCGTGATGACTGGTCTTAGCAGTAAAGACAGAGGCAAAGAAGTCATTCAATATTTCTGCCTTCTCTGACTCCTCTGTTACTGGGGCACCCACTTCATTCAGCAGTGGACCTGCATTTCCTCTAGTTTTCGTTTCACTTCTTCCACTTACTATAAACTGCCTTCTTCCAGTTACGTTTTTTCAGAAGATCGCTGCTCAACCATGTGGGTCTTCTGCTTTCTTTGTCTGATTTACTGTGTTTAGGGCTACATCTATCCTGAGCTTGGAGGAAGTGATGACTGAGAACTAACCAGCTCTCTTGAGCCCCCATATCTTTTAGAGACCTAGCCCATGGTATTTCTTCAAGCAGTTTCTTGAATTGGTCCAATTTAGCCCTTCTGAAATCTAGGGTTAATATCTTGCTTGTTACTCTGTGTCTATTACTTCAGCACATCCCCTGAGGGAAAGCTTAACATGCTTTTGCAGAAGATATTTGCTGATGAGTAGATAGAGATACTCCACCCTGGCTCCAGTACTTGGAAGGTTTGTAGGTTAAACCCTCCCCACTTAAAATGTTTCTTATAATGCCAGTTGATAAAAACCTGTTAGTAAAAGGCCATGCACCTCTTGCTAAGAGCAATTAATAGAAGGCACATTTATATCACAGCAATATACTGCAGTAACTGCATCTTGACGGAAGGATGAAACTTATTCCCTGTCTAATATATCCTGTAATGCCGTACTGAGGCAGTTCAGGCACAGGCATTCCCTTTTTGTCTTTGTCCCATGTCTGGTTCCCAGCTAGTTCACAATAATAACCTGACCTCATCCAGCTCCCCTACAATACACCCAGACCGTGACTCTGGTGGACCTGGCAAAGGCCATAGGCAGCTCATGGAACAAGTCATGTCTGCTCAGGTCTCATGAGTTATCACCCCAAGGAGTTCTTCTGCATATGGGACATGGTGGCTGCATAAGCATATCCTCACTGGTAAAATACTTAGAAAACTGAAGTTGAAATTAATGAAAGTAGCATAAGTAAGAATTACACTTGTTTACTGCATTAAAAAAATAACATCAAAAACCTAATTAAAAAGAGGGATATTAATGAAATAAACTGAAACCTGAAAATGTATGAAAGGAAAAAGAGGCAGAGGATAAAACAGGAGTACAAACATGTCTCCCTAAAATATTTTTAAAATATTTGGTAATGCTTTCCATAATGCTTTGGGTTTGGGACTGTACTTTACATAAATAGTGAATGATGCCCATAAGCAATAACGACATGTCTGGATTAGCAAGACACTCTATTTCTGCTAAAAAAGAAGCAAAAGATTCAGTGTTCTGCAGACTGTGAATTGATGGCTCAGGTATAACTTTGGAGATACTAGTTTTACTCACCACATTCAGGAGCATGATGATGCAAAAGTTGATACACACTGCAGTCCCTGTGGTTGCAACCTGAGAGTTATTCCTGATTAAAGCCCACTTAAAGGCAGCAAAAGTGCTGACAGTCACAACACGGTAAATAACAATGCCAAAAACAGCAGCAATCACCACACAGATCTAAAGAAAGAAAAGAAGAGAGAGAATCTGAAAACTTTCAACAGAACTGGAGTTAATTTCTCTCTGAAACTCTAACATAAAAAATACATCCGTTTTGATTTCAGAGAAGTTTCAAAATGAATTTTCTTCTTAAGCCCTTTTTATTTTCCATAATGCAAAGTATCTTTATTAAGATGACAACTTTAATAAGATAATCCTTTTAACAAGTAATCTTATTAAAATGACTCTTAGTTTTAAACATTTTCTTGAATGTTTAAACCTCTACCTTAGCATTAACAAGGGCAGCAGTGTTGCCAACATGCGAATGAGAAATTTTCCATATATGCATGTTCTGCAGTGTGCATAGGTTAGGCTTAAGCTGATGTCCCAGCATGGTGGTGTCATATTTGGGATAGATTTTGTACTTTGATAGACTTCACATTTACAGGAAAAAATGTTCATGTGTGAGCACAGCGTCAACAGCAACACTGGCAAACTACCCTAGCAAGCTTTCTTGCCACTCTTGTGGAAAGATTCTGTCTAGGGAAGCTAACAAGTTCAATTGTCCTTGTAATTTCTTCTCTGATGAGACTCCCAGCAAGCGTGGCAGTTAGAGTGTGATAGCCCTGCAGGTGAGCTGGTCTGTAGAATCACTTGATGTTTTGTAGGTAACACGTGAACACTAAATGACAACTGTTTTCAGTCCTGACCAACTGATGTCAGTTTTGCAAGCCATCTAATGGACAAACAGTTGAAAATTACCCAGGGTGACTTACGTTGTGAAAACTCTGACACAGTACCCATTAGCCATCTTATTAGATAAGGAGTATCTTCAGTAGAACGCAGGTAATTATTTTCAAAAGATAGGTGTATTCCAAGGTTATGCACAGACAACTTAAAGCCATCAAGACTGACGTAGATGTAAGCTAACTGAATGGGCAACATGGTTTCGAAAACACTGGCTTCACATATTACTAATGACAAAACTGATTGACAGAATCCCAGAGCAGAAGAAAATGTGTATGTGAATGTGTGGAATGTCTCTGGATTCCCTGAGTTGTGTTGAGGGGAAGAAGGAAGTTAACACTTTTCTGTGTTAACAGGGAACCGTGTACCTGGCTCAAGCTGTATTAATAACTGCACTGGGAGAGTCATAGCTATGAAAATCTGAGGACTGCTCGAAACTGGAGTTTTGGTAGGCACATGTCTCCTGTGCTTAAAGCTAGAATTTTAAAGGAATATTTTTACCTAAATGGCAGGAAATTTAAATCACTGGAAGCCCACGCTATACCAGCAATAAAAAGTACCTTCAGTAAAAATGATCGTTGCTTTGTTTCAAAGACTGTTACAGAAGCAATTTGTGGTGCACCCAATTCAGACAGAGGCTACGTTGTTTGGCACTTTGAGCAAGATATAGCAAAAGACTAAGAAGAATAATCACTGCATTTACAAAAGGTAGGGAATAAAAACTGTCCCACTTCAAGAAAAAAAAAGGGAAAATATGCAAAATTATCAGGAATCAATTCTGAGAAGAGACTGCAGTCCTGAGCAGACGTAAGTGCCTTTAAAGCACTTAAGTGCTGAATCAGACAGAACATTGGGTCATCACATCCAGTGTTTCTAGGTGTGTCATCTCCCTGACATACCAGAGCACAGTTCATCTCAATAAAGCTCTTGTCTTGTGCTTACAAGATTGCTGTGGGCAATTTTGAAGCCATTAGTTTCCTACATGCCCTCTGCCCTGTTCTCTCCGTTCCAACACAAAGTTGCTGATCTAGGTCACCTACTTGGCTCTCCACAGCTCCTGAAGTTCATACACATATACATATATAATTTTTTAGCCTTCTAGAAAAACACTAGAAAACTCCATGAGGATCTGAGCTGATGTCAATTGTGTTTTCAAGACCAGCCCTCCCACTGGTGTGGCAGTGTATAATACTGCAATAAACATGCAAGAGCTTGTTTCACTTTTGAAGAGTCATCCCCAATATTTCCATACTCTTTCAGCAGGTATGCTGTTATTTTGTATTTTTTTAAGCTGTAATAAAATACAAGTTCTCAAACCATAAAAAATATTCCCGACGCAGAAACAATGAGTCTGCTGCATTTATCGGCAAAGGCTTGATAAGGCTCTGGCTTCCCGGATATGGGGTTCATTCGTTCCTTTTTGGAGTACTTGGCTTCAAACTGCGGACGTATTTCCTCCTAATGAATAGACAGACAATGTTCACATACAGCATGGTTAGGAAAGATTCTGTAGAAGACGTCAGATCATTTATCAGGTCACTATTATCAGGAATTTCATCTTCAGCAACTGGCACAACCACTATAAAAGCTGAGTGGGAATCAAGCACTATACCCATAAAAATGTATTGTAAGGAACCATTCCATCTCATATTGCTCAGCTCCTTCCTAATGTGGACATTGTTATTAGGAGGAAGAGCTTTCAGCAGCAGAAATATCAAGCCCTAGTTTGCCATAAGAACTCTCCTTTGAAATGAAACTTGGGGTTTTCTTGGGGAAAGCCTTGGTTATTCTATTCACAGCCTTGTCAGAAGACAGAGTTCACCCTTAGTTCAGCTGAAACGCATGGGTTTCAGCTGCAGTAGGGCTACCCCACTACTCTGCCATCCAGAAGGTTCTCCAACAGCCATGTGCCTTGTGGCATCTCACCCAGGTCTGCCTTTGAGGATGCTGTTATAGATGAGAGAAAGCACCAGGCTGTGAAGATAGAATCTAGCAGCTGCTGGTCAGTCCATCTACATTAGAAGTTTTACAACTGCAGTGATTTTAAGCCCACTGGAGCACATGCCTGTGGTACAGCTGGCTACAAGGGACCACAAAGGGAGCTATGGACTGTCTTTGCAGCTTCTCCAAGAGGAGAGCATTCTGCTGCGCTTTTCTTTTCAATAGCCAAGAACCCAGCTTACAATTTCCTGGCCACTTCCACCCCCAAAGTATGCTCAGCTGCGATGCCTCTGTAACTAACTGTGTGCTTGAGGGAACCAGCCCTACATCATCTAAATACAAAGGCCAACCTTGTTTCTCTGGAAGCAGGGTAACACCTTGATCTTATTCTACCTTGCTGAAGCTGTTCCTGCCATACCAGGGCTGAAGGCTGCTCTCAGACCATCATCAAGCAAGAGAAACAATGCAAGTACTTTTCCTGTGTTCCTGGGAACATGCAAAAGAACAGTGTGTGATAACACTGAAGCAGAGCACTCGGGAATTGCACCCTGTGGATTGTGCAAGGGCTCTGCCAGATGACCTGCTAAGTCATGTACAAGAAACACTTTTTTGAAGCTCTCTCTAAGCCAAGGTTTGATTACCTTTTACAATCTGCACTATAGGGAAGTCCTTGTCATATCCACATACCCACGAATCTAGGTATCACTTATGATCTTCAGCCAATTCAGATAACGCAAATGCTATTTTTACAGACGCCCTCTGAAACTCTGGCATGAACCTGTTAAACGACACTCCAATGCTGAGCGCACCTCGGGGCAGGAAGTGAACAGTCCTATATCTGGGTGAGGTTAATGACAAAAAGAAAGTGACTCTGAAGAAAAAAAGTGTGCTATAAATAACAGCAAGTCCATTTCAGCTGGGAGTATCAGGAACTCCGTTCAGTTGGTTTCCTGTTGCAAAGGCCCATTCACTTTCCACGCCTCCCGTCTTGCATCCCAGTAAGAAGAAAGTGAGTCCACATATGCAGTGTTGGAAGAGGCAGAATACACTCAGCCCATGCTCCCTGTGCATGAGGGATTTACAAGGTTGTGTATGAACAGATTTAATTCTGTTTCCTATTGTCTTTGTTGTTTCATTCCTTTGTCTCTTCATTTAGAACAGAAAAGTGGTAACAAACTGATAGCAAGCTTTATAAATGTGATTTTTTTCCCCAATCTATTGTTGTAGGGATTAATAAATTTCCATCTGTAGCAAAACATTTTTCAATTTGACAATGCAAATTAAAACAATCAAAAGCTAGACATGGCAGACAATGTTAATAAAAATAACAGTCTTCATTAACAAAAGCTTGTGACTTTAAATGGTAATTAGAACTCTTTATTGATTTATTTGAAATAGCTAATAAAAGAAATGAGTTTATTTTGTCTAGCAAAAACTGAATGGAATGTAGAGAGCAAATATAATTAGCAGAGATTTTATTATAAAACAGCACTTATAGGAGTAGAATTTTCATCAGCTGGAGACAAAATTCTCACTGACATCTCACTGACATGTACAACCCCAAGACTGAGCTCTCCAAGATGTGTCTTTTTCAGCCTACATAAACCAGACCATTCTACTTCATCCCTGCTTCTCGAACATGGATCATTCCAATGCATAACTCACAGGAGAAACTATGCTGATTTCTGGAGCATCTAATACGGTTCAATGTGCACTGCCTTAGGCCAGATGTTTGTGCACCAGAAGAGCTACTCTACATTGATTTGTGAAATTTCTTTTTTTTTTCCAGGTCGTTTCTGAGAGCCTCAACAGGTAAATTCTTACAGGAGTCATGTTCTTCCTAGTCCAAGCACATACTGTCCTTTACAGCCCTTTACAGAAAAGGGTCTGTATAAGATTGAATACCTGAATCTTGATCGCTGGGGACAATTGTAGCACCCCAGAAGTAAGTTTACTTGCAAAGTCCATGGCCTTGAGTTCCTGCTGGCATCTCTAACCTCTAATTTGAGAGACAAAGGTACCATCTGGCACAATGCTTTGGAAAAATCTGCTACCCCCTGCTGTAGAGACTTATAAAACTCCCTCTAGAACTGTAAGAAGGTGTAATGAAAAGCTCTGGAGAAGGTACATTCACCACTGAGTGCCACATGGCACCTCACAGAGGTCTTGTTGACAGAGGTGTTAATTATAAAAAGCCTGGCGTGAGCATAAAAAGCCAGCTGACCATCAGCAGGGAGCAGGTACCCTCTGAAAACTGCTGACATGTGTATGTCACCCTGAAAGGCCAAACTGAAATGGTCTGACAATGATTATTTTAAAAAAAATATGTTATTTGATAGACTTTATAAAACAAAGACATCATATGTCTATGAGGATAGTTTCAACTACCAGAAGCTCTTACAGGCTTTCTGACTGGAAGACAACAAATACTCTCTTGTCTTTTTCAGTGCTTATTCCAGCAAAAGGCTTTACTTTCATAGGCATCGTAACTCTCCTCTAAAAAAGCTTAGACATCAGAGGGTGAATCCGACAGAGCAATGCTTCCCTCCAGGCTCTGCAAGAGGATATGGATTTTCAGTAGTAGCTGCAAGGTTGTCCATGTGCATGAGGAGAGGGAAGCATAACGGGAGGTGGTCGTGAATGGCCTTGAAGCTGTTGGGTTCACACCTGAGCAAAATATTCCATGCTCCTACTGCAGCAGCCAGAAATCACTCACATTACACGGAAAGAAAAATAACAGCTATCACTTAAGAACAGCCTTACCAGAAAAGTCAACATTTGTCAATGAACTGATCAGTGCACTAGAATCCTGATTTGGAAACTGTGGTTTGGCACAGCTATCTTTGCCTTAGCTGCCAGCAGCAGCAGTGGATTTCTTTTCAAGTAGCTATAAGGAGACATGATCGATCACTGCTGGTCAGCTTTGAACCTCAGAGGCTTTCGAACCTCAGGCAGGACTTTCTCAGTGTGGGCTGTCTGTGACTTGTCAACATCAACAAAAGCAGGCTGCTAAACTCAGGAGAGGTAAATCAGTATTTAAAGTATTTTCTAAATATATGACCATAGCCCTGAAGTATCACCAAGATTTGACAGAACATGCCCAAGTAATGATGTTCCTGCTGCTGCAAAGAAACCACCGATTTCCTGTTGTGTAGTTTGTTTCATTTTATGTTGCTGGATTATTTTCTTAGTCATTAAGCAGTTAAAAAAATAATCGTACCAGCAAACAATTGTATTGTTTCATGGTCTCATTGAACTATATTGCCTTGTAAGACAAAAATTCCATAACACAGAAGTCTGTTTCTCTGCTGGCAAGATTAAAGAAAAAGAAATTCCTCCACAGAGGCAGCAATGTAGAAGTTCAGCTACATTGAAATCACTACAGCAGTCTCGTGGAATCCCTCCAAGAACTTCAAGAATGTCTCTGGAGAGGAAGAAAAGCAGACTTGGTGCACACCTCTGTGTCCAAATCCCACTGAAGGAGCACTTTATCTGTGTGTGCATTGAATCTTCCTTTTCTCTTGCATAATCACAGAGCATCACAAGAGCATCAAGAATGGGAAGGGACCTCGAGAGATCACCTTCTAGTTCACTTAGACCTCAGAACTCATTCCCAAGAGCATGCTGTTTCTTTCTGGTAACCACCACAAAAAAAAGTTTAAGGGTTTTTTTCTCTGTTTAGTTTCCTCCCTAAGGGAATTTATGCTACCAATAGAGGATGAATTAAGTCCTTTGACTTGATTCACTGCCTTCAGTCTCTCCACAGCACTGTATACTTAACCAGAATCTGAGCATTCAGAAGCTGATACAAGCCTCACAAAGCTTTCTCTCCATCAACATTCTTAGTGGCTCTCTGAAAAAATAGGTAAAAGCTCATTTGCCAAAGTTCCTGGTAACCTAGACTGTCAAGAACTGCCCTGGATTCAAAAGTAAAATTTTCTATTTTTCCCCAAAGTGATTTTTTTTCCCTGAAATCTCCCACAACAGCAGCCACCGATAGACTAAAATTAATTCTTATTTACAAAGATGTAAAAAGAGAGGACAGTTAGACCTGGGGAAATATTCTTCATATTCCGTTAGAAGTGTGTGTGGAGAAAAGTGCTTATTTCCTAGGTTATGAAGATTTAAATAATTACTTGACAACAAATCCAAAAGAAAAACACGCTTCCGTTTCACAGTTTGAACCAAACCTCTTTGTATTACAGATTAAGTTGCACATTTTTGATACAGACCTCTTCTTCTTCCCAGTCTATCAAGTCCCAGTCATAAGCAATTACTGCTCGCCTTCTTTTCCAGAACTCCAGAAAAACAGTTGCTGGAGAAAAAAAACAAAGTAAAAAAGCCAAAATTAATTTTGAAGTCGAGAAAATGTTAATGACTGTCACAGAATTTGTTGAATCAAGCTGTTACATTATTTTCATTTCTTTGCATAAGTGGGTTCCTTTGAACAGCAAATCATGCTGATGATCAAAACTGCTTTCAAAAAGCATTGCTTTCTAAGGATGACTTCGCTCTCTTCAGGCGCGATTGAGGCTTTAGAAATTTCATTTAGTGATAAGTGAGAGTGTTTAATTTCCAACCAACCTCAGGAGCACTCTCAAAGGATAAAATTGTTCTTGTGACTCATCGCCACTAGATACAGTAGATGTCTGATTAGGCTAAAGGTTTCTTGGGGTGCTGTAGATAAAGCAGTAACTGTCCTTCTTTGAAGACCATTTGCAAAATAGAGAAATTAGAACCCAGAACAAGCGCATCGCAGTGTGTCTGTAAATCTGTAGAGCACTATTGAGGAAATGGGGACATTGTCTTAGACATTTCTAATGAAAGGAGTAGAACACCTCTCTTACAAGGAAAGGCTGATGGAGCTGGGTCTCTTTAGCTAGGAAAAAAGGACACTGAGGGGTGACCTCATCAATATTTATAAACATGTGAAGGGTGAATGTCAGGAGGATGAAGCCAGGCTCTGCTCTGTGTCATCTAATGATAGGACAAGGGGCAATGGGTGTACGCTGGAACACAGGAGGTTCCACATCAATATAAGAAGGAACTTCTTCACAGTGAGGGTGACAGAGCACTGGAACAGGCTGCCCAGAGGGGTTGTGGAGTCTCCAAA
>JAOXOE010000001.1:33676139-33700275 GCA_028565055.1 Phoeniculus purpureus | reverse complement strand
AAACAATATGGATGTGTTCCTGTGTGACTTGGTCTGGGTGATCCTGCTGTGGCAGGAGGATTGGACTAGATGATCTTCCGAGGTCCCTTCCAATCCCTAATGATTCTATGAGTCTATAACCTCCTAGTTCTCATTTTTCCCTGCTGGCAATGATAAAGAGCTGTAGAACATCACAAGCTTCTCCTCCTCTCCTTGGAGCCCTGAGATTATCCAACACAGGAGCAAAACTAGTGACAGTGGAGCTCAAAGCAGCTTGGTTTAAAGCAGAAGGGCTTCAAAACACCACTGGAAAAGGGGAAATATTCCCTAACTTAATGAATAATCTACCATGCTTTACTCCGAAGTCGTATATTATCAATTGACTACAGTGCCTTATTTTTTTTTTGTTTCAAAAACAGCAGTTTATGCAGCAAAGATTATCTTAATAGTTCCTCTCTTTGTCAGCAAACAATCTTAAATGCAGGAGTTTCTGATAACATGCCCAGAGCTATTAAAAAATTTTGTGTGTAAGCCCCTACTAGTAATAATAAACCACAATAAAACCTTGTCTAAATGAAGTAGAATCAACACGAATACAAAGTGTTTACATGATCCATCAATGTTGCTTGGAACAAACAACTATTTTGAGATGTATTTGCTCGTTAAAAGCCAAATGCTTTAATGCAACACCCAACCAAGACATGTAAGAGGCATCATACCTTCCAGTCAAGCATTTACCCTTCGCCACTGGTGAAAGGCAACAAGATCTCTTTACAACATCTCGCCTTTTTCAATAAATTTTGCATGAAAACACGTTGCCTGAGCACCAAGTTGCCTGCTGTTGCATTGGAAAGGCAATAAATGTTTAATGAAAACAACAGCGCGCAGCTTGGTGTCAGACAACAGCTCTCACACTGGCCTGCTTTGATCTCAACAGACATTTAAAAGGAGCTCTGAGTGTGCTTTGCACCACACAACTCTGTAACCTGTATGCAAATAGCTGAAAATTACCATAAATGGCTTCTTAGTGCAGAGGTAAGGAAAAAAATAAGTAAGTACAGGCTCCAGGAGTGTCTGACTGCCATTAAACTCTGACAATTCCAATATTCCCCATTTACTTCTAATGTCTTCTGCCAAGCTCTGAAAAGCTCATCAACAGGCAGTTATCACCCACATACTGGCCATGGAACCAGCTGGGAGTCTGCCAGGGCTGAGCACACAGAACTCTGCAAGGGTTTTGGGTAAACGCCACTGAAAAAGGTCCCTCAGCAAATACCTAAAGACCTAACATATGGAATTAAAAGGAAAAAATGATGGCTGTTATCTAAAAAACAAGCTCTTCTGCTCTGTAGTATCTTTCAAAGCATTTAAGGAGCTGTGAAAACTGTTAATCATAGAATCATAGAATCATTAGGAATTGGAAGGGACCTCGAAAGATCATCTGTCCAATCCCCCACCACAGCAGGACCACCTAGTTCAAGTCACACAGGAACACATTCAGGTCAGTTTTAAATGTCTCAAAAGAAGGAGACTCCACAACCTTCCTGGGCAGCCCCTCTGTCACCCTCACTGTGAAGAAGTTCCTTCTCATATTGACGTGGAACCTCCTATGTTCCAGCTTACACCCATTGCCTCTTGTCCTATCACTAGAAGACACTAAGAAGAGCCTGGCTCCATCCTCCTGACACCCACACTTCACATATTTATAAACATTATCAGGCAGAGTTAGCTCATGAAAACTTTCTAAGCCTTTATTTTTCAGCTTTTCAGTTAGTTTAAATTTCAGGTTCAACTGACACTTGAGACTTTGGACAGACAACCATTAGAACAACAAAGACTGACAGAGACCTTCGGTGGGTAAACCCCAGCAAGCCGCATTCCTTTACTGCACTCTGAATGGACTCTTACCTTAAAACTGGTGCCATAAAAAATAGGCTACTTTGTTAAACTAAATAGTTTAACTGTAATGTCTTGCAATACTACAACCTCCACGAAACCAGAATACTCAGTGTATACATTAATAGGTGACTGCTGTGCAGATTCTTACATACTGAAGATGAAAGCTAGGATCAGGCTGGGGAAAGGGTAGATGTAATGGCAAGTGCACTGACGTAAAGTTGTGTGCTGAAATGAAGGGAAAGGGAAGAATTGGAGCTGATTGGAGAAGACAATTTAAGCTAAATTTAAATCCAAACCAAAATGTTGTAATAAAAAAAACATAAGAAAGAGGAGATATGTCTGGCACAAAGACTCTTACTATCTCAGACATTCATACAATTGTTAAGTCTCAAAGAGTGATCCCTTCCTGCAAAAATGTAATCATAAGACTACAAATTATGAGCTAAGCACATACTTGTCACTGGGTAAATCTTTCTAAGAGTGCAGGTCAAGGACATGAACTTTAAGTACAGTTCTGAATGAATCTTGATGTCTGGAAATGTGGTTGTTTTTTTTCTTCTGACAAGAATCAGCACAATAACTCCATTACCAGAAAATGCCATGAGCCCTGCACAGTCACTTTCAGGGAGGGCAATCCATACCTAAGCAGCTGAGTATGTGGGAAAGTGATGTGAAATTATTACATCCTTTGATTTAAAACACATAGCATATTTCCTGGAATATTCAACCTTCTCCCATCAGTTTTTTTTTTTATTTTGGGTAAGAAAATTAATGGTAATTTAAAAACATTTAAAAATTGTAACTATATTAGCTCTATTTATTTTGGTACCATTTATGCATTCCCATTTTGAGAACAGCAAAGGGGGTGTGAGTCCAATTTACCATCAGGACTGTTTGGAGATACTGGAATGTGTACGTGAACATAAAAGTTATATGAAATTAACCACAAAAAAAAGTGGGCAGTGTTTGCAGTGGTCCAGCAGTTCAGAGCACAGGAGGAAGTACTTTGCAAATCCCAAAGTGTGGGTGAGATGTCAGATTGCAGGGCTGCAAAGGGCCTGACTAACTGTAACTCTCCAGCTGCAGTATCCAGCCAGAGACCCTTGAACTAACCTATGCAGTCACTGACAGGAAAAGTAAGCTTTCTACAGCAGAATTCCTTGTCTCTGGACCTACAGCTTTTCCTCTGCAAAGACTACAAGCTCTGCGTTGCTGTATATTCAAGCAGGCTTAGTTGCTCTGGGTATGAAAAATGTAAGAGGAATCAGGCAGAAGGGTTTTCTAAATATCCTACTCCATGTTTATTTGTTAACTAAAATAATTTGAATTCTCTAAGCTATTAACACCCTTGCTAATCTGCAATCCTTTCCCATCCATCCTGCAAGTCCATGTGCACAGTGGAGATAGGCATGCTGCAGGTTTATCACACCAGGCAAGCACAGAGCGCTCTCCCCACTTGAGAGCAATGCATTATTCATGTTGGTTTCTCACTGACTGTACCCAGAATTTGACTGGTTTGCTGTTCCCAAGCCTCAGATTACTTGGCATACTCATCGAGCCTGCTGGCAAATAGGTCTGAGAAGGTTGCAAAGCCTTTCTGCAAAGCTCAGAACATACAGCACAGACATCTCCAGGGAAAAAAACCTAAAAAACCAAACAACAAAACCATCTAGTTGTCTCCTTGGAAAACAAAAATAACCAAATTCTTATATTGCCTCCAGTTCACTCCAGCAGTGCCATCAGCCAGCAGCTGAGATTTTGCACTCTACAGGAACTTCTCTCAAAAAGAAATCTGAAAGAGTAGTGTTGGTGCTAAAAAACACAGAAGCATAGTTAAAAATCTACTGTGTTTTATCATTGCCTCAAGCCTAGTCTATCCTCATTTTTCCTTATGGAGAAGCTTACATACTCCGCTGAATAGAGGAACTGTGTTTGGAAAACAGAGCAGCCTACACGAGAATAGTTAGTCAAAATGGAAAAAGAAAGGTCTGATAATATTATCATTCTTATATTCCCTACGAACATTTTTAAGGCAAAAAATTTCTTGATTCGCATGGTGTCTCAGATTTCAGTCCTGCCCTTGTTGTCCAACAAGGGTTTCTCAAATAATTACAGAAAAATTGTTTTCTCACAAGAAGTGGGGTAGGGATAGAATTGTTTTTTTCAAAGGAAAGAGGATATTAGAAAAAGCAAAAGAAAATGTTTTGAATCAAGACTTTTTTGTCTGTGTGTCAGCTTTGATAGAGCTTTATGCAGGATGTAGGGCTGGATATTGCCTTAGTTCAGTTTTTAACTGCAATGCATGTACCGTATAGGTATCTGATCTCCTTCCTTTCTTCTAGAATGTATTAGAGGAGCTCTTTGCATTTTGGACCAAGGCTTCAGTTACCTACAGTTTTCAGTAAATTAGGAGTAAAGGAAACAGGTACTTTTACTGAAGCCACATATCTGAGTTTCACATAAATTGAAATAAATTTGAATATGTTTTCTTTTTTCCCCATGGGGGCTATTCAGTCATGTCTTTTGCACCCCAAATATCTATTTCTAGACCTGAATATAACATTTTAATTTAGCAGAGTGTTGTCATCAATCATGAAAGGATCGCTGCTTCTCATATTGACAAAGTCAAATCCCAAATCATAAAAAAGTGAATGTAAACCATCATACTCCAGATATAAATGTTATGATCTTCATCTACTCCTTCCTGTCTATTTCTTTAGTCAGAACAGACATGTCTTAATTCTAATCAAGGTAAATTACAAAGTTAACAGCCACTGCAGTATTTAATGTAAAGTGGGGTTGGTAAGTGAGGGAGCATCAACAAATTTAGACGAATTGCATGGGTTTATAGACTGTGCCAACTAGGTAAAATGCCACAAGGTGCTCACTTGTCGCTGACTAACTTGAAGAAGTAAACACCGTTAAGTAGATCAATGCTGGTACTCTCAAGTCACAGGACACAGTGATGGAATTTGTTACACAAAACACTTTTTAATATGCTCAAGAATATTAAAGTGTGGTGTGATAATATGAGATCTATTTTCCCATGGATGTTCTTTCACTAATGACAATATCTGCCGAGTGATACATGTGTTTAGTCCAAAATGCAGATTTTTCAGAGTTAATCCTTTTCCCTCAGGGGTTCACGGGAATATTTCCATTGACCTCGAAGTGACACAGTAAATCAAACGTCAGATCCTTTTGAGAACTGCATCAATACCACTGTGGCATTAAATGCCACCATGGGATCCAATGCTTGACAAATCTTTACATTTTTTACTCCTTTTGAAGACAGTTTTATTTAATTGTCTAAGGTATTGAAAAGAAAATGCAAACTGCAGCACTGGGAGTCTTTAACTGCATTAAAGAAGACACAAAACATGCATCAAACATAATCTTAAAGCTAATGACTGAGTGAAGGCAGTTCAAAGATTCTTGAAAAATATCTCTCTCAAGCTCAATTGCATTACACCAAAGATGACCTTGGTTCATTGCCTTCCTATCTACCAACAGAATACCAAGCAACCCCATAGAGGAAGCAATAAATAAATAAAGCATGTCATTGCCCTTACAAGTAAGCAAGGTATGTGGAAATGACAGAAAAAGCTGTAACTGTGGTATTTCAATCCCCCAAAACTCCTTAATGATCTACATGAAAAGAAAGACAGAGTTTTTGCACTAACACACTTATTCTACTTTAAAAGAATCCATCAACTGAAAAGTATTTTCTTGTTCCAAAGAGATAAGAGACTGGTAAAATGAATTGCCTCTTTCATGTTGTAGATGCTTTAAAACTGTAAGTTCTGTATTTGTTTTTACAAATGTCGTAGCGTATAACCATCCCTTCCACCCTGCCTACGAACACAGCTAATAAATTTTTACTTCTAAGCTTGACCTTTACAATTACTGTTATTATTGGGTCCAAGAGAACATAAACTGGACTGGCATAAGAATTGTACTCACCTATTCATGAACTTGTATCGGCGATGCAGGTAATAGATTTTTCTCCTGGAAGAACAGCAAAAATGAAGCCAGTCGAGAAGAAAACCCATCGTCAGTTACAGTATGAACTAGCAAGGAAGGAAAGGAGATTGAAGACAGAAGCCTGTAAGAGGTGGAGGAAGAGACTAAAAGAGAGATTAACAGAACTGTCACAGGAAGCCACACAGACTCTGGTGGCATTTGAATTGCAAGAAGGTCATCATATTCCCATTTTCTTCTCCTTCTCTGCTATTTGTCGTGTATGAAAGATGGAGGCCCAAAGATATTAATGTCTATAAATAATTGAAGGGTGGGTGTCAGGAGGATGAAACCAGGCTCTTCTCAATGTCATCTACTGATAGGACAAGGGGTGTAATCTGGGTGTAAACTGGAAAATAGGAGGTTCCGCATAAATAGGAGAAGGAACTTCTTCACAGTGAGGGCAACAGTGCACTGGCTTTGTTGTGAGGCTGCCCAGGGGAGTTGTGGAGTCTCCTTCACTGGAGGTGTTTAAAACCCGCCTGGATGCGTTCCTGGTCTAGGTGATCCTGCTGTAGCAGGAGGGGATTGGACTAGATGATCTTCTGAGGTTTCTTCCAATCCCTAATGATTCTATGATTCTATGTTTCTATTTCAAAGAAGTCTGTAAATTGTTGCAGAAACTCTATAGGACAGATACAAATATGGATAAATCATCTCAGATCCACTATGAATTATTAAAGCTCTATTTGGTGAAACACAAGCCAGGAAAGCAGTACCTGATGCTGCAAAATGCTGTAATATGTGCAGTACTGGGGCCAGTGCTTGCTGTTGGGGTAGCATCCCTTGAAACAGAATACAGGCTACACAAGCAAATAAGTGTGTGCTCACAACCAAAGACCCTGGCCCCTCAAGCGTGCAGAGACTCCCTCCGCCCCTCATACAGGCACAGCTCAGATCTGTTTTCAGTGCAATAAGCTGTGTGGGTACTAGTGAGCAGAAAAGAGTGCACGAGCAGAAGCACACTGATCACATCCTCAGCCTCTTCCTCATCAGCCCTTACCATCCTGTGGAGGTCCAGACTGAGGATTCTACTTCCCATTTCACTCTGCTGCTGACAGCTCTTGTTCTCCTCATAAATACCTACAACTCAAATTACCACCTCCAGTACTGACTTTGTCATCTGCTAAATCAAGGTGCTTTCTATGTATTCTGAGAGGTTCCATTGTATAACGCTGAGCTGTATCACTTCTGGAAAACGAAGAGCTCACACCACACATATATTCTGAATATTCATGTATATTAAATGTACTCTAGGAATGCTGTTAGCACCTGGGAAGGAAGCATGGTTGGGTGATGTCTACAACAAGACAGCACTACAGAAAAAAAAAAACCCAGTTAGTATTCCAGCTTAATTTTCAGAACTTGTAATTTAAAAATTGTATAATGTTTTGACATAATTTTCGAGATTATTTTGTTGTCAATGCCCATATTGTGCTGATAAAGTGAAAATTTCAAATCAATTTCATGTTGGCCAGCGTCCTTTGTCCAATTCCTCCACAAGATAGTGTTTATCTTGCTCTACTCTGCAGGAGCAGAGAAGGATCCAAGCTAATTGTTTCTGAAGATGCCATCTATTTCTTGATTTTGCTTCAAATAGTCAAACATCCAGTATTTGCCACCCCTGCTTTGAAACAGCACAGATTTTATTCACTGGTGTGTGGTCCTCAGATACTTCTAAAATATGGGAAGCTACAAGCACCCCTTAAAACAAGAGTTGAGACAAGGGCATCTGGAAGATGCAGCTTAGACTAGTGGGTATTTTGTAGAATGATGGTTCTGTTTTAAATGGTAAGCAGCACCGGTGTTCTTAAAACTTAAAAGCCTGCCCTGAAGAAGTCAGAAAATCACCACAAGTTCCCCTTAACAATACTATAGTAATTCTCTCTCAGAGGATGCGCAAAGAATGAAGCAGGGGTCCTGAACCAGGTCAAGACACTATTTTCAATGCTTTCTGTATAATCTATATGGCATCTACTTCACTATCTGTTGAAAGACAGGTTTCAAAAAAGGACTTCAGATTCAGAAAGAAGCTGCTCACAGAGATTAAAGTCTGAGTTTTTAGATATTAGTTTCTTAATTGGGAGAACTTTTCCTCCTACTGGGGCAGGTTCATCACAAGGAATGTCACCTAAGTCACTGAGGGTGAGCTTTTGGCCCAGTCCTTTATTTCTACATCTAGAAGACTTTTAAAGATATTGCAATGACTTATGATAGCTTTTGTATTTTTCTCTTTATCACTAAAAGCAAAAGAAAGAATAAGTTTCTTTTCAAGAGTCTTCAAGAATCTTTTCAAATCTTCAAGAAAGTTGAAGATTTGCTATCAAAATGAAAATCAAAAGACATGCAGAATAAGCTTGAAATTTTGTCTTTAATTTATATCCATTTTTCCTAGCAAATTCAGTACTGCTACAGCTTGTCTCATGCCAGTGGCATTTTTCCTCCTTAAGCAAGAAGAAAACACAACAAATCTTACAAAAAGCACTAACTCACTGCATATTCTGGGTCCAATTCTTTTCTTGCTCAGGAGTAATTCCATTAAAATCAATGGAGTGATACATCTATAAACCCTGCTAATTGAAAGAAGAATCAAGACCTCTCAGTTCATGATTTTCGGTCAGTTCCAGTGGAAGTCTTTATGTCAGTTTAACAGTTCTGACAACCAGCAGAGTAAAATCAATACTTCACAAATAAAATTTTGTAGCCAAACATGCAAATAGTGTTAAAGAAATGATAAAAATGATCTGCATGACAATGGAGGATTAATTTGGCTATCAGCAGTGCTTAATATAAAGTCTATATTTTCTCCACGGAAAAAACCGTTTATAGTCTGAATAGTTCTCCTATTAGGTGGGATAGTAATTTATAATCTGTATTTCCATATTTATACACTATACAAGCAATTTATAGGTGCTAAACATACCAGATACGTCCAACAGACATGCACCTTCTGTGCTGCCTTACGTACCTGGATCTTCTTGACCTCCCATTGATTTCAATGAAATGTCCATTTAAAAAACAGCAGCGCACAAGTATGCAGGGGGCTCCAGCATTGAAGGGGTTAAAGGGCCTAAGGACAGAATACCCCATGAAAACAGCTGCACTTCTAAAGCTCAGCTTAATTTCAAACCAGTATTGTACTGAAATTACAGGCATTAACAAGAAAGAGCAATGAACACGGTATCTAAGGTACTCTGTATTGTCTAAAGACGAGCATCATCTTACAGAAGAGCTTTTCCATGAACGTTTTGGAGTTATTACAACATTAGCTTTATGGTATAGTGTGACTTTGGAGAATGAGACAAAATACAGCTACACCTACCTGAAAGGCATTCTTACATTCATTAGTTCAGCATATTTGCCCAGGACCTCCCAGGGGGCATGCAGCTTCACAAAGATGATGTCACTGTTTGTTAGAGAGGACTGCAAAAGAAAAACAGAACAGCCACCAGAGCTTACTTTTCCAAGTGAAAAAAACAAACAACCCGTGGTCAACTGTCAAGATCTCTTTTTCCATTCTTGTGTCACCCCTCTCGCTTCCCAATTCTTCCTAAAGCAGGTGTAGTTCTAGCAGTACTTTGTCAATTTGTTTTCTTTCTGGTCTCCTGAAATCACACTGTGGCTCCTGGCCATGCATTTTATTCACATGGAAAAGAGGACACAGAGGGGAAGCTGGCATGCAGTTGTGGGGTGGAAATAAGTTTAATGGGTAAAACTGTGTTTGGAAGATTGGTCCTGAACTTCAGCTAAAAGCAAAATGGCAAGTGAAGACTCTGTCAATTGATCTGGTTTTCTGCACTCATATGGAGGTGGAGAGGGAGATGTAGAAAAAAAGAAAAGCTTGTGTGTCAGTGTGGTCTTATTGTTGCTGCCTCACATGGACAAGTAGTGAAGTCCCAGATACAGAATCATGGATCTTACCACACAAATTCTGAATGTTAGAACTAAATCCAAATGGAAACAAAGCAAATCTGATGCTGTCCACAGCATATTATTGTATAGAGCTGTTGCCCGGAAAGGTTGAGGGACATGAATATGAAAGCAAGATATCTTTCAAGTGCTACAATCTTCTTTTCTATGGGTCATATGTAGCATGAAGAGAGCTTTTTGTAGGACATGTGTACCAGAATGGCTGTAACCTGAAGAGAAGGGTGTCTGGCAAAGAGCAAAGAGTGTGCAGTAAAGAAGAGAAGGAGAGAAATTTGGCTTTATTTACACTGAGGAGGAGAAATAGTGCTCTACAAGATCGCTACAGCAGGGTCAGCTGAAGCCAATGTGAGAACAGACAGCCGCATGTTTCTACTGGAAGAAGAATCATCCAAATTCTAATGGAAAGTCAATGAAATTCTCATCAAATTGCATTAAATACAATTTTCGATAACTGAATGGATCACGTTAACAAGGAAAGCTGTGGGTTGAGTTCAAGGAATACTCAGAAAATGAGTGAAGGTGTGTAGGGTATGGGATAAGGAAAGTGTGAAGACAGAAAACCAAACAAGAAAAGCGTCCATTTTCTTTAGGGATGATGTGAAAGACACAGAGAGATACTTGCACCCAAAGTAGAATCATAGAACTGTTTAGGTTGGAAAAGACCTTTAAGCATTGAGACCAACTGTTAACCTAACTGCACCAAGCCCACCGCTACACCATGTCCTTAAGCTCTAGATCTACAAAACTTTAAAACACATTGAGGGATGGTGATTCAACCACCTCCCTGGGCAACTGTTCCAATGTCTGATGATCCTTTCTCATGTACTATTGGGCTGCATTAAAAAATGGATTTAGAAAATTATGAAACAAGAGACTTTGTGGTATTAAAAACTGCATGCAAATAAGAAAAAAAATCTCTATGGTCTTCTGCTGATGAATTTCTGAAAAATATTTCCACATAAAAAGGTACAACAGCAGCAAAATGCCCCCAGGTGACTTGCTTCAGAGACAATGAATTCAGTTTCACGCTTTTAATTGATATTTATGGATTCTAAATCAGACATTTAGTGATGTTGTTCTTTATAGGATTTTTCACAAATTATCTTTTATTTTCCCATGAGACTTCAGCAAGTACACACCACAAAACCAAGACTAAGTTGTGCTACTCTAAAAATTTCCTGCAAATGAATCTCTCACAGATGTTAGCAGTGGACTGAAAATTTTGTCAATAAAAGCTCAGATGAAAGAAACTCCTTCAAAACTCAGAAGAACCATCTAATAAGGAAGATATAATCCTGATACACCAGTAAAACTTGAGAAATGGAGGAAATGTATTAAAAACAGACTGTAAATGTTTGTAGAAATGGATGTTAAACAGAAAGCTTAAGGGTGTTTTCTGTCATATTGTCATTTAAGCCATACTAGACAGAGCAGCCACAGTGACATCACTTGTGGACGTGCTGATTCACAAGTAGTCACTAGCTTCGCTGAAATTTGATTCCTTAATGTATCACATGTTTCACACAGACATGAAAAACTTCCATGTAGTTATCACAAATACAAATACAGATCTTTAAGTAATACACATTTTCTACACAATATCTTGTAATGTTATTTTGTCAACTTTGTTAATGCAAGATCTAACCAAAATACATTTGGGAGGTCCAGCTATTCTCAGTAGAAAGAGATAATAATGTTAAATTATTAATATGAAAACCCATTTCTCTTAGGTTTGCTGATATTAAGTGTTTGGAAAGGAAAGCACTGAGAAAAGAAAGCCTGAAAAAAACCAAGAAAGGACTGGAAAGACAAGAACAAATGTATGGAGGAGAAATTGGATTAGTTGCCACATCAACTTAATCTAAGGAGAAAATAGCTAATCAAAAATACCCCCAAAACACCAAAACCACTATGTTAGTTACAAAAACACTTTAGTGAATGGAATCTAAACTCTTTTTAGATTAGTATTGAAATGCAATATCCTTTGTGTCCTAAGTGTTTCATTGAGACAAAAGGAACATTCTTCTGTGATAATTAACTTTTGAGGCTTGGCTCATTAAATGATTTGGAGAAGGAAATTGAATTTCACATTATAGGAACACACAAGCAAAAATCAATATAACATTGCACCTCTTGGAAATTTAAATAAGACACGTATTGACGTAAGCAATCTGCTAGAAATGAATTCTAAATGGTGAAGAAAGAAAAACAAGGGAAGTAAGGGGACTGACAATGAGATAAAGCACTTTTTGCAAAGAGAAAAAAGCAGTAAGTGTCTGGAATCGACCTGTGACATCAATGCCTATAGAGTTATCACCATTATGATAGTTGCTGGCCCACCAACAATCAAATAAATTGGTTGTTTCCAAGCGATTTCTTGAGGAGGAATACCACTTGCTCCTCTTCAGGGCAGTGTAAACCCAGTGTGATAGGAGACTTGGTAAATTCAGGGAACTATGACTAATTTAGCTTGGAGTCACCCAGGTTAACTCTGTAGGGCCATTTTAGATCAGGTTGGTCAGGGGCTTGGCCCCTGGAGTTCTGACTGTATCTACAAACAGAGCTTTAACAGCCTTTGAGCAACCCACTCACTGAAATTGGCTGGAGAAAATAAATATTTCGATGGAAGAAATGCATTTTCTCCATAGAAATGTTGGTTGAAAACTACAGGTTCCTAGATGTGGAAATTTATGAAAATTCAAATTGTTCTGCGCAAAGACAGCATTCTTTAAAACACAACTGGTTTCTCACAAGAACCTTAAAAATTATTATCCTACTGAAAAGCACTAGATTTTGTTTCATGAAACTCTGATCTTCAAAACAGATTTGTATCACAGAACTCAGATTATGAGAATTTTGGTTACAAACACTTAATATACAGTTCAGTGTTCAGTACCATCAATCTATTATCTTTTTTCATTTTTTTTTTTTCAAGCTGCAATCTTCCCCTCCTTCTCTCTGCTACCCAGCCCCATTTTACAGCTGAAAATCATATTCCATAATTCTTGGAAGTATGAGAACAGTATTTGATAATAACAAGTTTCTATAACCCATACCTCTGTGTTAGAGGCACTCATTAGTTCTAAATCTTTACGGCTTCATTGACAAATGGTTGCCAATCCTAGATTACAGATACTACCATAAGCTCATGTGTAACACACTTGCCCTTCTGGAAATAGTCTTTTTCTTTTACCATCAAGTTTTAATGAAAATTGTATTTCCCAAAGAAATCAACCACAAATGTGCTTAAAACTGAAGCTCCATGTTCTTTTCCAGCATCACGCTGAAAGGAGTAAAAGAGATTAAAGTAGGGGCCATTTACTTAACTTCAAAAGCAGAAACAACTTTGATGAGCTACAGTAATCAGCTACACTAAGGGAAATTAGTAAAGGGTAGATTCTCGTTCTCCTCCTGACAGTGGATACAGGTGGATACTGCTCGAATCTTTGCTACTAAACTCACATGTACTACTGGAGGCATTCTAACTCTTTTTGTTGGCAGGATTCCGATACATATATATATATATATATTTTCACTGTTGTCCAGACTCTGCTCATTGTCAGTCTGAACAGAAGCAACGCGATGACATTCAATGTCTCTTGAAAAGTTCATATTTTGCTGCATTTGCAGGCTGTCTTCCAGGATCAAGTGGAGATTAGTGTCTTTTGTCAAATACCCTCTTGAATGTTCTCCTACAACAAAGACTGTTTTTTGGCTCATTATCAATAGTACTGCCAACTTCTTTTTAAGACAAAACTGTAGGACTCACCTTACTACAAGCAACTCTTGTTGAAAAAGCTGAGAAAAGAGATCCGCAGAGTATAACCTTGAAGAAGGATAAAATTGCATTGTCTCCAATTGAATGGTGTAATTGTTTAATTGCCTTGAGGCTACTAGGCAGGCAACTGTGAAGGCCCTGATTCTCTCATTTGTGTGTGCTTCTCAATAGGGGAAAAAAAATCAGCATTTACCATTAATGTGTTTTCCCTATCATCATTTAAAAGAAAAAAGACTCATGATTTGGGCTATCTTCACCTTTCAAAGCCTTCCCCATAAAAGCAGAAAGAGAAAAATAAGATTTTGAAGCAGTTACAGAAACCAGAATGAAATCTTATCTACTTGAGCAAGACCACACAAAGCAAGTTAATCAGATGCAGTGGGAATGGGGCTTTCGCTTCTGACAAACAGTTTATTTCTGTTAAAAACATAGTGCTGGAAAAGCCAGAAAAGGAGAGAAAAATCAGCATCCCTTCTCTAGTAACAATGTTCTATAATCAAGCTCCATATGATGTTTTAGTGCAGAGTAATGAGTAGTAAATAGTATCTGCTACAGGTTCCAATGTTTTTGTGAATTACTCTATGTTAACAGCACAGACTAATTTGCCACTTCAGTGAATTAAATGGAAAAACAAACCTCAGAAAATTTTAGTTAATTAAACCATCCTTCCTCTGCAAAACCAAAGTAAATGCAAATTCACAAGAGTAGTTTTGTAGAACTGGAAATGCAGAGTAATTTGCTGTCAAAAGTGCATATATTACCACTTGGTAATTGCTTAGATACTGTCAATGTATGTCCAGTTTAAGGAAAAATATTACATACCAACAAGCATTAAACTTCACATAGGTAGAAGAGAGGAATCGAGCAGATGATAGTGTCAATATCTTTCATATATATACTTCAGTCAAAGTAGAGGTTTAATGGAAATAGGGAATACACTGATCACATTTCAATTAGTACTTTAAGAAGATTTTGACTTACAAGAATCTGCAAAAGCAGTAAGAACGAAAATAATAGTTAAAAAAAAGCCATAACTAATAATAGCTAATAAGCTGTTAATAAAATGATGTTGACATAAGAGGACACTTCTCCAGTGAAGTGATCCTGCTGTGGCAGAGGGATTGGACTAGATGATCTTTCGGGGTTCCTTCCAATCCCTGATGATTCTATGACACTGACATATAAAATCTAGAATAATATGATATAGGAGACAGTCATATGATTGCAATTTAAAGTTACTTTTCTATGAAATCTCTTAAAAAAAACATAGTGATGAGTAAAGTTTTATCTTTACTTTGCAAAATACTCCCAGAGGTTCAGCTCCAGTGGCGTTAGTAATGCAGGCAGGTGGCTGGCTATTGCCATCACTCAGGCAATGTGTCATCTAATCCAGGTCAGAGCAGGTGTCATTGTTACAGTGCTTAACTCCTGGCAGCAGCTGACAGGATCTCAATGCTAGAACAGAACAGAGTTAGTAACATGGAGAAACGTTTAAAAGTGTCCTTCCACATGGACAGAATAGTGTGAGTGGGAGGGCAGCTTAAAGAATGTAGTACACTACTTGAGTAGGAATAAAATGCAAATACTATCTCCTTGCTCAAGTTTACTGTGCAGGGATGAGTTTACCCTCTGCAATACAGAGACAAAAATTCCTTTGATAGAAAAAAAACCCCATGATATAAGTTGTTTTCTAATTAATGATATATGAATTCACTTCTGATGAACAGGATGGATCTCACAATAGAGTAACTTTGATGCAATAAATCTACCATGGAAACGATGTCCTCTCTTTCAGACTCCACTTCCTAGAGGAAAAGATTACAAACACATGCACCATGTTCATCTTAATGGAAGAGGTTGACCTTAATGTGAAGCACAGATTAAAAAATTTGTGGTAATCCCATTAGTAAATACTGAATGAATTCAGGTAAGATTTCTGTGACAATGACAACAGCTAATCAGAGAAATATCATGTGACAAGTAGATAGCATGTATCTTTTAATTTCACTGGGCTGGAAGATAGCATAAACATATGAAATAAATTATTTGCAGATTAAAAAATGCAGATACCTGAAACCTCTGAGCAGAACAACACATGTTTACTTATGAACTTTTTATTTGACATTAAGTCTTGTTACATGAGGAATCAGTTATGCACTTTATAATTAATTGCATAATTATTAATTATGCAATTTTAGATTTAAAGCGTTTCTATTTTATACAGTGATAGTTGAGATCAAACATTTTTGATTCTCCTCCCCCTATATTCTGCCCTGGTGAGAATGCATCTGGAGCATTGTGTCCAGTTCTGGGCCCCTCAGTTCCAGAAGGACACAGAGCTGCTGGAGGAAGTCCAGCACAGAGTCAAGCAGATTATGAAGGAAGTTGGACACCTCCCTGACGAGGAAAGGCTGAGGGAGCTGGGTCTCTTTAGCTTGGAGAAAAGGAGCCTGAGGGGTGACCTCATTAATGTTTATAAATATGTGAAGGGTAGGTGTCAGAAGGATGGAGCCAGGCTCTTCTCAGTGTTATCTAATGATAGGACAACCGGCAATGGGTGTAAGCTGGAACATAGGAGGTTCCACATCAAAATGAGAAGGAACTTCACAGTGAGGGTGACAGAGCACTGAAAGGGGCTGCCCAGAGGAGTTGTGGAGTCTCCTTCTCTGGAGATGTTTAAAACCCTCCTGTAATGTTCCTGTGCAACCTGCTGTAGCAGGAGGATTGGACTAGATTATGTTTTGAGGTCCCTTTCAATCCCTAATGTTCTGTGTTTCTGTGACTGTACCAAAGAAAGATCTTTTACATAGAATATATTACTTTTGGCATCACAGGCCATTAAAAACACATTGTACAATTGAACTTCATTTTATCAGACCACTTCCTTTGTGATTTATCCCAAGTGTAAAATACAAAGCTAATATTATATCTCCTTAATAATTTTTTGAAGGAGTAAATGCTTACATTTAATGAATTAAGTATTCATGTTTGCTTTTAGAGGTTTATTAGAGAAACATTGCTTTGGCAAGGAAAAAGGCAATTTATTTTTTTGCCCAACAGTTAATTCCACAAACTTAATAATCAATCAATCAATCACCAAAAATGGGCAGGCAAACTTGTTATAGCTTTTGCATATAAACAACCTAGAGAAACTGAACAGGCTGCTTAGCATCATAGAATAATAAAGGTGAGAAGGGACATCCATAGGCCATCCAGTCCAAACCCCAAAAGTAGGGACAATTAGAGTAGTAGGTACCACAGCATGACTGGAAAGAGAGGCCAACACTAACATCCATGAGGACAGAGAAGCATTTGCAGCAGCCCAGGTTCTGAGCATCTGACAATGCTCCAGCAAGATGAACCATTTTGGTTGTTGGATAACCTCGGTGGAGTATTGAGTCTCAGCTCATTTAATCAAGGGAGACAAAAAGTATGGATATCAACCTAGACTTCAGAGTCTTCACAGTGTCAACAGTTTCTGGGATGCAGAGAACTATCCTTTATCTCTGTTTCCATCTGTAAACTTCTCTATTTGGCAGTTCAAAATTCTTTCTAAATAGTGACAGCAGTGAACTCAACAAGACCGCAGCACAGAAGGACCCTATTGTCAAAGATACTGTCAGGAGAGAGCTTTTAGTGAAGTTCATAGGGCACAATGAAGATGCAAGTTCTCCAAGCCCACAACCGCAATGTGAGAAATAACACCTGCAACTCACTAACAGCACCTGGGTGGATCTCTGCACCTCATCTTGTTGTGCAGTTCACACATTTTGCTCTGCCCTGCAGGAAAGGGAAAGTCACAGAAGCACCTTTTCAGACTTAGTACAGGTCTCAACTTTCCAAGAAAGGGAAAGGCACCAGAGAAAACAAAACCCAGTTACATGGACAGGAAAGACACATGTGGAGACTGTGAATCCCTTACAACTTTACAAGCTATGCAGCTACCCTGCATACTCTGAAAAGTTTGGACAACTCAAACTCCCATTCACTTGACTCACATCTCAGTTTTCTGTGTTTTAATTCTTTTACTGCTAAGGATTATTAGAATAGAAAGAGCTTGAAGAGCTGTCTTCTGATAATTAATTTCACATCATTCTGCCTGGCTATTTTTAAAGCAGAGGTATGAGACAATGATGTTCTTTTTCCTCTTCCCCATTTTACATACAGTTTTTATATGCCTTTGTAAGATGCCCATGCCCATAGTGAGTTTCTGAGCAACTGCACTCTCTACTTACTGAAGGTACTCAAGTAATCTGGTCCATTGAAAGGATGTAAATAATAAATTTACAAGGAAAGTTGTTTTAGACATCTGCCAAAGCATGCTTGCCATTTCTCCAGATACGACACCATTACTACATGAATGGGAAGGGCTTTCCAAAGCAAAATATAATAGTAAGAATAGGCTTGATTTCCACTGTTTGGCTCACAATATAATTAGATGGGTTTACGTTTTTCTAAATCCCAAACCATGCTCAGACTGTGAAAGACTTCCCACAAAAATTAAAATACTCAGAACAAGAGAGAAAGGCAAATCTACCTTAATTTGCTAGCTTCACAAAGGGAGGTACTTTATGCATAGCTGTACAAATCACTTCAATTGCTAATGTGTCTTAAAAGAAACACAGTCAATACGTGAGAAGGGCAAATTATGATTTGCTTTGGACTGTTCTAAATTGTTGTGATAAACAAGTGTCCACACATGGCACTTGGTATTGGCAAGACAGACACTGAAACCACTATCGATCAATTATTGACATTTCCATAATGTCCCATCGACATACGGCACTGGATGAAAACACCTCCTGTTTGACAGAGGAGAGCAAAGCAGCGCCAGATGGAGCTCAATATTTTAATGGTTCAGATAAATGTGACAGAGGACAACGATGATGCTCATACCGTGGTAAAGAATCCCCTTCTTCAAAGTCACTTTCCACTGCTGTAATGTATATCTTTGCTTAATAGACAATATTATCTTTCTCTGTAGATAAAGAAATATTACTTCTTTTTAAGAAGTCTCCAGCTAGCAAAAGGTAGATTGTTCAGGAAAGGAAAGCATAAATGTCTTTTTTATCTGTTGACAGAAATAACACTGTGTGTAAACATCTTGGTTTTTTTATTTTGCCCACTTTCCATGGACGGATTGTGACTCTAAAAGCTGCATCAACAACTTCACAGTCCAAAGGTAGAACAGAAGCTAACAAAGTGTGTTTTAGCTCTGTAGTACTATTCAGATACTTTTGTTCAATGCAAAATTTGGAGTAGAACTGAAATACTCACCTATCATACCTCTGGAACTAGTATACTTACAATAAATTATTTGACTCTCTTATATGGGTAAGTGTAAAAATGCTATATGAAAATAAAAATAAGATAAAAATAAAACAGAATCACAGAATTACAGAATCACAGAACATTGGGGAATGGAAGGGACCTTGAAAGATCATCTAGTCCAATTCCCCTGCCAGAGCAGGATCACTTAGATCATATCCAGACAGGTTTTAAACCTCTCCAGAGAAGGAGACTCCACCACTCCCCTGGGCAGCCTGTGAATCACACAGATTCACAGAATTGTTGGAGTTGGAAAGAACTTCAAGAGATCAAGTCCAACTCCCCCACCAAAGCACACTGCACAGGGCTGCATCCAGCTGGAATTTTAATATTTCCAGAGAAGGAGACTCCACAACCTCTCAGAGCCCCTGTTCCAGTGCTCTGTGATTGCAATGTAAAGAAGTTTTTCCTTGTTTCTAAGTGAAAATTCTTTTGTTCCAACTTGTGCCCATTGTTCCGTGTCCTGGCACTGGGCAGTACTGAAAAATGTCTGACTCCATCTTCCCTACAGCCACCCTTCAGATAACACCTAGCCTGTCAGAGGAATGGAGCGTAAGAAGGTGCTTTTCACTATTTGATGCAACTTTACAGAGTCATTGTAGTTATTTCCTCTGTACAAATCTCCCCCAACTCCATGCATAGCCTCTTTAAAGTTGAGAATAGAGTGGTGAATTGGTTAGGTAGTAGTGTATTACTGGATTATGTAATCACTTCTAAACATCTTTGCTTTTTTCTTTCTGTTTTCTCTTTTGTAAAGCTAAGCTTATCTTATCAACTAGCATGGTGTTTAAATGTCAGGCATTTAATTTTGAAACCGTTTAAACAAATTGTTTTCAGATTTTCAAAATGATTCTCTCTTTCCTCAGCTAAAACCTTTCACTGAGTCTAATCTATATAAATTACAATTAATTCCTTGCCTTTCTCCTTCCTTGTCTTCTATTAGTTTATCCTCTATAACTAGGAAAGGTTTACTTCGTGATGTTATGGGTCTGTGCTGTATTTCTAAAGCAATTTTACACCCAGATTTTTATAGGGGCAGTTATACAGTGAGATGGGGTCTTCTACTTGTCTTCCATATTTTAATGTGGATATGCCACCACATCTTAATACTAGCTTTGACTTAATGCTTTCTGTCCATCTGTAGCTCTGAAGATAAAGAATTTGGGGTGTTGGTTGTCAAGAAGCTAAACATGAGCCAGTGTGTTCATTCAGCCTAGATGGCCAGCCATATTCTAGGATGCATCAAGAGACATGGGGTCAGCAGAGCAAGATTCTCTCCCTTTATTCTGCTCTTGTGAGACCCCACCTCCAATACTGCATCCAGTTCTGGTGTTCTCATTGTAAGAAGAGCATAGAACTATTGCAGCAAGTCCAGAGGAGGACCACGAAGATTCAAAGGCTGGAGCACCTTTGTTATGAGGATAGTGCTGAGGGAACTGCGCATGTTCAGCCTAGAAAAGAGAAAAATCTTGGAGGATCTTACAGCTTCCTTCCAATACTTGAAGGGAACCTACAGGAAGGCTGGAGAGAGACTTCTCACAAGGGTATCTAGCGATAGGAGTAATGGTTTTAAACTGAAGGAGAGTAGGTTTAGAATAGACCTTAGGAGCAGTTCTTCAGTGCAAGAGTGGAAAGACTGCAATCTGTGCCTAGAGAGGTTGTGGCTTCCACTCCCTAGAGTTGTTCAAGGCCAGGCTGGATGAGGCCCAGGACAAAGACTTTGGAGTAGATGATCTCTGATGTCCCTTCTATGATTCTTCTCCCCCTTCTTCCCAAAGTTCCAATATTTTCACCTTCCCCATATAATATTTTACACTGTGCCTTTTGGCTAAAACAATGCATTAGTAAGACACATCATTTCTGTTTTCTTTCACAACATAGACAGAAAACCAGACTGAGATGGAAATGCAAGCTGGCATGGCAAGCACCCATCAACTCAAAATCAAAACAGCAAAGAACAGTAGAAGTCAAATAATGGACAATCTCCAGCAGCATTAGTCTGCTTCACAGCTTGGGGTTTTTAGAATTGAACTTTACAACCTTCATGCAATTGTGTTAGCTGTTTACTTTACACTCCACTGCTATTGGGGATGGTCCTGCAATCCACAGACCTACTTGTCCAAATCCATAGGTATTACTCGGACACACAGGAAAAACAAAACCATTTATCTGTACTAATTTATAGTTACGGTGTGTGCCACATATGTGACCCATTTTCTCCTGCCGGACACTGTCAGGCTGCAGTGTTTGTATTCAAGCTACGGCACTTAGCCAGTTGAGCCTGAGGGTTTACTCCCCAGGAGTAGGTATGATTCAGGGCAACTATGTTTAGATGTCTGTGATGGAGAGGAACAGGCACCTTCAGGATACAGTTCATTTGTTCTATTTTCTTCAGAGTGAGAATTGCTGCCCTGAGGGGCTTGTTCCTCCCCAGCCAGACATCTACATTGCAAATAACTACAGTGAATATGATGATTCTTTTCCCTCCTGGGGCTCTGTAGTACAGCCAGCATATTTCTCCTGGACATCTGTTACCTTCCTCATCTCCCATCCCAAACTTCTGCAGTCGTGTAGACACATTACTTTCTACTTCCTACAACTGCATCTTCACATTCACTTTTTACAAGGCCTTGGCTGTCATCAGTTTCCCCGATTCCTCCTTACTCATTCTGCCCACAGAGCACAAATAGGCAAATACACTTCTGTAAATAACAAAACCTCCCACTAGCATCCTCTGCACTATAAAAGGCCTCTTGATTTTGGTCAGTACTTTCCGTATTGTATTACTTGAATTCTTGTCTCCTGTGAAGTTCTGAAGCTAATGATAAAATCCATACATACGCACAAGACCCTTCACCTGGGATGTTCTACGTGCCATTGACTTAACTGTTGTTTCAAGACATGTCTTGCATACTTGTCTGTCTCAGAAAGCTACAGTTTCCAAGAACACTCACAAGTGCAAACTCAAGAACTCTGGAGAAGAAGGGCCTCACTGTATTCTGCACCAAACTGTAGATACAAAAGGGAAAAACCCATGGCCATCCTGACCTACCATTGGTGACAGTTCTGCTTCAGGAAAAAGACCTTCAGATGCGCCTTCCCACCAGCACTCCTATGATGATAGAAAGTATGAGCTTCTCCATATTCCCCAGAAAATAAGGCCACAGATAAGATGATTAGAATCAAAGGCACATTGTCTAGGTATGGAAAAATAAGTTTCTGAGTGGAGAAGAGCATATAGAGAGCTGAGCATTAAAACTCTGACTTCCCAGAATTACTGAAGTTTAGACTAACACATATGGAAGCTGAATGTAGTGTTGTATCTGCCTTTCATTTAAGATAAGTGCAAAAAGTAGCTGGGAATGTCTATGGAATGGAAAGATTTTTAAAAAAAAAAGAAACACAAGAAATGAATGGGCATATCAACCTTGAAAAAGGCACATTACAAATCTGAACAACAAAGTCTTAATCTTATAGCTGACCCTGTTTTGAGCAAGAGGTTGTACTACAGACCTTCTGAGGTTTTTTTCCCAACATTATTCTGTGTTCTAGAAAAGGGCAAGGAAAGAGCCAGTCCTCCGGCTACAGTGATTTCTGATTTGCTAACAAACTTAAGAGGTGGTATTTTTACTACCTGCCTAGTTAGTGTAAATAGACTGTAAGGAGAAAAATTCTAAACAATAGGATCTAGTGAAGAACAGGCTCTAACCCCTTTGGTTTGAGCAAGTTGACAAGTGCTCAGTATTATGAGCAAATAAAGTATCTTGCATGTGATTCTTCTCATCTCCATGGAAACTTTATACCTTTCTTTTTATCAAACTACATTCCAACAAAGAAAGAAAAATCTTCCCTTTGCTTTTCGTGTCTGAATCAAAATAATGTAGTGGGTCCATCCTGAACTGGAGCATACATCGTGTGTCTTGGTGAAGGGGTTTTCAGACCTAGTATGTACATTCAGGAAGAATAACTTCAGACCGTGACATTGTAGTCTACGTTCAAAATTATCTTATATGCATTACCAACAGGTCAGAAGAAGTGATGCACGTAAACATGGCTGAATAGCTTTCCTCCGAAAGTGGCATTTTTTAAAGTGGCATGCTTAACAGCAGTAGATTTTAAAGAAAGGAAATATTGCATCACAGAACTTAATTTTTATTGATGTTTGATAATTAAGTAAATCATATTTGCACAATTAATGGAATGATAAGATTGTTATAAGTGTCTCATTTAAATGGTCATCTTAAAAGGAATCAGTTGAATAAAAGAGGTTTTAGTAGATTGAGTAAAAAGAGTTTATTCAATTTTATTCACAAAAAAAAATTTAAAATTGTAAAAGTGGAGGGAAAAAAATATTCATTGGAATTCTGCAACTACCAGTTGAGCAAATAACCTTCTGATACTCTTTTTCAAAAAATTAATTTTCTGCTTCTGAAACTAAGCCATTGATTAAAATTAAATTAAAGTTTAATTAAAATTAAAAGTGTGAAACAAAACACTGAAATTAGATGGACAGGTTATTGTGGGAGACAATTTCCCAACCTGCTTAATTTTAAAAGCTATCTAATACTTCAATTCAAACTGTTACATTTCTACATAAGGAAAATTTGTATACTCAGTGTTAGATAAGTTATTACAGACATCGAAAGACACAGGAAAACCATACATTTCCACCTTTTATCTATAGAAATATTTGAACGTGAAAATCCCTAGATTTTATCTCTAGCCAATGATTGCAGGTTTTTAAAAAACAGGATATTTATAAACTAATCTGGAAGGAGGAGGTCAAATAAACACCCTGGAAATGAAAAGTCTTGTGATCTACCAGCCATTCAAAAGAATATGAATTTTGCATATTGCAAGAGAAAATAGAGTCATGGTTTCTAGATTTACATGTCCCTGTGTTGCTCTTCTTGCAACTACACTCTCACTGTGGTTTTCTTCTCTATGGAAACCCTGAATTTTAAAAAGGTATAAGAAATGGCTGTTAAAAAAAGTGAGCACAAAGTTCTCACAGTAGTGCATGACAGCGGCAATTTCAGAAAGGGGAGTTAATCTTACTTGTATTAAATGGAAAAATCTCTTTGAGTCTATTATCAGAAACAATTACAAGATATCATAGAGTCATAGAATCATTCAGGTTGGAAAAGACCCTTGGGATCATCAAGTCCAACCATCAACCCTACTCTACAAGTTCATCCCTAA
>JAOXOE010000001.1:33657165-33676039 GCA_028565055.1 Phoeniculus purpureus | reverse complement strand
TCCTGCTGTGGTGGGGGGATTGGACTGGATGATCTTTTGAGGTCCCTTCCAATCCCTAATGTTCTGTGATTC
Organism: Phoeniculus purpureus; assembly: GCA_028565055.1. Lineage (NCBI taxonomy): Eukaryota > Metazoa > Chordata > Aves > Bucerotiformes > Phoeniculidae > Phoeniculus > Phoeniculus purpureus. Next base: position 33,675,967 of record JAOXOE010000001.1, on the reverse strand, counting down.
TGTGAGCCAGCTCATTTAAACTGTATTTCTTTAGTTTAACAGATTGGGCTCAATCCTTGGGATCTCTTCCAACCTGGTCTGCTGTGATACTGTGAATTTCCAAACTTGTTTTGAAGCCGGAAAGGATATCTGAAAACTAACTCTGAGAAGCTGCAGAGCACTGGACTATCTGAAACAGCACATTTTTCAACAAGAGAATTAAAACGTCAAGGTACATTATTTTTCTTACAAGTGTAACAAAATTAGATGGCTGTGATTTAAAAGAAATCATCGTAGTAACTACTTCAAGTAGCAAAAGCTGAAACATAATCAAGAGTTTATTTTTCCCATGTATTTACCTAAAAGTTAAAGTAGATGTGGAACAATATTTCTGAGAAGCAGGACTGTTTCTAGCCTTGTTTTCAGACAGAACTACTGTCATTCAAACAAGAGTTTTTAATGGCTTTCAGTTTTTATCTGAGGTGTGAACCCACACTGCCATTTAGCCAAGCAAAAAAACTCACTAACAAAAAAAATCAAACAGGTCTGGGATCTTCTATTTTAGTAAAGCAGTAATACAAGAGTGTGAATAATATTGTTACAGTTATGTCCTTATTAAAAAACAACTCTTCTTGCGCTTACTAATTATTTAAATGGGGTAATTAGTATGTAATGATGCAAAGTTTAAAACATGGCAGAGAGCTGGCAGAGGATATTGGCTTTGGAGAATTACTTAACACTAAGAAATGGATGGTAAAGAGATGCTGAAATTCGACTGGAGAGAAATGCATTTGTTTGATAAGCTGATAGAAAATAGAATCATAGAATCATTTAGGTTGGAAAGGACTCTCGGGAACATTGAGTCCAACCATATATCCTACTCTACAAGTTCACCCTAAACCATATCCCCCAACACTACATCTAGGTGTCTTTGAAGCTCATGCAGGGATTAGCGTCTATTAATATATATTAATATATACTTAAATCAGTTCCAGAAGGACACAGAACTTCTGGAGACAGTCCAGCGCAGAGCCACAGAGATGATGAAGGGAGGGTAAGTCACACTTCCTACTTGTTTATTCTTTGCAGTCTTGATCAGGAAATCATTGAATCATATAATCATTCATGTTAGGAAAGACTCTTGGGATCATTGAATCCAATCATCAACCCTACTCTACAAGTTCATCCCTAAACCAGATCCCCCAACACCACATCTAAGCATCTTTTAAACTCATCCAGGGATGGAGACTCAACCACCACCCTGGGCAGCTCATTCCAGTGCCTGACCACTCTTTCTGAGAAGAATTTTTTCCTGATGTCCAATCTAAATCTACCCTGCTGGAGCTTGAAATCATTCCTTCTGGTTCTGTCTCTAACTACCTGTCAGAAGAGATCAGCACCAATATCTCTACAAGGTCCTTACAGATAACTGTAGAGAGCCATGAGGTCTCCCCTAAGCCTCCTCTTCCTCAAACTAAACAGCCTTAACTCTCTCAATCTCTCCTCATAAGATTTATTCTCCAGACTCTAAATATATCTAAGATAAGTAGTAAATACAGTACCATGAAGATCTCCAAGAGGAAAGAGAAGTGTCTTTACACTGCTTTGCCTAAAAGATACTCTTAGAGGCTCTTTTGAAAGCTTTCATATAAGAATATGAAAGACTGTGCACAGAATGTGGTTTTGTAAACCAGGTATGATGTTAAACAGAAGGATGTATCTAATTGTCTGACAGAGGTTTCAGTTGATGTGGCTATCTCAGGAGCATCTTTCCTTCAGGTTAGGCTTTTCTGAACTGCATTTACAACATCACTTCATTACCACTCAAAGAGCAAAGTACAAATACATAAATAGGCAGTGGATAATGCTGCACTTAATTCGGGCCCAGAGAGTCATAAACTGAAATGTCTTTTTCAATAAAGTGAGCACAGAGTTAATTTGAATAGCTCTATTTAGGAGGTTCTCATCATAATTAAAATACCGTTAATTCAAGGCACAGAATGCTGATGCTTCACTCACTCTATAACAAAATTAATCTGGTATAACAAAGAAAGTAATTGGCCAGTGAGAGCCTGGAGACCTTGTGCCAATAATGGAGGAGAAAGTGATCCTTCCAGATTCAGTCTTCCCTCCTGGGACAATTTTTGTGAAAGGCAACCCTGAACCATTTCATACATGGGAAGATCCAAATGTTCCTGAGACCATGAAGGCACTACAGCCTTTTGAAATCATCACTATTTGTTCAGCAGAGTGATGCTGTAAATACAGTGATGCCTTTTCGATACAAGTCCAACCCCAAAATCATCAACACAAAAAGAGAATGTAAACCATGCTGCTGGCTTTCTATATACCCTCTCTTTCTGTTCCCTACAGATGTGATTCCTGCTCATTAAACCAGTAGTATCAGAGAGTGTTGCAGCAAACGAGTCATGTCACCTCTGGGCAATGAAAACTCTCACTGTGCATTAAGTGATTGTAGCCTTGTGCATTACACTTGTTTCTGATGGCACTGGCAGAGAAACAGCATCTCAAAAATAATTGCTGTTTAAGACCAATTATTGTAAAGTGAAAGGTGACTTTTGACATGTAGGGGGCATCACATATCAAACATTCATTGTATTTTTTAAAAAAAATTATTTATTGTCTGTTCTTTTCTGTGAGAGTCTCATGTTCTTCAAAAGTTTTTGACACTGCTTTGTGAAGACTGATGACAAGAAACTCTTTGACAAAAGAAAGCCTACTCACAGATCTTAAGGGAAAGAAGTATCTCACAAGCCTTTTAATCCCTTCTCATTATCTATGTATTTTCTGTATTACCTCCACATTCCATGAAAAAAACCGTATTTTTTTCTCAAACATAGACAAATTTTACAGCAAATTTTTTGTCTACCAAGTTTATAAAATCATGTTAAAGGCTAGAATTTGTCAACTCAGAAACATATTAATTTCTGGGCTCGCTCAGGCAATCAAGGCTACTTTTAAAAACTGCACACTGCAATTAGAGTTCAGGCTCTATCCATCCAGGCTTTCAAGTACCTCTTCAAATGTTTCTTCTAAATTGACACTGTGCTATATACTGGTCACAGTATCTGAAATCTAAAATTCAGGAACACAGACAGCTGGAAATTCATCCAATGTTTAGAGATAATGCTTTATGTACAAAGCACTGCACAGAAAAGGCCGTTGTTCTGTTCATACCCATATATTTTCCTTTAAAACAGTGCTGAGAAGAGATTCTACTTGCTATCTCCTTTAGATAATGAAGTAACAATCAGTCTGTGGAAGACTAGTCTGGTTTTTAACTTGCTTTGGCTGAAATTGGATGAAACGAACGTTTTAAATTAAATAGCTGGAAGCACTTTCACTTACAATGCATGTGATGGACTTGCATTTCAGTCTGGTTCCCTTGTTGCAGGCATAGTTTATGTCGCTTTGATGTCTCCATCCATGATTTGTGGATGCAATCAGACACAGTGCTTAAGCATCAAATAACAAATCACAGCTGCTAATAATGGGATATTATGCTGCCTGTGAAACCACAGCGTCTGCAGGCTGCATAACTTGTCCTATAAGTTCATTAGCTGTAGATATTTAAGTGTTGAATCAGAAAAGTGAGATAATGAAAAACTGACTGGAATGTTTGAAAGCTACTGAATGCTTGATGCTAGTTGCAGTAGTAGAGTAACATTGAACTACATGGGTTGATCTTAGCTGAAAGGCCAAAACTGCTCTACCTCTGTCCTTTCTCAGCTGGACAAGGGATAGAAAAATATAGTGAAAGAATCATGAGTCAAGATAAGGATACAGATACCATTGACTGATTACCCGCTTGGGCAAAAAAGACATGACTCAGGGTATTTAGTTTAATTTGTTGTCAATCAAATCATAGTAAGCTAATGAGAAATAAAAGAAGCCTTAAAACACCTTTAACCCCACCTCTCCCTTATTTCTAGGCTCAATATTTCTGATTTTCTTTACTCCTTCCTTTGGGTGTTGCAGGGTGACAGGGAATGGGGGTTGCAATCAGTTTACCACAAATGATTCTATCTTTCTTCCTCACTTACTTCCTCTGCATCAGGGTGACATTCCTCCCACACGATACAGTCCTCCACAAACTTTTCCAGCATGAGTCCTACCTTACACAGAGGCTGCAGTTCTTCATGAACTGCTCCAGCAGAAGTCCATTCTACAGGGCACAGGAACAAACTGCTCCTCTGTGTGTGACCCCACATGGTCACAAGTCCTGCTTTCCTTGGATTGCCAGCTTCCTTCGGGCACCCTCCTGCTCTTGCAAGGGATCCTCTATGGGCTGCAGGTGGATACTTGCTCCTTAACCACCACAGGCTGCAGGTGCACAGCTTGCCTTACTACAGTCTCCACTCCAGGCTGCAGGGGAATCTCTGCTCTGGCACCTGGAGCACCTCACGCCCCTCCTTCCTCGCAGACCTTGATGTCTGCAGAGTTGCTTCTCTTGCATATTCTCACTCCTGTCTCCTGGTTGCAGCTGTGCAAGGGGGTTTTTCCTTCTTTTTAAATATGCTGTCACACAGGTACTGTTGTTGATGGTCTTAGCTAACAGTGGGTCCAGCTTGGAGCCAGCTGGCATTGATTCTATCAGACATGGGGGAAGCTTCTAGTAGCTTCTCATAAAATCTACATGTGTAGCCCCGCCACTACCTAATCCTTGCTGTGCAAACCCACTACAGCATTTGATTTCCAAAGAAAGTCTAGTTTTTTCTAAATGAGTCTGTTAGTGATAGATAACATCCTCTATGTGGCCTGACCTATGGTACCTGCACAGTATAGATAATCATCACATGCACAGTTGTCGTGGTGCTTCCTAGTACGTATCTCACACAGCACATGTTCACATTTATCTTTCTCTCTGTAAAAAAAAAATGTTCAGAGGACAGCAAGTGCAATTTTGGTGGTGGAGGCTCTCCACCAGGCACCCCTTTCTTTAGTGGGTTTTTTGGGCAGAGTAAGCTCAATATACCAGAGAAAGGACATGAGTATCAAAGGAAAACTATCAATCAGGAAAAGATTCTCCAACTGACCTGCAGCTTGCTTCTGGCTACCACACAAACTGTGCTGGCAAGCTGCAAAGAGTGGGCTGTAGGATTCTGTTACAAACTGTATGCCTGGTTGATTAAATGAATATTTACAGCAGCAATAAATTGCAAATAAGTTTTTGTTCTTTCAATAACCAATAAAACCAAACTCTTAACTGAAAAAGAAACTTGGAGTCAACTCAAAAGGCACTGAGAATTGTATTGCTCACGGCTTCTCAGAGAACCAAACTACATAAGCTAACTTTATAAAACATCTTTCCTCACTCAGATCTGCAAATGCCACTTGGGGTCTGGAAGTCAGCTTGATTCTTTGCTGCCTGTGAATCACAATCAGCAATAACGTTTATGTAACAGGAGTCTCATGAACAATTGCAGTGGTGACGCACAAACCAGAACAAAGCAGATCAGTCTCGCCTAACTGTTGTTAGTGCTCTGCTGCACTAACAACAACAACAGAAAGTAGTAAATGCCATTTTTGCCAGGAAGAAAGATGATAATGGTTAACTATGCTCAGGAGCAACAGCTGTTGATTATAACATCTGTGTCACAAAATCACTTTTTGAGTCCAGTTATATTTAAAGTTTCCGTCTTTGACATTACTGGGTTTTTCATACTCAATTTCTAACTTTTACCTCACTCTGACACGGTTATAAGGCTAGAGTGGTTTTACACTCAATGATGAGACAACAGTCACGGAGATACTACACTGTGTGCTCTTTCTGTCATCTACAATTTCTCTCCACATTCATCATTTTAAACCAGACCTCAAGTTGCTGCTAAATATGTCTGTTTCTTACTGAATACTGGCTCAGTTCTAGCCTCTGAAGTCCTGTCCCATTAACACAAAGTTACAGCCACATTAAAAGAAACCGCTTTGAATAACTCATACTACCTTGCCACGAAGATACCTATTTCTGCTTGCAAACTTGAAAGTCATCAAATAATAGTATCTCGCAAGTCTATTGCATCAACTACTGAAAAAGAGTTCTAAACATAGCTTCCAGACATAGATTAACATAACTTTCAGACTCAGTTTATGTCCACTGGGTGATATTTGTTCATACACAAATGTGAAGCATATACTGTGCTTTTCTCCCGTCTTTTGGGCTTTCTCCAAAGAACACCTCTTGTACATTTCTATTGCCTATCTTGTACACCAGCTGCATGTTGGCTGCCAGATGTTGCCCCAGAAATGTCAGCTGCTGCTTGAGGCAGAGTGTGAATGCAATTATGGATGCCATAAGCTTGACACTTATGGTGGCACTGTTTAAATTTTTAATGAGGCATGGTAACACAAAACCCACATAATTTGGATTTTTCCTGAAAACTGGTCCAGTATACTACACTAACATCTTTTATCTGGGAGATACAATGACTAATGTGTGAGTCGAAGCCCAAAAGGGTTGACTGCTTTCTGTATTTGAAATGAGTTCCTGAAACATATTCCACATCCACCTGTTTTGAAGGCACTAAGGAACATTATTGCTTTAAAGCAGTTCATTGCTTTTGTATTGAAACATTACATAAATAAGCAAATAAATAAAGGACGAGAGTACTGCTTTCACTGTTATGTAATTGTTTTGCCTTTACCGTATTTCTAGCTATCAATTTCTCCTGGCATGTCAAAGGTTTTTCAAATAAATTGTATCAAACTTTGGACACAGACATTAAGCCAAATATATCGAGTACTTTTAGTAGTAAAATGACTCCGAATGAATTAATTTAGTGCACTCATGAGAAGCAAAAAAACCCCAACCTCAAAGAACACCAACTTTTAATGAAATGTAGTCTATTCCTAGGGTACATGACCTAAACAGCATCAGGTTTGTTTCATATACAAAGTATTTACTAAAATCTAAGATGACCACCTTTCTCTCTTTTACAAACTACAGACCCAAGAATGGACTGTGTCTGTTCGTCCAGGTCTGGCACATGTTTCTTTGAACTGCTTTACCTCTTGCATTGGCATTGTATGACAGTCCAGTTTAAACAGGTAGCAAGTGAACAAGTTAAGTATGTTAGCTGTTTCATGCTGGCTACCTCTGTGCATGGTCTGTGAGTGTAGTGTAATTTAAAGTACCTGACTGAGAGATGTCTGCAACCCTGTATACCTGTACCAGGCACAGTGAAGTTACTGTTTACAGCAGCTTAGTTCTACCTGGCCATTTAGCACAGGGATTAAAATGCATTATCTGGAACTGCAGGAGTAATTTGGGATAAAGGGAATTTAGCTGGATTTTGTCCAAGAGGTTGAATTTATAAAACTTTGTTCTTGTCAAAAATACTATGGGGCCCAATGTAATTTGACTTTTCACTCTTATTTGAAGAGATAGACTTTTCCAGAAAAATACTGGGTTGTTACTCTCTTCCAGAGGGACGAATGCTGTATGTGGAATGACAGACTCTATCCATACTGTCTTTTCACATAAAAGTGATAATAAATTGTTATTTTCTGAGTGTCAGTGGGCTGAGCTTAAGTTTGTCTTGCATTTGGACAAACATGAAACGTACTCTCAGAATGTGGACAGTAGTCCTCTGTTCCCTCTTAACCACTTCCCAGTCAGCTCTGGAAGCTATGAGTCTCACATAATATCTACAGAAATTATCAGCTTCTACAAAGCAGCAACACTATTGGTACTTCATAACTTTGGACACTGCTTTCATCATTTTACCCAGTACATAAGTCTGTTTCGAAGACTGTATTAAAAATGTCAACAGCAGGGTCATCAAGAATTCCAGAAACAGAATGTCACAGTTACTTAACTTACAAGAAATTGTAAAATAATGTGTAATATGAAGAATAATCTGTAATATGAGAGAAGGGTCAGAAAATGTTTTATGCTGTTCTACTTGTTCAGAGTTCACTCTTAGAATTCTCTTTTGCATGCCTGCGTTAATTCAATGATTCGTTCCTTGGTCTGGAATCCCCTCAAGGCTTACTATTGGATATAAGAAGCACCAAACCTGGAAGAATATCCATGGGAGAGCAGTGTGGTATAGCTGAAGAGTGTGAGCATGAATTTGCTGGGGTACATCTACAAAATGTTATCATCTTCCTCCAGAGTCAGAAACATATACCTTTCTCAGCTACATGATCTTTACATTGTGCCTGAAGCTACCTGAACATTTATGAATTCATTTCAGATTCACTTTCTCACTTCATGCTGTGAAGTGAGCAGTTCGCTCCCTGCACTCATGACTTCCCAGGTATTTTGCTGTGCCACAATTATCAGCGAGTCACTGCTGTGCATTTTTCTCTCTCTGCAGTGTTGCTGAGGAATATGCTCTGGCAACTACAGTGTGAACAGCTCTGTAATTTTCTTTTCTGTCACTGATTTCACATTAAAATGACAGGACTAACACAATGTCAGTGTATGAACTGCCAGTATTCAAAAGGGAATGAACCAACAACCACATAAAATTCACAGAAGGTAAAAATTTCTGTATAAATTTAGTGGCCAAAGCCAGAGACACTTCTCTCACTTCATCCAGGAGCAAACTTTTCACACTGGAAACAACGTAATACAAGCAAACAACTAGAAAACACATCTGCTGTTAAAATCTTCCAGAACTGAAACTCCAAGTTATGCGTAGTCTCACCAAAAGGAGAAGTAAAAATTGTGAGAAATGAATGACATATGATGATGATAGGTAGTATGATCACACAGCTTAGTTTAAATCTAGGTATTACACAGCAGAGCTTTTAATTGGTGGGAAGGGGGCAGGAGTGTAGCAAGAATGTACTTATTTCCTTCAGGATGATAATTCAATTTGGGAACTAATGAGATCATAAAATATACATGCTAGGGCTTAATTTTAGGTCACAGCCATATGTCAAAACCCTAGCTTTCAAAAACGTCAGCCCGAGTCATGTTGCACAACCTTATTTTGATCATTCTGAGTTTAGGAAATGTACAATTACAGATGCTGGCAAGAAGTCACACCAAGGCCAAATGACATTAATAAGAAATAAAACTGCATATCAGTAACATAATGGAAACTGAAATGAATAATCAAATGGGAGAACATTCATGCAGCCTAAGCAGCAAAGTCCGAATAATGGGCTTGAAAGCTGTGAGAAAACTCTACAGTAAGCACTTAAACCAACCATTTGAAAAAGTTTTCTGTGCAGAATGCTGCAGTAAGTTTCATTACATTTAAAGAGATTTCATAGCTTTCACTGCTGACCTTAGCACAGTAATAAATCTGAAAGATCATGAAATAGGAAAAGATTTGCTCATATGCACTGGGTAGATGTGTCAATAGGGAGAAGTCATTCCATGTTCATTTTCTACAGTGCCTAGACTTCAGAGACTTCTTCATTGTCTCTCCTGGTGAAAGCAGGGCAGGATTCCAGGATGTGAAGCTAAACTCTCATGTTCTGGGATGTTGGGTTATGACTCCTACAGACAGTGGTATATTTGCAGGAAATGTGTAATAAATGCACATCAGCTGCCAACGGAAATGTCTATCGACCACCACGGCTTCCAGGTTATTTGAAGGAATAATTTACGATGACTAGATGATATAACCGCTGATATGCTCTTATACTCTTATATCTACCGGTACCCATGTTCAATCAAAAACATGTAAAGAAAGGAAATATTTTCATTATTCAGGAAAGAAACAGCTTCAATTCTTTCCTTACCAATATTCTCCAAAAAAGCCTGTCAAGTACACGAGGCAGAATATCCACACACGCACCAGACATTCAGTGAAAAAAGAGAGGTAATGTACAGCATCTACCAAACTGACCCACGTCTGTTACCAGAAAATGCCTCCACCATTTCCCCTAGTGTCAGCATGACAATGTATATCAGCATGTGTGTCAGCCAAGCCAAAGTAAAGCTAAATATTCAGCAATATCTACCCTGCATGAGACAGAAGCCCTGTTATAGCACACTTTAAAGAGCTTGCAAAACAACATAGCCTAGGCTAAATCCTTGCTCCTGTTACCTATCACATCAGTATATTTTCAGACACTTTGCATTCATTTTTTACATCTTTTCAGAAAAAATTTACTGTTTTAGGATACTGTATTGGAAGTAACATTGATATAAATGATTCATATGTACTCTCCAATTATTTCAATGTTTAGGATTAAACAGAAGAGACTTTAGGCTGTTCACAAACTAGCAAAATACTGCTCAAGTCCCTGTGCCTAAGCTGACAGGAGAAGGAAGTCCATGGTCTAGTTAGGTCTCTGGAAGGAGTACCAAGAGGCTTAGCAAAGAGCGGAACAGATAGGTGCAGACTTGTGGATTGCACTCATCAGAATTTAGGCCATCCAAACCCAGCACTTGTTTTCTCTATTGCACAGCATGATGGAAGAAATTCTGTGGCCTACTTGTGCATAAGGTTGAAAAAGATGACTGTAATCGCCTGTTTTGGCCTTCAATCTACGTGTCTGATTTTTCTTTAGGCTATGCTTTCCCACTGCTCTGTCAAGAAACAGACCTATGTTTAGGTCTGCTTAAAAGCATTTTTTCACTGCTACAACAGAGTAAAGGAGGTTTGGAGTAAACAAACTCCATACCCTCTGATCCTACACAGTTTTAATGTTGAAAGTTTTTTCAAAGAAGCTCTCTTACCTCTTTTTCCATTTGAATTCCTTCTGCTCTTATATTTCTCTCAAATACTTCCCTCTTTTCTGTCTGTGGGTTGGATTTTCTATAAACCAGGATGTAGTCAATCCGACATTTTCCATCTTTAAAATACAGTCCACTGGTTTTGTTCTTATCAGGTACTTCCTACAAAAAGAAAGTCAGACTTTTCAGTAATGTTTTTTTTGTCTTGGTAATTGCTTAATTGCTGTTTGCACCATCAATTTTCAGTAATACTCGACAGGAAAGTAAAGGAATCAGAATAAACTGCTCAAGTTCTTAGGTGCTTTACATACGGTACTTCTGAGGTTGTCTGAAAGTAGTACAGACTGTTCCCCTTCAGAAACAGGACTTGTTAGGCAGATGTTTGTCCATACAGGCAGGGAACAGGAGAGAACAGAGAACTCAGTCCACCCTTCTCCACTACCATCCTCCATACAATTAGGAATAACTTCTTACATATAAAATAAAGCAGAGAATACTGAAGAAAGAATTTAAAATTAAGAACTTCGTATAGTAGAATGTCCTTGTATGTGTGAGAAGAACTGACACGAGCATTTACTGTAGCAATAAACACTAAAACCTGGCACAGAGACTAGTATTTGTGCCTCACAGTAGACAGACAACAGAGTGAAGGACTGGTAGCTACCTCACCACACCACATCAGACTAACTATGGAATGTTCTTAGCTTAAGGAACAGCTGTGCTTAAGGAATCCACTGTGTTTATTTGAAAATAATCCCTAGTGTTTGGTCTAGCAGTATGCAACCACAATAAATACTGCTTCTTGGATATTTCCTGCAAAAAACCTTCCTGTTCAAATGTTTGCTCTGACAGAAGACAACGTAATATCACTGTTAATAAGAGGTCAAGCAGGTGCCTCTCCTGAGATCTAAAAGACCAGTCTGTCTTTTTTCAGAAATTCATGAGATGAAACACTACTCAGATTCTGCTCACTATTTAACATTACTTCCCCGTAAAGCTAGTCATGCTTAGGGTTAAGATTTTACTATCAGACAAGTTAAAATTGTAGTCATTTTGATGGTTGCAATGTTTTGCACAAAAAATGTACTGTATGAGTGCTATATCACAGAATCACAGAACATTAGGGATTAAAAGGGACCTCAAAAGATCACCTAGTCCAATCCCCCCGCTGTAGCAGGATCACCTAGATCAAGTCACACAGGAACATATCCAAGTGGGTTTTAAATGTCTCCAGAGATGGAGACTCCACAACTCCTCTGGGCAGCCCGTTCCAGTGCTCTGTCACCCTCACTGTGAAGAAGTCCCTTCTCACTGATGTGGAACCTCCTATGTTCCAGCTTACACCTGTTGCTCCTTGTCCTATCACTAGAAGACACTGAGAAGAGCCTGGCTCCATCCTCCTGACACCCACCCTTCACATATTTAGAAACATGAATGAGGTCACCCCTCAGCCTCCTTTTCTCCAAGCTAAAGAGACCCATCTATATGGGAACAAAGAGCAGCCCCTCAGAGCAGTATAAAATGCAGGCACTTCAGGATCGTATCAGCTCCAAGCTGAAAGGAAGGTCAGACTTATTTCTTTTGTTTTTCCAGAATTTCCTCAATCTTTCCTACCAGAAATAGCCATGCCCTGTAATACATGATCAAATATATGAAGAAAAATTAATATTTTACCTTTCACATCTGGAAAAAATAAGGAATTGTCAAAATAATTTCTCCATAGGAGAACTGGTTCTGACTTCTAAACAGAAGAAGTGAACACAGCAAGAGGACAAACAACAGACCCTACCAATATTCCCATTCAAAGAGTTTAGTTTAGTGTAAGTTATCTTCCTGAATCTCAGCAGGCATTTTGATTAAATGGAATAACCAGTGAAAGCATCCCAAAAGTCTCATCCTCTTGACAGTAAAGGCAGTATCTAAGTTTACTAAAAGCAGAAAGGGGAAATTTTCTAAGATACTTTTATTACAGCATCTGACTCCTGACACAATGTAATGATATAGTGAAACAATTCTTCGAACTGAAAGAGAAGGTAAGAAAAAAGATTTGAGCCCTAGGGAAATAACAGTAACAAATCATTTATATCTATACTACATATCAAGATGACAAACTATATTATTGAGATATCAAAAGTATTTCTCATGAAATATGAATTATTATTTTGCATTAAATATGAAAAAGCTTAGGAAGCACACTCCATTTTTTTTCCATTAAAAATCTATGTTGAGAAGATACAAAAAAACCCAAAAGGGTATTTGAGGATATTTAAATAAAGGAATGGTGAAGCAGGAGATTTAGACGCAGTCGGTCAGCTTAGTCATCCTGCTTTGGTTTCTAAGCCTCCTGAAGAGACACTTTTCCTGTTCTGTAGGTCTCAGACTATGTGTACTTTAGCAAGTAAAGTAATGTAATAGGAAAGTATGTGTAAAATAATCTGTGTTGAGGATCTTCTGTGCACAGTATGTGGGCTGGAGGGCGTTCTTTAGGCCCTGATCTTATCCAAGAGACTTACTGGAGTACGAATCACAATTTATTAACATCCAGAAACATTCAGGTTTAAAATCCCACATTGCTCTGGAATGAAGACAGTGTGGGTAGGGGCAATTGACAGAGTCAATTCAAATGTACACCCCTGAGCTAAACTACACTGTTATCACAGACCCTCCCAGAGAGTACCTCAAAGAATATGGCTTTCTATATTTAATCTTTGAAAAAAAAAGTTTTGCAACATACTTACTCATCAGTACATGTAGAACCTTATATTAAAAAGCATATATGAAATCTAGCAGAGTTATTTGACTTTTATGACTTCTTCCCCTATAGACATGACTTTTGGAGACATCTAGTTTGTCTTGGGCTTATGAAACTTTTCCAGCCACAGTAGCATCATTCCACAATTTTTTGCTGAGAAAGGCAGCTTGGACCAACATCTGTACTTGGAGGTCCTTTTTCTTTTAAGAATACAGTATGGCAAATCCAGATTAATAAAACCTACTAGCCAAATATGGCTTCTGAGAAGAAACTCTTTCTCTTGCTCTCTGTTACAGACTATAAGACAGCTTTGTAGACTGAGCCTGGACATACAACACAAGAAGTTTCATTTAGAAACAAGATAAAACTTCTCTATAGTGCAAGACACAAAGCCATGGAACAAGCTGCCTGGGGATGCTGTGGAGTCTCCTCCTCTGGCGATACTGAAATCCCACCTGTGCAATGTGATTTAGACAATCCTGCTTTGGCGGGGGGTTGGACTTGATCTCTTGAGATCCCTTCCAACTCAAACGATTCTGTGATCTAGTATGTTGTTGAGTCACTCAGGGCTGGTCCAACAGTTTCCAAATAAGGCAATTTGCAGGTCTTTTATGTTCTCCTCAATATTCCTGTTTTACAATATTCTAGACAGAGGCCTTTCTCCAGACATTGGATTTACTTTCACTGTATTATGACTTCAAAATTCAGTTTTTCTAAGCTGATTTTAAAAATATAAATAGATATATATCTAGATCTGACTGCAGTTTTTATTGGGAAAATGGTCTACTCCTGCATGTAAAATCTCCATTTCTTCATCTGTTAAAATATTCCAGAAGACAGTGAAAGAATAGGGAAGACTTCACTCTAACAAGTTTAGCATTTCTGGCTACATTTGCAACTTTATTTGTAATAGAACTACCTGAAGTTCTATAACCGGGAATTCTTTTCCTAGGTATACAGTAGTTTTTGTATTCTCAGACCACAGTTGAGAGCCAACAACAGGCACAGACATGGGACATGCTAATTGACAAACTAGGAGAATTTATACACTAGGAGAACTAGCATGTACGAAGATTCACTACTCTAACATGCATGTAGTGAGTTCTTTACAGTTAAAGAGACTTTAAATGGAACATTTAAACAAAAGAAAACCACAAAAAGAAAATTTGAAACTTTATTTGCAGGCCTTTAATAAAACAAATCAGATGGGACTTTAGAGCTCACAAATTTGGTGATGGATTAGATTATTTCTTCATTCCTAGTTATTTTGGTACCTGGTTATTATCAGTATGGATGCTCAATTAAGAGCAGGATCTTTGACTCCTAAAGAGATTGCCCTTTCCTGTTACTTGTGGCTACGTGAAATTAGAGTCTCCTGCATGCAGCCTGACAGCTGATGGAGGGCACCATTGCCAGTGATAACTTAGGAAATTTTGCAGAAAAAGAGGAACACACAACACAGTTCTGATTCAGAACAAGTATGTTTCCTCTGTGTTCTTTTTTTCTTATTACCTTTTTGTCTAGATTACAGTTTTGTGTAAACTGCAATTTCATTTTTCATGTATCTTCTCTGCTTGGTCCATGTATCTTCAATTCTGCTTCTTGACATCATAATTTGTTTAATTACATGCAAATTTTCTAATAATGAAATCTAGGCTGTAAAATCAAGTGCTTGAAAGTTAGGAAGTTACAGATTTGTAGTTTTCTTTGAAAGCTTAGATAATGACTTTCCTTATCCATCCAAATCACTGAAGAAGATGGAGATTTGGTGGAAAAAAGTATGTAGTTAGCATGGTTTCTGGTAAATACACATAAGAATAGTGAAATGAAATTGCACAAAGTACTAGAAGTGCCATCAAGACTATCAGAGTGATTTTGCAACAAGAATAAATTCTTTTCTGACATAATCTTCAAAGCAAGACCCAATTTATAAAAGACATGGTTAAACTATATTCTGCCCTTGATTATCAACACAGTTTGATCATAGGATCATAGGATGTTAGGGGTTGGAAGGGACCCAAAGAGATCATCGAGTCCAACCCCCCGAAGACTGCAAGACTGAATCTTGCAACTTTAATTTCAAAACTACATACATTAGCTGGAATATCAAGAATGAGCCATGTAAGCTCATTTAAGCCCCAGCTCCATCATCCTCCCTTGTTTGGATAAAGAAGACGACATAGAAAGGCATAAATGAATGTATACCTAGAATATGGCTCCTAAATATTTTTTCATTTAGTTTTGATCTTCTTTCTACTCTTATTTCAGTTCTCAGAAAATGAAATTTTAGTGGAATTAATACAATGCTTCAGCAATAATATGCCCCTGGATTAAATCATAAATTGATTACCTAATTTCTATATTTGCATATGTAAAAGGTATTTTGATCAACACACACAAAGGGAAATGTTATTTTCAATTTACTCAGACAGTAGCTGTGTTTAAATGAAAACAAAGCAAAAAATCCTTTAGCCAAAGGATTCCCAATCTGGCTCTGCATCAGTTAAGGAACTGTTGGACAAAAGTCCAGATGTAGTTTTCATTGGACCTTCTGGTTGAGCATGAACAACTAACACTCTAAACACAATGTTCCATCTTGTCAGCTAAACAAAAGTTAAGAAATCTTCATTATGTCCTTGTAGAATGTTTTGATTGTGAATTCATTTTAATGAATTTGGACAGAAATCATGTTAAATTATTTTGCTGCAATGTTACCCTCAAAGTTAAACCAAACAAACATCAATACATTTAGAAAGATTATCACTGGTGCCGTATCCACTGTACTGATGGCATTAAGGGCAATGTACAGGTTCTCTTGACTACCACACTAAACTGGAAGACTGAGAAGAAGCTTGGAGCTTCAAAGTTCACCCTGCCACTGTATAGTTGTGCTCTCATAATCCATTAAAACCATACATACATAAACTGCATCTTTTGCTTTTAAAATTAAGTAGGGGCCAAATACATTGAAACTTTTTTGGTAGGCTACAGCCTCCCTCAGCTCCCATTAGGACTCACAATTTTCTATTCTTTTGTCATATTATACATATACATGACCTACATTCCTATTTTCGTCAGTTATATGCAAAAAAAAGATAATCTTTTCAAACAGGAAAATATTCCTCAGACATTTTGTCTTCCTCTTAAAAACAAAACAAACTAAAGAAAACATTAAAGAGGAAAAAGGCTTTTAAAGTATTGGTTTTTTAAACTATTGTTAAATTAGCAGCAGCATATGTTGCTTTATATCATCCTGCGTCCTTCTGGACATTTTCTATTCATGTTTGCTCTTTAATTTGCAAAGATCTTGTGCCTTTCACTTGTGCTCTTTTGTTAAAGACCTTATGGTACATAATCCCGAAACATAACATAGGGATATCATGCCAGATTAACCTATTATAGTGGAGGAAGGCAGAGTTGTATGGGAAGTTGGGGAAAGCAATGAATAAAAATGAAATCGTGAGCAAGGTCAAACATATCTCTGGGTGCCCTGAATTTTGTTGCTTTAATTATCTGTCTAAACATTCCAGGGGCACAGCTCTCTATGGGCTGAATTTCTAGCACAAGAAAACTATCTGACTCTATCCTCATCGGTGTTTCACAAAAAAAACTTGCACTGCAAAGCCCTCTAGCTCCTGAAAAAGACATCATCTGTAATTATGTCTTCTAAGTTTTATCTAAACTAATAAATAAAACAGGGTCAGGACAGGGGCTTTAGCAATATCCTATAGTTTGTCACAGGATATGTTCCTGCCAGTTCTAACCTGTGCCAGTCAGCCTTCTGCCAAAAAATCCTCAGACACAGATTGCAGGTAACACTAGACCACCTCAGTAAGCAATCTGGTTGCAGCCACATTCCTGAGGTGTGGGAAAGGAAACAAGTTCCTGTTCAGTTCAATCCCTGAGGTGATAGCCCTAAGATCCATTTGCTGTAGGGTAGTAGGAGGCAAAATTAAAGGGTGTCATGTTCCTTTCTACAAAAAAGACACAGAAAGAAATCATGTCACAAATTTTCATCATGGGACCATGGTGCCTTTTCTGCCTTGAAACATCATCTAAAAGGACTGTGTGCTGATTGATTGCTCTGTGGCATATTCTCTGAAAGACCATTACACACTGTCAGGTAGCTAGTTCTTCACTGGAAAGCAACGTGTCACATACCTGACACCTAATGCTTCTTATTAGAGATTTTTTTATAAGTGCTTCTCTCTTCTTCCCCCAGAGGATTAGGATAGGGAAAACTATTCCATTGTTTTCCAAAGCAGTGAGAAGTATTAGACTTGGACGGTTTAGAAAACAAGGAAGCAACAAAGGCCTGTATAGACTAGTAGGTGCCTGTAATCAGTAAAACTTCCTATTAACTATTTTAGCATTATAATCTTAGAGTGGTAAGCCAGTCCCCATTGGAAAGGTCAGACACAAGTTGACTTGCAGAGAATGAGATTTTAAATAAAATGACAATTATTCTTTTTTATAACGGGAATAAGTAAATATTTTATTAATGATTCGGTGTGTTCTTACCTCTCCCACAACTTCCAGCCTGCTGGTGTCATCAGAAGTACAGGTCAAGTTACCATGGTGAAGCAGGGAGTCATCATCTTTGGAAGGGCTGTTGACACCTTCTAACTCATCAAAAAAAATGTTGACATCCTTAGCTACTAAAAATAAAAATAAAAATATACATTCAAATCACTATTGAAGCACATGAAGACACTGAGTGTAGCACATTGTCAATTCACATTTTATTTCTGGTATAAGAATATATTATATTAATTTTAAAATCTGATGCATATTAGTGGAGTGCTTTCTTCACCAGTGAGGCTCCTAAACATTTAGGTTGCCACTACACTTTCTAATGACAAATAAGCAACCTTCTGTCCAAAAAAAAGACATGTTAGCTACCTCCTCAGCTTCTCTTAGGGTAAGTGGCTTAAAAGATTACTTTTGGGATTAGCAAGGTCTCTGGAAATTTCTTACTACAAAGAAGTAGTGTTTTGATCTACCACGTAAAGTATCAAGTTAAAAATTGTACAACTCTCCTTGATAAGCTGGCTGCTCATGGCCTGGACGAGCACACAATCTGCTGGATAAAACACTGGTTGAAAGGATGGGCCCAAAGAGTGGTGGTTAGTGGAGCTAAATCCAGCTGGTGGCCTGTCACAAGTGGTGTGTCTCAGGGCTCAGAGTTGGGACCATGTCTATTTAACATCTTTACTGATGATCTCGGTAAGGACACAGAGTGTATCATTAGTAAGTTTGCAGATGACACTAAGTTAGGTGGGAGTGTTCATCTGCCAGAGGGTGGGGAGTCTCTTCAGAGAGACTTGGACAGACTGGAGCAATGGGCCAATGTTAATGGCAGGAGCTTCAATAAGGCCAAGTGCCAGGTCCTGCACTTGGGCCACAACAAC
>JAOXOE010000001.1:33631542-33651683 GCA_028565055.1 Phoeniculus purpureus | reverse complement strand
GTCAGGCACTGGAATGGGCTTCCTTGGGAGGTGGTTGAGTCACCATCCCTGGATGTGTTTAAAGTTCATTTGGATGAGGTGTTCAGGTTTAGGGGTGAGATGTAGGGTAGATGGTTGGACTCAATGATCCCAAGGTTCTTTTCCAACCAGAGTGATTCTGTGATATCCATTAATTACTTGCAAATATTTGTTTTACTCAGGGTAGGATTCATCAACCTCTGTACATTCCCAGTGCAGATGTTATCTCCCTAATTTCCATATGCAAGCAGCAGAAGCAAACATCCACTTCCAAGTTGCAGTTCATACAATCTACATTTGACATATATTTTAAAATGAGATAAACTGGGCTGTAGACATGCTAGTTATACGTTGATCACAAAGGGATCTTCGACAACAAATTCTGATCTTGGTATCTTCTACACAAACCCTTGTGTTTGAGTGAGATCAACGCCTTCACAGTCACATTAAAAATTGGTGTACTTTTAAAAGAAAACAGAGGATTTATCTATAAGTTTAATATTTCAGATTATTTCCTGTGAAACTTGGTCTAGGAGATCCTGCTCTGGCTGGAGGATTGGACTAGATAATCTTTTGAGGTTGCTTCCAATCCCTAATGCTTTGTGATTCTGTAATAAGCAAATCTGTGCCCTCTTGAATGAAAATTTTGGGTTATTCAGCACAAGGATATAATCACAGAATCACAGAATCGGAGTGTGCTATTGAAGTATGACATAGTAACAGGGGGAGTTGAGATATGCTAATTTTAATATAAAGCTGCTTTAGGCAAACTCTGTTAATAAATCTAATCCTGACATCTAAATTTTTTAAACAAATAATCCATTTTTATTCTCCTCAACCATGTACTTAAAATGAATATAACTCTTTCTTGTATTCCAGTATGGTTTAATTCCAACTCAAGTTGCCTTATCTTTGTTTATCTACTTTATCTGTTCAGCCTCTGAAACACTCTATTGTCTTTTCAGGCTCTTCAGACCACATCCTGACTGTCCTTTGGGCTGTGCAGATGTGGAGAAGTGGGGAGAAAGCCACACCTCATATTAAGATTTCCTGATGAAAATAACTTTTTAAGTAAAAACACAGAGTTCATCCAAAACCTTCATTCTAAATAATGAGGTGATTACATTTCAAATTATTATTCCTGTCATCATACTGACCTTCCTCTCCCAATCTCATAATACCTCCAAATGACCTGATCTATCTCTGTATGGTTCTGCATTCATATGGTAAAAGACAGGCAGAGTGAAGGGCTTTGCACACTATTAAACATCTTTTATCATTCAGTAATGTAAGACACAGTTTTTCACTTCAGAAAATTACTACACAAAACACACATTTTAAAATAAAACTGGAAAAGAAGGAAACCAGGAAGCCATGCCATACATTTTGATCCTTGTTCTGCATAACAGTTTTCAATCTATTATGGAAAATTCTCACTGGAATGTCTGCAAATTATGTAATCCAGAGTTGCATTGTTTTGGGGAGTGTCTTCTGCTGTTGTTAACAAGAGCAGTATTTCTTCTAGCTCAAGTTTTGAGATCATTCTGCAGTTGGATTTAAGAAGGGTGGACCAATCAATTCTTAGTCCACTACATATTATATATGAAAAGATGCAGTATCTAAGATACAGAGATCTTCAGTTGTTAACTGCCACACAGAAACTACCAGCTTCAAAACTATGAATGTACCCCAACACTCTGGACCACCTGGAATTCAAATCCAGTCTTAGATCTTGGATTGCAGCATTTGCATAACAGTATTAGTTCACAAAGTTATTCAAGAGTGTAAAGAATGATAATATTTCTGATTATTTCTGCATAGGAAATATGCACCTTAGGAATCCTTAGGCATATCATAATTCAGACTTTACTATGACTTCTCCGATAGTAAAAGATTCCTTACCAGCCTTCAATAACCCATTGAATTTTCTCAGAGACTTCAGTAATACATACTCACTTATCATTCAGTTCATCAATTGATATGTTCCTCCAACTACAATTTCAATGCATCTCATCGATTCTTCTACCATGAACCAAATTTTGCATCCAAGGAGTAACTTACTTTCTTGTATTGTATTAAGAATTTCTGAAAAGTCCACATCTGTCTTCTGTATGTCTGGTTTTATCCATATTTGCGTTTCGAGCTGGTTAACCTGCAAATCCTCTCTTCCTTCTGAAGAAATTGAAGAGATTGATGGGGTTTGTGACAGTGCAGTGGAAAATCCAGCCAAGGGGCTTTCAGGTGAGGGAACACACACATTGAATAAAGCTACTTAACTTTTTCCCCTTGCAGAACCAAGCAGCTTTAGACATAACAGACTGGTTTAAAGCTAAACAAAACAAAATAGGCTCTGCTATCAGCATGATGCAGAGTCAGCACTGGCAAGTCTTTCATTCAGGTGGACATGTGCCACCATGCCACAAGCATCCTCACCATACCATCTATACAAATGAACTCAAAAATGTTGAAACAAACAAGACGTTGCTACAAATGCTACAGGATTACAGGAACAAACAGGCTAAAATAAAACACATTATCACATAAAGGATGAATTAATTCTGAAGACGAACAACCTTTAGGACAAAAAAAAAGCGTGGACAGCATGTTTCAGCCACAGGACGTGAAAAGTTGCCACATGCCAAGCTGATGGCATACCACGGTCTAGAAAGCACTGAAGAACTGCAGTCCATTTTGAAGGGGGTCACACTGTTTTGCAATGATTGCTGTTTAAAAGCACCGCAGAATAAACCATTGGCTCTCAGTTTCCAATTTGCACATGTAGACACAAGATTTCCCCATATTGATGTTCTTTTGACATGAGCAAAGAAAGCAGGAAGATTTAACAACAAACCCTTCCCACGCAGAGAAAGATACCTGCACATGAAGAGTAGACAGGAAAAGGTACTGGGCAAACAGGCTTAAGCTGGTGGCTATGAGGTAGCTGGGTACAGCCAGAAAAAGAGCTACTGAGCATATGGCTGGTTCTTAAAGAGTGGCAGCAGAACATTTAACAAAGGCATCTGCTGGAGATATTGCTCCTTAGTAACACATACAGTTAGCAGAGAGCTGCTAACTCCACAACAAAAAGGTAAAGATGGAAGAAGCAACCTTTAGGTTGTTTAGCCCATTACTGTGCCTTCACTCATGCTTTTGATGGAAGTGTTTCCCTTTCTTCTACAACCTGCATATAGCAAGTTTGAATTCTTTTTTAGCCCATGTTAACTCCCCTCTGCTCTCACCAAATGGCCATTCCACCACTAACTTAATAAAATTACTTAACTGTGTTTTAAAAGACCTTCCTCACTTTTTGGAAATATGGATCTCAAAATGGATATATGTGCAGCAGCTTTAGCCTTTCTTATTTCCCAGGGTCAAATTGTTACAAATTCAAAATTCTCTCGTGCTTGTCCTGGCATATTCTTCTGTTCCACAGCAAAGACCCATTGTTAACATCAGAGACAGCTCCCCTTGTAGATTCCTGTAAAGTGATCTGTCATTGTAGCAGCAGGAGTCAGCATTTAATGATGTAGAACAAAGAGAATTTCTTAAATGAGACAGCTGATTATTCATATAATAGCAGCCTAGGGAAATCTGCAGATGGCCTCCAAGGCAGGAGGCTAAGATTTGCCCCAGAAGAGAATTCTAGGGACCAAGATAAAATGCTGCAGCTTCTGAAAAAGACATATAAACAATAGAATGGAAGCGAAGAAGTAAGAACAGAAAGCAAGTCAGTTAAGCAGCTTTGCCAGTGGTATCATTCAGTTTCTTATTCAATAGTCAGTTACTGCTTTCAACATATAGTACTACATATTTGCATTCTCAAATACACCAGCCTTTCTTCTCCATTTCAACCCAAGTTAGAGCAAAATAACAATACTGACAAAAAAAAATTACCTCCTCTTCCCAAACTCTGCATTCTCATTACACTAAAATCAGAACACATGAAAGTAGCAGGATCCCTACAACACCTCCAACAGATCTGAATTAACTGGGCCAGGGAGAAAAGAAGTGCCAGCCAGCCAGCACGAAGGTCCCAAAGACCTGATGTCTGACAAGCTAAGATAGAATTGTAAATATTTGGTTGGAGAATGTACATATTTATTTTCAAACCAAATTCTAATTTATGAAAAAATTACTGCCTAGAAAGTGTTCAGAAAATGTCCAGCCCTAAACTTGATTGTTGTTCAGCCTATGAAACCAAATCTTCTCTCCTGGACTTTACGCCTGTGCAGTATGGGGAGCTTCTAGCAATTCAAATGATGTTTTTATGGTTCTCTGGTTCACTGAGGCTTCTCTGAGGCCTCACTGCACAAGTGTCAAGTCAACAACATCATCCAGTGTGATTTCACTCAAAAGCATAAGTGTAATCTTCTAAGGATCATCCGTGATACAATAAACGGCTAATCACGAGCTTGCCTTCACTGACACAAGGAGAGAAAAACGTATCTGCCAACAACACACCTTTTTAAATAAGTGGTTGCAGGAACACTTCCTTTGCCCATAATCTGCATAGTTTCAGTAAACCAACTTGAGACAGGACAAGTTTGCTTCTACCCTCCTCCCTCTCCCTTAGCACTCACTTAAGCAGAAGGAGCCTTGCATGTTTTCAGCTGAGACAACCAGCAGCAATGTGATGGGGTCCTGGACTGGCCAAGTTACTGATTGCTAATTTGTTGGCATATAAGTTTTAGAGTAACAGGTCTTCGAAAAAGTCACAGTGTTCTCTCCCACATGCCAAAGAGATTTATTTATCTTACCACAAATTTCCAAACCCACAAACCAAGATAGTATCTGGTGTCGCTTCTACTGAGATAATTTGCCTGACTTTGACATTTCCTTCTTGCTTTAATAGCTACTGATTTATGCTTTATCAGTGACCTGTCCCATAGAGTAAACTCAAAGCAATATTGCCTGAAAGTTTGGAAGGGAAAGACCACACGAAATATAAGAAATAACCACAAATACAAGTGAACCAAATTTTAGATTTTATGTGATTCCATGAAAATATTAAGCTGAAAATTTTCTCAGTGTATTGAGACAGTTTAATTCAACTCAACTGATATTTTAAATTTCCTCATGGCATTCGTTCTGATTTACTCATTGATGCGTAAAGTAGGTCATAAAAGAGCATGCTTTTTCCTTTGAAGGGTCTCTAAAAATTAAGTTAGGAAAACAAATGAGACTTTTAAAAAAAGGCATTTTGATTTTAGAGTCTAAATGACATAGCTTGTTCTAAACCAAAATTTTAACAGGCTTATAAATATTAAACTGATCACATATATCAAAGAAGCAAATTATGTTGCAAGGTAGTTAATATGGTACCAATGTTAAACAAGGTCATTCCACTTGGTGAGGGGGATTTTGTGTCTGCTTAAAATTAAGAACATACCCAGGTTCTTTGCTGGATGGGGTAAGGCCTTGCTACATGCATCTAGTATCCAGTCAATTGTCACAATCAGCTGTTTAGCAATTAACTTTACAAGCAAAATTTGTGAAGCTTGCATGTTTTTATACACGTGCTGTGTTACACAGCACTTGGAGCACATTAAAATATGCAGAGTTGCAGTAACTCCAACCAAAGTAAAGAATATGAAATCAAGCTTATGGAGCAAGTGCCACTGTTTCTCAGTGCACAATAAAAGTGCTCAACGGAAATAAAAAAGATGAAACAAAGAGGAGGACATTTCAGAATTTCCTTATAACTCTTTTGTCCATGTGGAAAGGTTCATCTTTTCCAAGACCTTTCTAAAATTATAGGCAGGGTCCATGAATTTTGCTGTTTTGCATCATGTAGAATAACTCTGTCTTTCAGTGTTTGTTTTGCTCTTGAGCAGATATAAAAATATGCAAATCATCATGTTGCATGTTTTGTTGTTTTTTCCTCTCCACACAGGGGTGTAAGAAAAAGAGTCTTTGGAAATGTCGAAAGGTCTTTTTGGAGGTCAGATCAACACTGATGATCTGCAACTCCCTGGTGCACAGGGCAGTAGTATAGGTGAGTTATGCTCACCTTTCTCTTCCTGTTCTTCCTCCCCACATGAACTCTACTCACTCACTAAGACCTCACTCCCAGCTGAACTACTGCACACCAGCAAGGTGACTGCATACATAGAGGAGGGCAGTGCTCTCAGACCTCCATGGTTTCCCATTGAAAGCCATGCTTACATCAGAGCAATATCTGTGTGTTTTCTTTCACAGGTATCTTCTCAGCACATGATGTATCCTGTGTCCTGCCTCAAGCTGCCTGTTTTCTATAAAAAGGAAAACATTCAATTTTCTATCTGCAGCAATTTGGCTCACACCAGCCCAACACTTGACTCTTTCTGGAACAAGGCCATTGCCCAGAAGATTTCCTTCTGTCCTGGCTGCTTACCAGTTGCACTAATCTTCCTCTAACATTCAGCTTCAATACAGTTTTAGATTTCTACAAGGGGATGTATATATACATGATGAGTCTTTTTCGTTCATTTTGCTGCTCACTTCCAATATCTTGGGTTCCTTTTGAGGATGCCAGTGGGGGTACAGGCAGGAAAGTCATGTATTTACTCCTCCATTTCTGAGAGCTTGTTGATATATCTCTGTATTTAAGATAGTGCAACATATCAGCTAAGACCAGTTGTCTGTCACATCTGCAGTAGATTCTGCATAGTGTGGCAGTGCGAGCACATGTGTACCTGTAGTGACAAACTGGGATATCTTACAGGCGCCAGTTTTCCTCTATTTGACAGTACTTACTTTTACCTGTTTCGATTACAGTATTAGTCCCCATCTATCTACAAGGCACATCCACAGTTTGGGAAAAATTACATAAAGGTAATGATATATGTTAAAATAGAAACCTCTAGAGAATTCTGATGTAAGTCAAAGCAATCCATCATAACTGCATTAATATACAACGTGCGTCCAAGACTTAAAAGGCTGGTTACCCTGTGGAAATATGTGCAGACCTCTGAAAAGCCTGCTAGATTGCCATATATGCCTATAAATATGTAAGGACATGTACATAACTATTGCTACGCTTAAGCAGTTTACCAATTATCTTTGAAAATGTGTATATTCTGTCGCTATTCACCATAATTAATAACATCTTCCACTACACAGAAAACACCATCTATCTTAATTATTTTCTCACTGATTATGCATAAAATGAGTCTGCATGTTAGTGTCTGAGAATCAAAAGCTGAGTGTAAAAGCACAAAGAGTTTTGAAAGTTATTGGAATAAATACATAGGGCTAATAATTTTGCATTTTAAAAAGTCCAATAAATGTTAGGAGGAAAAAGAACCAATAAACTAAATAATTTTGTTTAGTATGAAAAACCTATGCCAAAACTGTTTCTCTGCACGGTTATGTGAAGGGTATGGTAGTAAAAATAACTGAAATGATTCTTGAAAGCCAGTTTTAAAATAGTTTCTCTCTGTACTGCAATACACAGTAAGCCATGACATAGGTTTAATTGTGTTAATACAAACTCTTATCTTCAAGAAGCAACAGTAGCAAAAGGGTCATTTCTAATACCCAATATTATTAACTTATCACAGACTATGATATTTTGAAGACATATGGTGTCTACTCTCCACTCCATTAAATCCTGGCTGGCATCAGACACAGAGAAGTCCACTCAGCCAATTGACTACAGAGAAGATTGGAGTCCTACATTCAACACTTGTTCTGTGTCTCTCTCTCTCATCATGTCTATGCATTTTCCACAGCCAACCACAGCCAAAATGGATGGATAATCCTTGGTGCAAAGCCATATTTTGAGAAACAATTTTACTGCCAAAACAGCCCAATTTCCAGGCTGTGGGGACAGGATCCTGCTGGTCTTCAGTTCTTGCATTTGTAATTTGGTCACTGCCTGGAGTGAACTGTGGGTGTAGGGGCAGTCAAACCCAGCAACACTGTGATCTTAACATCAAGCAGGAGTCATCTCCTAAGCACAAAGTTCAAACAAAATGGCTGAGGAAAACTGCTGATAATTCATGTCTCCTTCATGGAAAAGCACCCAAACCATGACTGCAGTGCAAAAACACACCACCTTTCTTCATTTCCCATCTATGCTCAGAGGATACCCCAATGTTCTGAGAGTTGAAAGGATCCAAATGTCAACTCAGAAGACTCAAACATAGGATGTCTCATATTAGGTAATAGGACATCTCTATGTGTAATATTTCCAAATATCTGGCTCTGTGTAGCCCCTATGCAGAGGGACAGTATTACACAACAAACCCTTGGAATTACCTCCTAAAAGCCCTTCCCTTATAATGCAAATAGACAGGGCACTGAAGTGTGTGCTCTCCCACTGGGAACAAAGCTATCCTCTTCAAATGCCATGCCTGAGACAGGAATGCACAGGAGACACTGTGAAAATGACCACAGTGTGTAACTATGCAGACTCATTTCCGCACTGTTTTATGTTGCAAATGAATATCTAGAAATAAGTCTGACACTTAAACGGAACAAATAATTCAGCCTATTTCCTATTACTCTTATTTGTATAAAGATGACAGTAGGAATTAGCGCCTTTTAGTTCTACTCCTTTCCTCTTACACTGCAAGCACATATAGAAAAATATAGCTATCAAAGATCATTATCACATATGTTCAAACATTTTTCGGTGTTTGAAAAAAATCTAACCACTTGTGAATGATAAATCCCTTAGTTACCATGTACCTTTAACATTATCAGGAGTTGTTAGCAGGCAATTCATAAAGAGGAGAGGCAGAAAACATTTGAAGAATAAATTGCTTATTGCAAAAAGCTTGCCTAGTTCTCAAGTCAGCAGTTTACTGATAAGACAAGCAGAAAAGCTGTCTACATGGGAATAAGAGGCATGACCTAGCAGATAACTTTAGAGCACCAAAGGCTTACTCCATTATAACATGGACTATCCAGACAGCTTTTACAAGACACCAGATGGCTCTTCAATCTGGATTTTAATATAACAACTAATTATATAGACTCACATTATGCCTCAACCTATTGCTGCTTTCAGTCTAACATGCAGCTGCAGGAAGTACCAGCAGCTAAACCATTTTGTCTACTTCTGTCCTGAGATATCAACATAGCACAGGCATGTGAAAGTGGTCATCTGAAAGACAGGCTTAGCAGAACAGAGATCTATCCAATGCGGGAAACATGCTGATAGCAGATGCTTAGTCAGAGGGATTATGAACATTGCAAGTATATAAATTCTAACCCTAGACTGTGTCTTCCATCTTGCAGAGATTTAAAGGTATCTAGAGTGGAAGGTTTCATCTAGATAATAATGATTCACGGCTACCAATGCCCCTTTCTCCTACAAATCTGTTTCTTTCATACTTACTGTGGCTTGTGAACCAACAGGTAGCCATTACATATGCTACCGTTTTCACTTACCTTGTTTCCAGTCTTTTCGAGTTAGTGGGTCTGCTCCATCATAGCTTCTAACAACCAGATTAGGGTGCATGAAGCCCTGAAATTCACTGTCCCTGCAAATCCTTTCTTTAGTTCCAGACAAGAGCTATCATGCTGACCCCATGAAATTTGCCTTTCTCTACAAAAATTAAACATGGAGCAGTGAATCCCACCCTAATCTATCATAAGGAGAGAAAAAGTTCTAGCCATTTTATCCGTGTGTGTGAAGACCTAATTAGGGAGAGATTAAGATCATCCAGTTACAAACTGGAGCTGAAGAATAGATGCAGTATTTATATATTGACTGGCAAATGTAATAATTAAAGAGCATTAAAAGTACGTGCAGTTTTGATCCCCCTTTAAACCCTTCCAGTCTCTTCAAAGTGCAAGTTACTTGTTTATGCCATCAGTCTAAAAGGTGCTGAATTCCTTTCAGCTCTAGTTACTTTCCTAAAGGAAGTTCTAAAGTACTAAACTGAAGTGCAATATCCCTTTTTCTAAGTACCCCGAGCATTACCAATAATGAAGATCTCAAAAATACACATGCTTTGCATTCCGCTGAGCGTCTGAAGCATAGCATGGTACAGAACTGCATATGCTGAGGATGTGACTAGCAAATATTGTGCCCCTGTGAAGTTATCTAGCACACAGAGAACAGCTCTGCTTTCCTGAGACATCCAGCCTCTCATGGCACAGGGAAGGACAATGGTCTGCATGGCCCAAAGGGAGTTGTTTTCTGGAAGAAGGAACAAGTCTTTGCTTTGCTTTTGCCCTCACACCTCTCATAAACTGTGATGATGGAGGATTGGACTAAATGCTCTTTCAAGGTCCCTTCCAATACCTAATGTTCGGTGATTCTGTGCTGATGAGTTTATGCAATTCTTTTGGTGTTTTTTTTGCACCATAATACATTGTCCTGGTGGGAATTTCTGATAGGTTGTGATGCATAGATGCACTTGACTCATGGGGAAGCTCCCTACACATTTTTTTTGAATTATGAAGAAAGGTCTAGCTTGAATTTTGAGATTTCTAAATGAATCACCAAAACTGGTGTTAGATAAGGGGTCATGTTGTTTTTTGGACTGGAATACAGGTTTTTGTGGAAATCAGTAATGCTGTGGAGCCTTGTCAGGGTCAAACATCTTTTCTGATCCTAAAAGCATCTCTGCCACAGTAGAAGCTAGTTGTTCTATCTTTTGACAGTCTACCTGCCAGAATCTTGCCTTGGAATATATTAAACATATTTGACATCATAAATAGAGACTTACATAATACTAAGCCCTATTTAAGAAAGAAACACAGAGCTAAGTATAAAAAACCATATTTTTCAGTCAAGCATTAGCAGAACATAATAACTGGTTATTCAAATTCTCTCTCATTGCTTCTTGAATGATAAGCTATTCCTTTAAGTAAAATGGGTCATTACTTTCATGGAAATATTACAAAATTATGTATGTACATAGCCTATTTTCTCCAGCAAATGTCAAGAATGTTCTTAAATGTTTTAACATTGTTATGGCACACTGGCCTCAACAAATTGTGACTTGGCCTTGGGATCAGCAATATTCTGTTTGGTGGCAAGCTACATCTGGCTGCCTGTCCATGTTTTGACAAGTTTCCTTTTGTGAGTAAAGCCAGTGTGGAACCACAAAGAACATCCACAGAGAGCAGCATTTTGCAGCCTTTATGAGGCAACTACATGCAGTAAACTAGCAACAGCTATGTGACTTGAAGTCTACAGGTGAGCTGTACTGATTTTGAAGTAATCATAGTTGATTGAAGAGTGGATGAGAGATCATTTTACAATAGCAGACAGGTGACTGATCAAAGCAGAAAGGAAAAGAAGATTTTGAAAAGAGATGAGTTTAAAAATACATCCTCTCCAGTGAAGTAGGACACCTTCATAGCCATCACTCAAAGTCATTAATGTTATTTTTGAAGCCCCTTACTGAAAGTGTGCACAGGTCCTAGCTAGAAACAGTACTTGTGTGTATCATGTGCAGCACAAGTTGATAAAGAGGGATGAAATTTCTTTTTTCTAAATTAAACAAGATAATTAGTTTAGAAAAACATTGTTTTATTCTCTAGCTCATATTTTTTTAACATGTTGTTTGCAAAACTGTTTTCCAAAATGCTAAAAGGAATATTTAAAGACATTTTTGCTCAAGAACAGGAGTTTTCAAAGAAGTGGCTTTTGCCCTAGAAAAGTAAAGTGATAAATTAAATGGGCTGAATGAGTAAGCAAAGTGATAGAAGATTTCAGGCTCTGCATCCTCTGCTAGACATTTCAGCTCTTAAGTTCAAAGAACTGCATAATCACTGTGTGATGACCTGTCACTCAGCCCAGGGACAAAAGGTCCTCATTATAACTCAAGCAAACATTTCCTCTTAGGAGCTTTCCTCTTAGGGCCCAGAGCACTAAGTTAGGGGAATGAACTCTCTGTGTTCAGCAGATGAGTTTCTACCTTACAGTTGGTATAGATGGCAGAAATTTTGCTTGGTGCATTGAACTTGTGTTGTATTACACACAGGCCAGAGATAAAGAGAAAAGTTATGTGTGTAGACTGGTTTCTTTGACACTAATCTTTCTTCTGCATAGGGACATTTCTTGTATACGTATTTTGTGGTAGTATGAATATTAGCTTGATGAAGGGAATATTCAACTTCTTTGAAATGTGCTTGCTTTTTCCATGCTTCATTCCACATGGAAGGAGTTTCTATATACACCCAGCAAAAGGCATATTGGAAAAGCCTGCTCACCTGATAATGTTAGACAAGTAAAATAACAGCACTGCTGTCAGCATGAATTCAAATATTCAGGTGAGTTTACATCAGCCATGCCCACATGATACATACATTTACTGCCAAAAAGGATTTGCATGATAGAGTTTTCTGGCAGAACTATTTGCAAAATTGTATTACACAGAATCACAGGGATTGGAAGGGACTTGATATGTGCCACACGTCACACCAGTCAGGAAAGAAAGAGATTGTGATGTAAACCTACAAATCACATCCAACTAACACAGATCTTCTGAAGACCATTCACAACCAGATGTGAAGGCTGACAAGCATGTGCACATTTCGTGATGAGAAAAGGATCTCTTTATGCACAGTAAATTATAATTTTTAAAGGACTCAGTTCTAGCTTCCTTGATGATTCAAAGTTCATTAAGTCATGACTAAGCTCATTAAGCATACATTTTCTTTTTTGCTTTAATTTTGATGCCATAGTTTCGAGAACCATGTATTTTTCTTTGCCTCTCAAGTGTTCTATTGGCTAATACCACACCACCAGTTTGCTTTTTTATTTTCATGCCCATTAAGTACAGGTATCAATAAAAATGCTGTAGTTTGATGAGCAATAAAAAGGGGATCCAAAAGTCAAGAAAAGCATGCCTAAGACAAATATATCTTTGTTTAACACTTCAACATTTCTGGCATTATTTATCACAAAAAGCTGCCAAAAAAAGATTCTCAGAGAATTCCCCAGTTAGACCCCATTAGACTACAACCACGATGCAAGAAATCAGCCCTTTCAGTAAGTGTTTCCTTACCATTGATATAAAGTTCTTCTAAATATCATGGGCATACCTATAAAATTTCAGGAAGCAAGGAATCTCTGTTCCTAATTGTATAGCACTTTGGTGTTGAAGGAATTCTTTTTGATTAGTAAACTACACTAATTCCATATACTATATATATATATATCATATAACAGTATACTATTTCTAGTATATTTTTTGTTTTCTAGAGTGAAGCCTCTGTACGTAACATATTCTGGTTATAATACGTAACATTCTGGTAATAATTTCAAAGACAACTGTTCCTGTTGTAAATGCAGGTTGCAGATCTGATTTGTCACAAACTCTGTAGATGAATATCTACAGAATTATATATACACTTCTATATAAACCTCAAAATTTATTAGCTTTTAAGCAGGGGCCATTACAGGAAGCACAGAGAAAGATCTTTTTGGCAAACTTCTCAATTCCTGCTATTACAAAACGGGTAATAAGAATTGCGAGTAGAGAAAAACTAAGATTCCAGTTTCACACAAAGGAAGAATTCATTTTACTGATGCTTAGATGTATTACATAAAGTAATTTTTCCACAGACAGTAAATTTAATGACTCCTAGAGAAACTATATTTGACAAGTTATGCAGAGTCAGAGAATGAAGGAATTCATCACCAAGAAGAAGTAAGGTAACATTGTCCTGTTTTGGAATAGAGAGCATCAATGGAAAGAGGAGGAAGAAACACAGAAATGGAAGTCCAATTACTCCATAGCAAAGGTCTATATCATCAGAAGTGAGCTGAGCATGTTTTTTTTTGTCCCCAGACCTGTCTAAATCTGACATCCAGGGAATGATAATTCAACCTCCTCTAGTTCAGTACCTGACTGTGCTGCTCTTACAGACAAACCAAGCATTCACTACCAGCATTTTCAAAGTAACTCATCTGTGTGCAGACACAAACCATCTTCAGAAGAGTTGTAAGAAGCCAAATACTTGCCCCAAATACTTTGAACTCCGTACTTGAGTAGACTCTATTGGCTGCAATGTACCACAACTACTCATATCACTGGGTGATGGTACCATGTGATTTCCCAAAACTAAGAACATCAACCCCTATGATTCCGGAAGGAAAGCATACTTACCATATTACTGCATCTAATTCTAACATCTGATTTTACTTGTTTTGCTTTTCTTCCAAGAGGAACATTCCTCATACAGGTATGCTGACAAAGACCAACATGAGTCTTCACCACTAATATCTGTTGTGTTCTGTAATTTCTTCATTTTACTTAGAGTTATATTTCAGTTACTTGATACCTTCTGGTCTGCTTAAAATCAGAAGTCAGACATGTTTCTGCTTGTGTTTAAGCAGCACTTCTTTGCAACCTTATACAAGGCTTTTTTTAATTTGTTTTTTTTAGCAAGGGGCACATTACAGACAACTTGTCACTCACTAGCCACCCTAACACCCAGAGAACAGCAGAATTTGCTACCCTCAGGCTCCTCAGCAGCTACAAGGACAACCAGCAGGGAAGCCAGCTGAAAAGGAGTGCTGTAGCAACGCAAAATATCTATAGCTTGTCCTGCTTAGCACTATACACTCACTCATAAGTATCATTTTATCAAGAACCTTTTCTTTTGTGCTTCTAACTTCTCTGATTGAGAAGAATTTGAAATGCCATTGTAAGTCCTCAGAATACCTTTCTATACAATCTATGATGTCAGACTGGTTCCATGTTCAGAGTATTTGGTAACTGGACAAAGGAAATCTCAGACTGAATGTTATGTATACTACTCCATTGAGACCTACTAGATTGCGATAACAGCACTTCAGTAGAAGAAAGAACGCCAATTGTATGAGACATTTAAAATCAGACTTAACAAAAACCTGATGAATTTATTGTATGTGATAGCTGGAGTATAGCTTGGAAAATGGTGATGTAAGATCTACTACCTGAGGAACACCTCCTCTCTAAAATACCAAGCTACTCATAAAGTACTGTGCTAGATAAGGTACTGCCACTGGTAGCTACTGTATTAGTCTAATTATTTATTAAACTACAGTTGCTAGTTTGTGACTTTTTTAAGATTTAACAACATATGATTTTGTATTTATATTCAAGTGTTCTCTTAAGAGTGCTATTTATTACTGGTGCTGCCTAACTATTATCTCTCTTAGACTGTACTTGAATACAGCTCAAATGTTTACACATAATTTGAATACAGGGACAAATTTAGAGTTTTTATAGAGAATTAAAAAGCCAGGGCAAAATAATAAAAACATTACATAAGTACAAATGATGCAATGACATAATTTCATTAAGAAAACATAATTTTGTTAAGAGAAGACTCCTGTCATAGAACATATTCATAAAAATCTGCAGCCTTTAAGGCTCCAGATACTATTAACTGCTCTTAATTTCAGATAAGCTCATAATATTAAATGCATTTTTAAACAGATTTTCTGTGGGATATAGATGCTGCTGTCTAAAAAGCAGAATATGGAGACAAAACTAAACTGATATGACTCTACTGGAAAGCTAAACATCTGCTTCAATATCTGTGTACCCTGATGAAGTCTGATGATACCAAACTGAGTGTGAAAATGGACACATTTCTGCAGGATGACCTGTATAGTCTGGAACAGTGGGTGAACAAGAATCTTACGAAGTTCAGCAACGACCAATGTAAGGTCTTATACCTGGGAAAATGTAATCCTGAAGTGTAGCACAGATTAGGATCTACCTGGCTGAAGACAAATTCTGTAGAAAGGGACCTTGGCATCCTGGAGGACAAGCAGCTCAGTATGAGTGAATAGTATGATGCTGAGGCAAAGGAAGTCAACAGGGTGCTGGGTTGCATCAACAAGGTCATCATCAGCACAAAGAAAGTTCTCTCACTCTGTTCAGCACTTGTCAACTCAGATCTGTATTACTGTGTTCAGTTTTGGTATCTGCTATAAGAAAAAAGATGTGAACAGACTGGAGTGGGTCCAGAGAAGGGCCACAAAGATGACCAAATGTCTAGGAAGCCTACTGTATGAGGAAGGGCTGAGAGAATACAGTTTGTTCAACATTTGAGTAGATAAGACTTAGATGAGACCTTACTTACCACTATGTTCCAGTATTTAGAAGATAGCTACAGAGAAGATGGAGACTCCCTTTTTGTTTACAGGGAATTACATGGAAAGGATGAGGGATGATGTATACAATTTACTCATGGGGATGTTCCAATTAGATACAAGAGGAAAATATTTCACAATGGGAAAAATCAGTGATTGGAATAATCTCACCAGGGAAGTGGTGGATTCCCCATCACTGGATACTTCTAAGATTCAGTTGGATAAGGTGCTGGGCCATCTTGTGTAGAACGTGCTTTTGACAAGAAAAGTTGGTCCTTGGGGTCCCTTCCAACCTAGTATTCCATGATTCTAAGTTTCTCAGAGAATTGTAACTCAAACAATGCCTAATAACAAGCTCCATTTTAGGAAATCTTTGGAATCTACCAAAAAAAGGGATCTTTTCTCAGTCTGAAGCCAGCATATATTGTTGGTGCATTATTTACTATTAAAGCACAGGCCATGTCTATCAACACAGAGGTGTAGAATATGTAGCAGACCAAAATGAACACAGTTACTGTGCATGTTCAAGGTACTTTTTTCACAAATTATGATGCAAGTTTGAGGTCATTTTTTTCAAACTTTTAACATGCTGCAGTCATGATTATATGATTATGTGTCTTTAGCAGTAGTATTTCTATAGTAGTAATTTCTGTACTTCAAAGAAAACACATAAAAGCTGAAAAAACGGGACAAGCATGTGAACAGAGGAACTGAAATAAACAAAGCATATGGTTATGAATCACTGTAAATTCTTAATCTATGTTGACAAAGACTATGGTGACTAAATAGTATGGGTGCATGAAACTCATGGCAGTAGGCCTGCACAGCAACGCAATAATCTACATTGTCAGCTTCTACAAAAATTAAGCGATTTACTAGATTTGCAAGGTAGTAGAAGGGGTCTCCAGGAAGGTCTGTGTTGCATTATAGATTCTGCCCTGATGAATCCCATTTAGGGTACACAAGGGGCATCATGCCCTTTCCTGGGGAGTAATGCTGGAAGAATATTGAGACCCTCCAATATAGAAGCCAGAAAACTGACTTCATGGGCAGCCTTACTTTGCTCTACTTGGGAAAGAACTTTTGAATTTAATTTTCACTATGAAGAATGACTGAACATGGCCAGCACAAATGTACTCCCCCGTTATAAGAACAGATACTTCTGAAATAACTCTGGCAATTAGCATAACAAGGAATGAACTCATGATGTCAATTAGAATGTGATGGTTCCCAGGAGATTCTGTCTTTCTTTTATATAAATTCCATTTTTTTTAACCAGTTCTGTGTTGTAAAATCTCCTTCAGATCCAGAGTTTTTGTTTGCATTCTAGCAGCAAGACTTTGATCTATGCCCTGGGTTATGCCTTTGTTCAAAATCGACATTAGTGTCAATTACTGAGGTCCACAGGGGATGTCTGTAGTTGCTAGAGCATTTCCATTAGCTCAGAGCTTATCAAAATTAAACATATATAGGTGAAGCAGTCTTAAAACGCAATAGCCCAAAGCTCTCATGGCATTAATATTTTGGATACCACTCCACGTGATATGTTTTTTTATGATTAAACTTACATTTTTATTTCCCACTTTCAGCTGTCCTAACTGTTGTTACTCTCTACAATAACTGACAAAACCATACCAAACATCTGCAAAACATCAATTGATAGCTCTGACAATCACACAAGAAATGGAAATGAAAAAGGGGTCAAGGCAAACCTGTTACCTGGCTGATGGGTTTTTGTTTTTCCACCAGTGACTGCTGAAATACTAGATCCAGAAGATGAAGCTTCCATCTTTATTGACCTTCTGACTTGTGGGATTGAAGGATGCCCGACCACAGGCGGACGTTGTGACACTGGATAGCTTGCTGCAGTTCTCCTCTGACAGATTTGCACACGCTTTTCAGCCCCATGAATAGATAAACTTATACCTGACAGGAATAAGAATTAGTGCTGTTAGATACAGGAGACCAGCACAGAATAACTAAAATACAAAAATTACCAGAGTTTAATGGAGCTGAAACAACCTTGAAGAAAAAAACCAGCCAAACTATAAAACAATAAATTTTTTATATAAAATATGAACATCATTGCTGGTATGCTGCAGACATCAGAGTTAACCACACTCACAGATATTTAAATTAATACATAGTCATGGTTTACTGCATTACTGGCCTACAGAAGGAATTCTCTTCCATTCCTTCAAAAAAAACCCACACAGCTCCTGCAGGATGATACTAATGAGGCAACTGCTGCAGAGTTTATTACATGACCATTCCCTGATTGATGGGCTAGAACTTAACAATTGTTTATTTTCTTCTGAGCATTCAGTAAATATTAGGAAAAGATGCTACATTTTAGATGGCAACTAGCTTTTAAGGGAAAAATATAAAGATCTGTTTTGAGGAAAACAGTAAGGCTACAAGCAGCAACAATCTTAAAATTGACCTTAAGGTTGAAAAACAATTCCACTTTCACCAGTCCTGTGAAACATTATGTACAACACTGGAAACTGTCTTTTACACCAAACAATCTAAAATTTGTCAACCTAGACATTTTAAAAATAAAAACAGTGATGAAAATGGGCTTTACCTTTCTAAGCGAAAAGCAAAGTTGTCTATTGTACAAAGTTGTCTTAGAAAGAAACACTATCTTACAGTAAAATATGTTGATTCTGACTTCGTTATGTTCATATTAATGTAATTGTTCCAACTCAATTGGAATTAATCTCAGCATGCTCTGATGAAAAACTTTAGACAAGTTCTTTGGGCAACAAAGCTGAATGATAATTCCGTGTTATTGTTTTACACTTAATTTAACAATGACTCTTACTGCTTTTATCAGCAACCATTCTTCGTTTCGAAAAACAAATGAAAACCTCAAAATAGATTTATTTATATCTATATCTACTGAGAAGCAGACAGAAAAGCAGTCCCTAAACACTGGAATTGTCATTACTGTAAATGCCTTATAAGTTGCAGTCACTCAAAAATCACTCAACATGATTGACATGATTGTTCATTTTTGTGAAAGGGGTCCTTCGCTGAAATGTTCTAGAAAGTCTTAATGACTCTGCTCTTCCAGATCCAATGAAAAACAAGGTATGCAAACCTCCAGGTCACAAAAGACATTTTGAATGTCTGAAATCTTAATACACTTTGATCCATAATATACTACCAAAGAGAAAAGAGGTGCCAATTTTTGTATGCAAATTGTGAAAATGGGGAGGCTGCACATGTGAGAAAAGGTAATAAAATATTCTGTCCTTTAAGATAGCCTTGCCCATCCAGAATTGAAGATATACCCCACAATCTGACTTTGCTGCACTTCACAAGAGCTGACTTACTGTGGGGAGTGTGAAGGGATGAGGACTGTCCTGCAGCAACTGCTAACATACCTCCTGCTTATAGAACTGCTGTAACTATCTAAACATATCACACCTGTGGCACAGACAGCAAGTCCCAACCACCTTATTCAGTTATCTTGGGAAAGGCAGCATAGTAATCCACACAAGCAGAATGACAATGAGCACGGCTGGACAACAAATTTCTTTGACAATGTTAGCCATAAACAGTGAGTATTACAGAATGTGTTGGGCTGGAAAGGACCTTTAAAGGTCATCTACTCCAGTACCCCTGCGGTGAAAAGGGACATCTCTAACTAGATCATGTTCCTTGGAGCCCTGTCAAGCCTGACTTTGAATGCCTTCAGGGATGGAGGTTCTACTACCTCTCTGGGCAATCTGTTCTCTCCACAAAATGAGCTCTTCTTGTGCAGTCACTAGAATCCTACGATGTTAAGAATATTGTACAATTATCCTTATGGTTTTAAAAAATTAACCACAACTATTTCCTTTCAGTACCAGCACTGCTTGTTCGATCATTTAAAACAAGCACTCTTCTTAAGTGAATCATAGAATCATTAGGGATCGGAAGGGACCTCGAAAGATCATCTAGTCCAATCCCCCTGCCACAGCTTATCATAGGATCATAGGATCATAGGATGTTAGGGGTTAGAAGGGACCCAAGAGATCATCGAGTCCAACCCCCCTGCCGGAGCAGGACAAAACTATCTAACACAGATCACAGAGGA
>JAOXOE010000001.1:33556854-33617880 GCA_028565055.1 Phoeniculus purpureus | reverse complement strand
GTTGCCCTTCTCTGGACTTGCTCCAGCACCTCAATGTCCTTCTTGTACTGTGGTGACCAAAACTGGACACAGTACTCAAGATGCGGTCTGACAAGTGCCGAGTACAGGGGCACAATCACCTTCCTACTCCTACTGGTCACGTCCAAGTTGTTGGACACCTCCATGGAGCACCTATTAGCTGAGAACAAAGCTAAGAAAGACCAGAGCTAAATCACTCTGTGATGTGTCTTTGAAAGCATCAACATTCATGGACTTTGTAGCTCTCTGTGTTCCCTTTCTTTTGACTAACATTCTCCTGTGACTTACTTCTCACTTACTCAGCAAATTGCAGGTCACAGAATGTTAGGGATTCAAAGGGACCTCAAAAGATCATCTAGCCCAATAGCCCTGCCAGAGCAGGATCACCTAGATCAAGTTGCACAGGAACACATCCAGGTGGGTTCTAAACGTCTCCAGAGAAGCAGACTATATGCTGCTTTAGTTTCCCAGCAAGTTTCATACAAAACCTCAGAAAAACAAACAAAAAGGAAGAGACTCAGTATGAAGAACAGATGTTTCCATTATAAACTTGGACATTCTATGCTATAGGTAATCTTGAAAACATAAAGGGATCATTTAATTAGGGACAAAATTTGGATGGATGTGTAGAGATACAGATCAAACATAAATGCTTTGGGATAAGAAAGCCAGCTGAGCCACCTTGAGACTGAATCAAAATGAGGAGTGCTAGCAGCACAGAATAAGGAGATTAGGCTTAAAATATGAAGGGATAAGAAAAACTCAGCTTCTTCCCTCCGTCCTTCTCCCAGTGCTCTTCCCATTAGCACTAGCAGCATGACTGGTCAATCCTTTTCTTTCCAATTCAGACCATAGCTGTAGATACATCGTCATTTCCTGATGTTGGAGAGCTGCTGTGTGAGTGTAGCTAATGACTCAGTGTCCTGCACTACCATAAGCTGCTGCTAGCAATTCACCTGATAAATCTGCCACTTTGCTATTTGATCAATATGACCAATTCAGTTCCAGCTGGATGAGGAAGCCACTGCAATGTTATCTCCTGCAGCACTGCTAAGTGGCACCATTAAAAAGAATTGTTACCAAGTGCCATTAACATGCCATATAAGTAATATGTGACTGCTACACAGATGTGTGGCCTCTAGGATATCCATGAAAGAGCAGACATTGCCATTCAGTGTCTGTTGAAGTAGACATGAGGGGCATCCATCACATTTCCTGGCAGAAGTGCAAGGTCTGAGAGCAGTTTTGGAAGATGATGACAACACAGTGCCCCCAAGGTGCTGGATGTTTAGAACTCAAGCAATAAATTTTGTGTTTTCCCTCTATAGAACCCCAAGCTTCCTTAGACACTTGATTGCGTTAACCACACTGGAGTCATTGAAGAAATAACTGGCCCAACCTTAATGCAATCACTCCTAGTGGAAGGCTTATTTAGTACCTGTCAAGAACACAAAAGCCCATTCATCGTACAGCAAAATTATCACTTCCTGTGGCATTGAGAAGTCCCATCTTAATGAAGAAGGTGATGAGGTTCCTCAGCATATTTGACAGGAAGTACATAAGTACTGTTTACTCTGATCCACTGTAAACATCAGACAGAGTCAGGAGGTGAAGTGTAAACTGAACCAAGTGTCACGGCTTCAGCAAGGACACTTTTGTAGGAAAACCAGCTGAGACAGAGACTATCCAGGAATATGATATTAAATGACAAACAATATTTAACAGGTACTTGGAGCAGAAGAACAGCATGTGAGGTGGGGTGAGGTAGGAGGGTGGTTATATCAGTTATATGTCTATATCCTTTATATAGCTTAGCAGACCTGAGGGTGCCCAAGGCAGTTGGTACAGCCAGGCAGCAAAAAGTGAAGATAGTGCAAGACTTGGGATCAGATATTTTTCTAGGTAAGTAAATAAACAAGCAAAACCAGTAATTCTGGCATATTACTTTATGATTAATGCTAACAAAAAGCTTCCCAAGGAGCTAGGCAGAACTGCACCACTGTGCCTGAGAGGTCAATCACAGCAGCCTTAGTGCTGTACCAAAAGCTCAGCACACATGATCACAGTCCTGACAGTACAGCAGGTATTATACAGATACTCAAAACACCTTGTTCATTATTGTCAGTAGAAGTTCCAAACAGCATGTCTTTTCTACATTAACACACCAATAGTTCTTTGGAACAGAATGATAAAGACTTCAGCCTCTGTCAATAACTTCATGTGCTTCACTGAACGGAAAAGGCAACCTAGGAAAATGGTGAAAATGAAGAGTAATTACAGGCATTCAAAAATTATTCATGCTGCATGAATTCAAGAGCCAAAAAGTACTTCCTGCATCTCCTGCCAGCTGAGAGATGAGGTCCCTCCAAGACTGGATTTTGTCTGAGGGTGTTCTATACTGTCCTAGAAGAACTAAGGAATGATATCCTGAGATGAACAACACTTCACATGAACGGATAGAGAAAAGTGAAGCGGTATATCAGGTTCCCGGTCCTGGACACAATGTATGCCTGTGTCATACAGTGCAAGTTAAGGAATAGCGGACGGTGGATTCATTGGTCTGGGAGAAAACAGCAGAGGTCTGTTCATCCCCCATGAGAGGAAGCATGTAACCACAGCAAATGACTCCTCTAATCTTTTATCAAAGACAATAGGAAGTCTGTAATCTGCTTTAAAATTTAATCATATGTATCTAGCAGTTCTGGGGCTGTGCTGATTGCAATTTGCAACACATACTGTCAGAGAGAGTAAGAATAAACTTTCTCCTATTAAATATTATTATTAATAATACTACACAACACTGCAGCAAAGTTAAGAACAGATGTTAGATTCAAGTCACCACAGAATCTCTTTGACAATTTTACCCAGAATCAAAAGAAACGGAAAACCTACTGCAAAACTACCTAGGTGACAACAAGAGAAGCAACAACACTGAAATACTCTGTCTCACTCATACATCTCCCTATGAAATTCATTCATCTTCTGTGCCGAAAAGGTGAAATCCCCTCCCCACAAATAACATCAAACAAAGCAAAATAGCCATTATTGTGTATGTTTTGTTAAAGAATTACACTTGTCTGATATCTCTTTAATAATTTTTCATTCTTGAAGATTCATTTTTCCACAGCAGAGTTACACTATGAGCAATATCACACTGTAACAGATGATGTAGGACCACTGACACGCTGTAATTTGTTCTGAATGCAGACATTTATGGTTTCATACTGACCTACTTCAAGCTAATAGCATAATAACATCGACCTGTGGTTTTTACAAGGAAAAAAGAAAGTAGTAAATCAAGGTCAAATGACCACTGCAGCAACTAGACACATTTCCCAGAAGAGGCTCTGCTCTTCCTGTTACAGAATCATGGAATTATTGAGGCTGGAAAAGACCTCTAAGATCGAGTCCAGCCTATGACCTAACATCACCACATCAGACAGACCATGGCACTAAGTACCACATCCAATCTTTCTTTAAAGATCTCCAAGGCTGGTGACACCACTTCCCTGGGCAGTCCATTCCAATAACTGATCACCCTTTCCATGAGGAAGTGCTTCTTAATATCCAACCTAAACCTCCCCTGATACAGCTTCAGGCCCTGTCCTCTCATGCTGTCCCTAGTTGCTTGGGAGAAAAACTCAATCCCCACCTGTATACAACCTCCTTCAGGTAGTTACAGAGAGTGATAAGGTCCCCCCCAAGTTTCCTCTTCTCCAGGCTAAATAATCCTTGGTCTCTCAGTCTTTCCTCATCAGACTTTCCCTCTAATCTCTTCACTCGCCTTGTTGCTCCTCTGGACCCACTACAGCACCTTAAGCTCTGTCTTGAAGTGCCCCCAGTACTCAGGGTGAGACCTCACCAGTGCCCAGTACAGGGGGAGAATCACATCCATAGTCCTGCTGGCCACACTATTCCTGATACAAGCCAGGATGCTATTGGCCTTCAGGGCCACATCGGCACACTACTGGCGCATGTTCAACCAGTTGTCAACAACTACTCCCAGTTTCCTTACTGACCACTACTAGCAGGAAACAAGTTGTTCATGTAGCATAAGTATTGCAACCGGCTGGTAACAGCGTCATGATATCAGCCCTGATCTCATGGTTTGAGTCAGGTGGGGGTCTGGTAAACGAGAACAGGAGCTAAAATGGCACCTGTGAGAAGTTTCAGGAAATCAGAACAAAGTTCTCTCCAGCTCCAGGCAGAACCTGCCTGTGGCCCAGCCAACCAGTGCCTTTCTAAATGACTATATTTGGGTGGGGAAGTGTGTTTTGGGGGTCTTCATGGTGGCGGTTTTTCTTTTTTTTTTCTTTTGGATGCTCCTATTTATCTCTGGGAATGTAGGGAGAAGAGAGCCACACCATGGCCCAAGCTCTGAAGAAGAAGGAGGAAGAAGACCTTGTAGACAGTTCTCATGTTAGAACATGGTAGACAGTAAAAGAGCAGAGCTAGAGATGAAGGCATCAAGGTCTTAAAGGAAAACCATGACTTTGAAAGACCTGTGTAGTGTACTGTGGAATGTAGTGGGAAATGGGTGCTTGTTATTGAAAGCAAATTTTGGTTGTTTCCCTGAGCCCAGTTCCCTCTTTTTCACCCGTTGAGCTCATAAATGGCAAGCTAGGCCCTACCTGTGATTTCAGTTTATTAGCACTTTGCTAATTAGGATAATAAAAATTTGTTCTGGACATGACCAGTGTGTGTCAACCAATGACACCTGGCTCAAGAATGATGCCAGCTCCAATGTGACCATGAGCTGGGCCAAGGGAGGGCTTAATGAGTCCTGGAAGAGGGAGAGTTGGGGTCTGCCACTCTGCTGCTGCTTCAAGTCTGTTTGCCTTGCCCATAGGCTGCCTTTCCAGGATTTTGGCGCAAACACAGAAAACACAAGGCTGGCTGCTGCCTTCTGCAGCCCTCAGCAGCTGTCTGGAGTACCTCTGGCAGGAGCCAACTCTGCTGTCCTGGCACATAGACCCTCATTTTGTTAAGTTTCAGCCCACACTGCACCACATCTGGGGCTGTTTAGGCTTCCTCAGAACAACCCATCTTGGGAACCTGCCATCATTTCTAGCTGCCACACAGTCTCACCTACCACTCAAATATTTCCCTTCTTTTTAAAAAAAATCCTCCATTTTCTTTTTCCTTTCAGTTCTCTTAAAATGTACTTTTTCCCATTTCCTATATC
This sequence comes from Phoeniculus purpureus, assembly GCA_028565055.1. Classification (NCBI taxonomy): domain Eukaryota; kingdom Metazoa; phylum Chordata; class Aves; order Bucerotiformes; family Phoeniculidae; genus Phoeniculus; species Phoeniculus purpureus. The sequence continues at coordinate 33,612,677 of JAOXOE010000001.1, read as the reverse complement.
TTCAATCTTTTAATTAATCTGGTTTCGTTTGCTGTGCAGTACAATGTCTTGGCAGCACTATATTCTGTACTGTATATTGCCTCAGTTACATAATTCTCTGAAGCCTTCTGGAGATGGCTTATTCACAGGACACCACATAATTATTGGAAGGCTTTAGCTTCACCCTGGAAATGAAGTTGTCATTGTGAAAACAGCATTGAAATACACTGTGAATTTAATCCATTGCTTAAGTCTTACCTCCTGCTACAAACAACACCCCAATGTCAAAACTATGAGTGTAGGTTTCATAATAAAAAGAATTTACTTCCAAACAAAACAAAAACATCTTCATATAATTGCACTCACAAAAATTAGCTATTAATTGTATTTTAAAATTAGTATTCAGACAATTTGTTCTAGCAGGTGGTAAACTGTATGCCATTCACAAAATATTCCAGTATGCCAAACTATATTTAGGTATAGTATCTAATGGAAGCAAACCTTGCTTCTCCTCTAACAGCTGGGAAATAGCACTGCTGGTACCGATATAATACAGGACACAGTCTGGTCTGAAGCCTGTGTGGCCCACATTGGCAGCATTGCCCTGCTCTCCTTGCATGCAGGGAAATCTTTACATAGGGTATACAGCACAATTCTAGCTCAGGCTGCAGCAAAAGGTAGAGAAAATCAGAGACCACCATTATGTTCTTTCTAGTGCATTGCTGTTGACTAGAGTCAGTAAATTAATTCCACCAGAACACCTTGTGCACAACCACTAAAGGTATAAGATAAAAGGATTAGTATAATATGCACTTACGGATTCTAGCTGCAGGAGTATGCAATTGAGGGAGGTTCTCTTTGCCATCTACTCTGCCCTAGTGAGACCTCACCTGGAGTATTGCATCCAGTTCTGGGCTCCCATGTTCAAGAGTGACAGAGGTCTACTTGAGAGAGTCCAACAGAGTGCCACAAGGATGATGAAGGGACTGGAATACCTGCCTTAATGTGGAAAGTATAAGAAACCTGAGGCTTTTTACTGTGGAAGTGAGAAGATAGAGGAGATCTAATTAAGGTCTATAGTAAGAGCTAGGTGTCAAGAAGGGAGGGATAACCTCTTTGCACTTGTGCCCTATGATAGGATGAGAGGCAATGGATTCGAGTTTGAGCACAGGAACTTCCACCTCAATATGAGGAAGGAGTTCTTTACTATAAGGTTTACAGAGCACTGGAACTCCTCATAAAGATTGTGGAGTTTCCTTCTCTGGATACTTTCAAGACCTGTCTGGGTGCATTTCTGAGTGATCAGGCCTAGTTTTTGTCCTTCTCTGGCAGGGGGGTTGGACTTGCTGATCTTCAAGAGCTCTCTTCCAACACCTAACATTCTATGATACTATGACTCTATGATTTCTATGATTCTATGAGGGTTTTGGTGCATTTGGGGCCCATCTTGGCATCACATCCCCAGCCCTGTCTGGGGCAATGGGATGGGATTTGCTGGGGGACCCTGCCCTGGCACCACTCCAGGCTCAGCCAGGTCTCTCTCAGCAGGTGATGGGTGTTGCAGTATTAGCAGTTATTTGCTCACTGAGAAGTATCAATTAATCCCTGACAAATTCTCCTCATTTCTCTACTGAAATTGTTAGTTAAGAAAATTCCCAGCACAATTCTTCCTCTGGGTCACTGTTGTGTCTTCAGCTGCCCAACTGAGGGTGACATGAGACAGAAAGGAGTAGTCAGAGTAGAGATTCTCATTGAGTTGACAAGGAGTGAACAGGGGGCCAAGAAGATCAACTGAGAAGGCCAAGGGGGTCAGCTGGAGGGGCAAGTGTGTCAACTAGGGAGTTGGGGGCAAAGTTAACTGGTGTTAAGTGGGTCAGATGAGGGCAAACTAGGGGTAAATTTGTGAACCTGGGTTTCAGTGGGTTGACTGGGATTCATAAGTGGAGTTAATGAGGGTCAACATGGGAGCAAAGGAGATAAACTGGAGTGTCAAGAGGGTGAATAGAAGGGTCAGATGGGGATTAATGGGTCAGCTTGTGAGTCAGTGGGTGCAGTGGGAATTCAGTGGGTCAACAGAGGGTCAACTTGAGGCTCAAGAGGATCAGCCATGGAAGCCAAGGGTTTCAAATGGAAGGTCAATGGGGTCTCCTGAGAAGGTGAAATGCAGGTCAAAGGGTCAACAGGAGGTGCCAGAAGTGTCAACTCTGAGCTTAATGGGTCAGCAGAGGTCAATTGGAGTGTCAAAAGAATCATCTGGAGTTTCAGTGGGTAAACTGAGCATTCACAGTGATCAAGTAGGGGGCCAAAGGAGTCAATTGGAGTGTAAAGGGTGTCTACTGTTAGGGTTAACTGGGCATTAGTGTGTTAAATAGTGGGCTAATGGGTCAACTAGGGTGTCAGGGAGTCAACTGAGAGTCAACAGAAGGCTTCTAGGGATCAACGAGGGAGAAAAGGGGTCAAATGAAGGGGTCAAGAGGAGAAAATGAAAGGTGAATGGGTCAACTAAGGGTTAATGGGTCAACTGTGGGCTTGGGGGGTCAATTGAGGGCCAACTGGGGAGTGAAGATGATCAACTCTGGGGTTGAAGGAGTCAACTGCAGAATCAAGGAGTTAAAAAGGAAGGGTCAACTGGGTGGGCAAACGGAGACAAGTGGGAATAAATGGGTCAACTAAAGTGAACTAGGGGGCCAAATGTCAGGCAAACCTTCTTCCAGACAACCTGTTCCAGTGTCTGGCCACCCTGATCATAAAATACTTCTTTCTTCCATCCAGTCAGAAATCTTCTTTCAATTTAAGGTCTTTGCCCCTTGTCCTGCAACTACAGGCCTTGGTCAAGGTCTCACTCCATCTTTCTTGGCCTTTGTTCTCCTATGCAAACACCTTGGAGAGGGCCAAGACATGTGTGACTTAGTCTAGGTGGTCCTGCTGTGGCAGAGGGATTGGACTAGATGATTTTTGGAGGTCCCTTCCAATCCCTAATGATTCTATGATTCAATGACTCTAGGACTCCAGTGCCAATGCTCTCATTCTGGTCACTAGCTGATGGCTCACAATGATTGAAAGATGTAACTGTCAACATAACAAACACTTCTTTGGGATGAGGACTCTATGGCAGCTTACTGCATGTTTAGGCCTACAGGTTTCTGTCTCTATTGTATACCTGCTTGCCTATGAGATTGCCCAATGCATCATTTATTCTTGTAGAATCCCACTTCCACATGAGAATTTAAAGCCAAGGTTCAACTGGTATTTTCATGGTAAAGCTAAAATTCTTACTTAAAAAGACAAAGAAATTAAAACCAATGAAAAAGAAACTTGCTTTCAGAGTACTTTTAGAGAACTATCAGCATGTTGCTTCTTGCAGAGTTCACATTATTCCACCTAGTTTATACACAAATTGACATCTATCTACTCTGAATTCCATCTACCATCATGCTACCCATTAACTTCACTTTGCTGTGCCCCATTAAAGTTTTGTAGGGTCTTTTTCTAGTATTGTTATACCTAAATTATTCTTTACGGTGCTGCACTGGTGTTAACCCTACACAGAAACTTCACATTTTCTCTCCTAGTGCAATGTTTGCTCTTTCCTGCTTCCCCATATGCACATAATGGGAGGTGGTTGACTTGCCATCCCTGTATGTGTTTAAAGACCATTTGGATGAGATGTTGAGGGATATGGTTTAGGGGTGAACATGTAAGGTAGGGTAGATGGTTGGACTCAATGATCCCACGGGCCTTTTCTGACCAGAGTGATTCCGTAATTCTGTGTGATAACAGCTTCTTCCATCAAATTATTACTAACTTCCTCCCGCCTTACACTTTTTCCTTTGCCCCAAACTACCTTGGAAATGTGTATTTTTGGTTTGCCCTTTCATTGTGAATCATCTTCCCCTCCTAGAAAAACAACCCTGGATCAACAGAGTAGTAGTTTTCATTCATGTTTTCCAGCACTATGCTCACCCTCTCTCATCTCTGCCTTTTCTGTTCAGTTCATTTTCAGGGGCTAAGACAGTACCTCCCTTATTTTTCAGCAGAATGTCACATTAGTGGCATTAAGTGTCTTACAACCAACGAAAATATTTCATAGTCATTGCCTGAATTAACAACATTTCAGATAAGATATAATATTACAAGTACCATTACCAGACATTTCAGAGAGCTTCAGCCACAAGGTGTTTGATTCAGGAGTTACCATCAAGCAAGGTTTGCATACTTGGCTTCCAGAGAAAACCTGATTACTGACATTTCTTTAAATGAAAGCAGTGAAAACCAAGGTGGTAAAAAAAACCACCAACCAAAACCCCTCCAAAACACTAGAGAATAAAATTTTTCTACTAGAAGTCTCAGTCCATAGGATTTTGATCAGAAAGCCAAACACAACTGTGTGTGCAGAACAAGGATTTTCCTGCCTTCGTCTTTCTCTGTAGGTATCATACACATTTGAAAAAAAAAAAACCCAAGGTATATTTAACAATCCATCAGTCATCATAAGTATTACTACTGTAGCAGTGATACTTGCCATCTCTGCAAAATACAGCCATAATGTTATTCCAAATCTAACTTCAACATCTCTGATTTCCCCAGGCAACAGTGTGGCAAGAGAGAAAATCTTTCAGGCTTCAGAGAAACCGAGCAATGCAGCACAATTCCCTCGAGGGTGTCTGTTTCAAAAAAGTTGCAAAAATAATGACAAGGAAGGTAGAGCAACCCTTGCAAACAAAACTACTCAGGATACCAGAGTGCAGATTACCCATGAGGTTGTCAACTTGTATGGTACTTAGTGAAGCAGAGCATTTCTAATGTGACAAAGGTACATTCAACAGGACTGGTGAGCAACCAGCTGCAAGGAAAGTCAGTTCAAGGCAGAAAAATTTTCAGTGTGTAAATAAACTCACCTAAACTAGAAAAGGCATAATGACTAAGAGAAGTCAGCAAGGTAAGCATACAGGCCAAGAGAATAAAATTAGCTTTAACTCAACTGCACGGATGAGGGCTGAGGCACAAGATGAGACAGAAATCAGCAATGCCATGGGTCACAGATAACATGTTAAACCTCAAGACCCCATGTTTCTGTAACATCCATTAATCAGTAAAAGAACAACAATAAATCTAATATTAGTACATTCTGATAATCCAGAGCCTAGTTAGCAACTAAGCAACCTCTGTGCCTCATAAAGTTAACTCATTACTTATTGTGAACATACATTTTCTTTGCAAGTCATGAAATGTTCTTTTGTATCTTTACAGAATCATAGAATATTAGGAAAGGGACCTTGAAAGATCATCTAGTCCAATGCCCCTGACAGAGTAGGATTACCTAGATCCAGTTGCACAGGAAAATGTCCAGGCAGGTTTTGAGCATCTTCAGAGAAGGACACTCCACAACCCACCTAGATAGCTTATTTCCAGTGCTCTGCCACCCTCACTGAGTTCTAGCTTACATTCATTGCCCCTTGTCCTATCATTAGATGACACTAAGAAGAGCCTGGCTCCATTCTCCTGATATCCACCCTTCACATATTTACAAAGATTAATGAGGTCACCTATCAGTCTCCTTTTTTCCAAGCTAAAGAGACTCCCTCAGCCTTTCCTCATGTTCCACTCCCTTCATCATCTTTGTGGCTCTGCGCTGGACTCTCTCCAACAGTTCCGTGTCCTTCTTGAATTGAGGGGCCCAGAACTGGGCACAATACTCCAGATGTGGCCTCACCAGGGCAGAGCAAAATCCCAGTTTAAAATGAGGTTTAACTGTGTTTACTGTCATATTCCATCATTAATTAATTTATTTTCATTACATAACTGTGGAAAACCTTTCTACTTTAGAATAAACTGAAAAGTATATATGTATCTAGACATTAATCAGAGATGATTAGGTGAAAAAAAGTGAGACAAAAGGTGGAAAAAACCCAGGAAATTAAGAGATCTCAGAAGGACTAGTTTCAATATAAGATGGCTAAGCCTCAGACAGCCTCATGATTATCTAGTTCCCGTCCTGACATGATAGGGACCATTGCCCAATCACATTACATTTCATTCAATGCTTTATTTGACCACAGGAAAGTTGTGGTATCAGTGTACTATAGGCTACAAAACATAGTCCCAAAAACATCATCAGTTATACTAGTCACACAGGTGGAACAGTTGAACGTTCACCTAATACTTCTATGGGAATCCATAGCCACATGCAAATCCTCAAAGATACTGTGATATATCAAAGCATGCGTGTCATCACTCTCAGTGAAGAAATAAACACCTTATTTTTCTTCATTGTCACAGAATCACAGAACATTAGGGATTGGAAGGGACCTTGAAAGATCATCTAGTCCAACCCCCCCTACCACAGTTTGACTATAGCAGGTTGATCTGGCTGAATGCTAAACTGTCATTGCAAAAACTGTATCCTAATAAAGTCATGTTTTCCCAGCATAAGACAAACACAGTTGCTGTCTCATTGTACATTAACGTCTTTATTATTATTATTATTATTATTCATTTTAATTCACTTAGCCTATGGCCTTTACTTAAAAAAAAATCCAACCCCAAACTTCTGTCTTTTAATGTTTCCTTTGACTTACAGATGTAGGGTTTGAAATGATATAATAAAAAGTCACTCATTTGCTACCAAAAATATGGAAAAAGAGGTCACTTTTCTATGACATCTCTTCTCAAGCATCCCTTTTCCTCTAGCATTATTATATCTGCTATAAGTAAAATAAAAAATACTATTTCCAAAATATTTGGAACAAAATTCATATTTTCTTGGGAAAAATATCTGGAAGCTATGAAATACAATGATGTAATGGAGCCTTCTTCAGTCACCAGTTGCCTCAGAAACAGTTTTAATTTGACTGGAGTGATTTCTGACTACATAATTAGCACCTGCATTGCCTCTAGCATGATTTTGCTGTACAGTTTTTGAAAGCATCGGTGTATTACTTATCTAATTCTTCTCATGTTATAAAACTTCCTTTCAGATTCACAATAGCAAGTCAGAGTTAATAGCAGATACTGAGCCTATACAAGAGCTGAAGGCAGGGAAGAGATGGCAAGTGAGATTATAATCTTCTTTTTTCTCAGCACAGATCCAAATGAAAATGTCAACACAAGTTTTTTGCACAAAGTTTCATGTCAATTTACCACCTTATATCTTCGTTATATGTTTTTTATATATCTGTGTTGTATATTGTCATTGTATTCTACCTCCAGTTGTCTTTTTTAAAGGGCAGAAACATTGCTAATGATTTCACTTAAACATATTCAGTTTTACTGAGGATATACTATGACCAGCTTTTACTGGATGGTGAACATTTTGAAACTGTCCATTAAAATCTGACCATTCCAAAGCACAAAAGTCCTTTTGAAATACTGAGTAATATTTGCTCATATAACAGCAGATTGTTGTACAGTGACTTAGCTATGAGGCGCAGACAAGCTCTTGCTGTTTCATTGTAATACTTCAGGAAAACACAATTTCTTAACCCACCGGTGTTTTCAGATGTAGCAAGAGACATTTAAGAAGACATAAGAAAGATAAACCTCATTATGTGAAATGAGGTTACACAGAAACTGGTGCTCTTCTAAAGTATAGCCTGAAAACATGAATCCTAAAGAAGTCTCACACATAGCCTTGTGAATCTGAAGCATTAGTGGGAGTTAGAGTCTTAATAGACATTAAAGCATCACTAAGGACTAAACACATGAAAGTACACCTAGCTCGGAACCTGACAACTTGTCTGGATTCAAAAAGTCAGAGTCTAACATGGTGTAGACCTACTCTGCAGCATTATCAAAGATGCTCCGAGACCTTCCTTGCTTAATAGGAGTAGGATAATGCTTATAATGACACTAACATGGTGGCCAAAACCTGGTGCCATAATGCTCCCAACAGTTATGTGTTGAGCTTTCTGCCTGCACGGATCAGCAGGTTTAGAGTCTTGGCTCTGTGGGAAGGTACAGACCTTGCTTGGTCAGGGCAAGTGGCACAGAAATGAGGGAAACAGGGCAGGGAGGAGCTTGCAAGGTGACTCAACTGCTCCTCTATCTTCTATATCAGGCAACCAAAGTCATGTGGGACATAAGCCACATTAACATCTCCTGGAAAGCTACCAGGAAAGACATATAAGCCACTGCCCCATTGCCAGGCAATCTCCTCACCCTCATCAGAAGCTCCTTTGATGCAGATGGTCTCTTCTTGATCTACTGTTGTAGGTTATTTCTTTCCTGTCTGCCACCACCTTTGATGTGAACATAACTGAAGGGACAAACACACACTCTCTCAGTCTTTTTTCTGCTGGACTGAGCACTAACAGCTTCTTAGCTATACTCTTGCATGCCTTGTTTTCCAGGTCTGTTGCTTTAGCTGCTCTCTCCCAAAATTTCTTTCCCCAGATTTGCACCTCCTCCTACAAGGGTACTGCCCCAAACTCAGCAAAATATTGCAGCTGAGACCTAAATTGTGCCAGCAACAGAAGGAGGATTTCTCCAGGTATCTTCCAGATAGCTATCCTCCTCCCACATGCCAGTATGTTGCCTGGTTTGCAGCAGTACATTACTGGCTAACAGATTACTGTAACTCCCCACCCACAGATCTTTTTCCAGAAAACAGCTTCTTTTCCCCCCACACTCCACAACTGCTGTTGATTTTTTCAATCAAAGTGGTTATCCCAAATGAATAGCATCCCACCTTTTTCCAGCCCATTTTTCCAGTTTATTGTGACTATTTTGACTGGTGTCCTTCAATGCAACTGCAGTATATCAGACAGATTTGTCTCATGTGTAAAAAGCCTCAAGTACATAATATTTTATCATCTTGATTTCTAAAAGATTATTGCATATTGCCAAACATGCAGGATTACAAGTCTGACCTTTGATCCAGCACTTCCAGGTGACCCCTAAACCATGTCATTCTATGTCTATATAAACTATGTCTATATGTCTTTAAAATGACTCCAGGGATGGTGACTTCACTACTGCCTTGGACAGCCTATTCCAATGTTTGATAATCCTTTTGGTGAATAAATTGTTCCTAACACCAGACGACCACCCTGAAAAGTCCTGTACAGGGACTGTTGCCCTGAAAGGCAGGGCAATAGTTTTAACATCTGTCTTGTGCCTGATTTCTCAGAAAAATATTGTAAGAGTTTCCCAAGTTAAACTTCAGTAGTTTGTAAATTAGAGTGTTACGAAAGACTTTGTCAAAAACTGTTGCCAAACCCAAGAACTATGTCAATAACAATTTCTTTCATATTCAGTAAACATGATACTCTCGACACAAGAATAAATCACATGGTTTTAACACAATTTCTTCTTGATATAATCTGATGGCTGCTGCTTATCTCCTTGTTATCTTCTAAACATGTATCGAAAATGTACTTGTTTAGTAACTTTACTCAGTTGGTTGTGGTTTTTTTTCAGGGATTAATGTTAACCTAGTCAACAGTTTCATAGCTCCTTTTTCCCTTCCTTTGTAAAAGTGACAATTCTTTTTTCCTTCTTTCTATACTGTCTTCATGAACTATAATTCCTCTTTATCATATTAAGGTCAAACTAACTTCTCTGTCTGCACTCTAATACAGGGGATCCACCTTCATTACCCCAAATAGTCCTTTTTAAACCAGCCTCTCCTCTTACTGTTCTTTATGCCTTTGAGGACATCTCTGAAGGATCAGTTTTGAGGCCAGTCTTTATTTGTGACCTAGACATGGGGATTAAGAGCACTCTCAGTAAGTTTGCAGGTGACATCAAATTGTGTGGGAGTGTTGGTCTGCTTGAGGGCAGGAAGGCTCTACAGAGGGACTTGGATAAGTTGGATTGATGGGCTGAGGCCAGTTGTATGAGGTAAAATAAGGCCAAGTGCCAGGTCCTGCATGTTGGTCACAAAAACCCCAGGTAGTGCTACAGGCTTGGTGATGAGTAGCACAAAAGCTGCACAGTAGAAAAAGATCTGGGGGTGCTGGTAGACAGCTGACTTAATATGAGACAGTAGTGTGCCCAGGTAACCAAGAAGGCCAACAGGATCCCGGCTTGTGTCAGGAATAGTGTAGTCAGTAGGAGAAGGGAAGATATTGTGCCCTTGTACTTGGCCCTTATGAAGCCTCATCTTGAGTACTGTGTTCAGTTCTGAGCCCCTCATTGTATGAAAAACATTGAAATGCTGGAACTTGTCCAGAAGAGAGATATCAAGCTTGTGAGGGGTTTAGAGAACGAGTCGTATGAAGAAAGTCTGAGGGAGCTGGGCAGGTTTAGTATGGAGGAGGGTGAAGGGGAACCTCATTGCCCTCTACAACTACCTAAAAGGATGTTGTAGAGAGGTTAGTGTTGGCATTCTCCTCTTAGTCACTTATGACAAAACCTGGGGAAATGGTCTAAAGTTGAGTCAGGGGCTGTTTGGATTGGATATTAAGAAAATATTCTTTACAGAAAGAGTGGTGAGGCACCAGAATAGTCTTCCCAGGAAGGTGAGTGAGCCACCATCCCTGGAGGTATTTAAGAACCATGTAGACATGATGCTTCACATAATGGGGGTTATTTTGTGTCAGTTGATCAATCAGGTATTTAGATTTTTTTGTTGTTGTGAGTATGGTTGGACTTGTTGATTTAGGAGGTTCTTTCCAACCATGATTATTCTGTGATTCTCTCCCAGTTGCTAAAAATGTAACCCCTTTCTGCTAGAACTCTGAAGCGGAAGGCTGTTTGGTTTGCAACTTCCAGAAAAGCAGCAGACAGCTTTTAAACAGGGCTGGTGCGAACTGATAGGCTGAGTTTTGCCCATTTGCTTCTGTGGCTGTATGTACCTGGAACTTCCATTATCATGGCATATTAGTCTGGTTTAGCAGTCTTACCTTTAGCTCTTATCTCTATATGCCAGAGCATTGAGAGTCTGGAATTTCACATGGCAGGTGTCAGAAAATAGGGACATTTTGTTTCCTTTGAATATGCAATTTGCCATCCAGTGTTATAATTTCCATCTTATAATTTCCTGGATTTGGGAATTAAAAATGTCTTTGTTCCACTTGCAAACACCACACCATTCCAATGCTGAAGTGAACAAGGCAATGTCAAATAGACTCACTTATATTGAAAAAAGGCACTGCTGTGTCCTCAAGTATCTTCCATTTGTTTCAGGAGGATCTAAATGCTGAATGACTTGAATCTGAAAATCAGTTAAATCAGCCTAAAATTATATGTGTTATTTATTTGGGAGCCAATAAGTTCTGAAATGTTTGCTTTGTGTCTCTGTTTTCTATCTCAAAATACAATTGTTTCACTTTTTGTTTGCCTACAAATTAATTCTAATTTGTATAAGGTTTTATATCTTTTCAAAACATGGATAGCTTTTTGTCAAGAGAGCAAGGGCATACCACCCTGTAAAAAAGCATTTGCAGCAAAACAAGGATTTGGTACAGAGCAAAGATCTGCAAAAGCTGCTCATTAGAATTATTATTAAGGCCTTATTAACATTAGTAAAAAAACTTTTATATAAAGGTATATTAAGTAACTTAAACACATTAGTGGACACCTTGGAGAGTCAAAAACATCTGGCAAAAAAGTCTGAGGGATTTTTTGGTAATCTGCCCTCTTTGTTTGCCCTTGATTTGCTGCTGCAACTCAGATGTCAGCTACTCACAGATGCACAGATGAGTTTCACCCAGAGAAACAGCTGTTCAGTGCCATCTTTAATACGCATCTGAAGCTTTTTCTACCAAAAAAAGGCTAGCACTGTCTGTTGGAGCTAAGACAGCAGCTGTAAGAAATACAGGTATTTTTCATATTAAAAGTAATATGGGTCTTAAGTAACCACACAAGAGTGAGAGAGCTAAGTAGGGAAACATCAAGGTTATCAGCAGAGAACACAAAGCACTAATCCCAGGTTTGACCTGAATTTTCCTAGCAAGTGTTGGATTAGATCATATACTTTGTATTAATCTTTTTCATCAGAGATTTTAATTCTGTGGTCTGAAAGTGCCTGGTTTTTCACAGCTTCCCTCCCCAGCCATTTGCATCCTCATTACATCACATTAACTTAAAATTATACAAATATCTTGCCAAGAATATACTGGTCTTCCCTATTTATTTATTTATTTTACCTCTCATTAACTAAATTCTGCTTGCCTTCTGCAATGTTACGTATAATCTTACATTTATTTACAGCCAAACTGCCTGAAAGAATAAATTCTTGTTCTTGCATTTGCTCTGCCGTATACATCCCATTTAACGGAAGGAAAAAATACAATTACCAATACTTAGGACTGTGGAAAAAACCTGTAAGTGTTTTGGTCACGTATTCACAGTTAGTAATTTAGTAAGTTCTAAGTATTTCCCAAATATTTTCTTAGGACACCTTGTTGGAGAACAAATCCTTTTGTGTCAATTCTTGAGCAAGACACTGAAAAACATTCCAGCAGGAGAAGTAGAAGATTTCAACAATACTCAGCTTGTCATCAAGGCCAGGTTGGATGGGGCTTTGAGCAACCTGGTCTAGTAGGAGTTAGCCCTGCCACTTACAACAGGGTCAGAACTAGATTATCTTTATGGTCCCCTCCAAACTAACTGATTCTATGAACTTCACTAATTGATTGCAGTATGATCAATTTATTATGAGACTTACATGCCTTATAGTGATCATTACACTGGAACATCATGGATAACTCCTTGGTGTGGGATTAGAGGCTACGCTTGCCAGTCAAGAAAGGAATAATGCAGATACAGTTTAACAGCAATATTATTACTGTTGTGATGTGCTAAAAATCACAGTATAATGTAGCTGGAAGAGATCTCTGGAGATCATCTAGTCCAACCCTCTGCTAAAGCATGTTCGCCCAGTGCAAGTTGCACAGGAATATGTTCAGGTAATCTTTTCACATCTTCAGAGAGGAGACTTCACAGTTCCTCTCGGCAGCCTGTTCAGTGCTCTGTCACCCTCAAAGTTATGAAATTTCTCCTTATGTGTTCTGGTTTGTACCTTTAGCCCCTTGTTCTGTTGCTGTGCACCACTGAAAAGAGTCTGGCCTCATCCTCTTGACAGCCCAGACTTTAGATACTTACAAACATTGTTAAGATTTAGTTAGACTCACATTTCTTCAAACAAAGACATAAACCAATCTATTAGGATGATATATACTGTACTAGAAAACTAGCATTTCTAAGGCAAGATGTTATGTTTCAACAGTTACACCTGCACAAAGAAATAGTAAGAAATCTGGTCATCTTAAAGCAGAGAGAGAAAATACCCAGAGGGAAAAAAATAATGAAAGGAGCAGCTGCCAGAGTATGTAAGAAACATCAGAGCCAGCTTTCCCTGGGTTTCCCCTCAATAACCTGTGACCTTTTTCAGTAAGCACTGTTGTACCTCACCAAGGTAACAGCAAGGTAAATCCCAGCTGCTGGAATTAGGGAAGCAGACAAAAACACACTCTGCCTTTTCACTGTGCTTCAACCCACTTGATCTCATCAGCATTCGTTTTGATCTGTTGAATTATGGTGTTTTACATCCAAAAATTTAACATTTAAATATTCTAAATAAATAGCAAAGAGGTTTCTGTTTCCAGCTTACTCAAATTACCACTGGTTTTCCTCAATCCTGCAAAAAAATACATGATCTGCTCACAGCACACTGTAAGGTCATTTGGGATTCAGAGACTCTACAGTAAAACAGTATCAAAATCTAAGAATTTCTACTGTGTTAAACAAAAAACCTCTCCCAGTAGTAGTTGCTGCTAAGTTACTAATAATAACATCGCTTTGAGTATCTCCATGATTATTATTGAGGTGCCTTTCCAGCCCTGTGAACTTCTGAACTGGATTTGTATTATATTAAATATTAACAATAGCACAAGTGTTCTCAGTGCTTATCTGTAGCTTGCCTGCAATATTTATCTCATCCTTTTATTGCCTTATACAAATTTTCTGTTAGGTTTTTTCTTTTTACCTTGATACAACAGCCAGATAAATTTACTACAAAGCAACAGAGGTTGAAAAGGCATTTGGGGGCAGTACAGCAAACAAATTCACAGGAAAAACAAAAGGCAGATGAAGATATAAACCACGTACCACCTGCAGTCAACAGGAGCAGCTCAGCCCCACATTTGGCATACTGCCCTCTTTTCCAGGGGTAGCTGTGAACAGCCCTGTAGCAGCCCCTACCAGTGAGTTCAGCAACTACCTAACTCACAGTCTACTATTGACAGCAGTTGCCACACTTGGAACCTCACAAACTTTACTTGAAAAGAATGCACAAGCTAATATACAAGAGAGAAGACTTTAAAATGTGTAATCCTAAGAGCACTTGACATAAAAGGCTAAGGAAATCCCCTCTCCCATGCTGTCCCAACTACTGCTGGGACATTTTTTGGAGATCTGTCTTGAACTCTCTTGAGTATGAGTGATCAGAGACAAAGTATGTGATTTTGGCACAAAAAGAAGCAGACATTATCTAACTTGCACAGGCCTGCAACGTCTGACAGCAGAAACAGCCTAACAGAAAAAACAAATTGCCTGCTTTTTCTTTCTTAACATACAGTTTCCTTAGGTGAGTAACCTAAGCACATCCAAGCTCCATTACTATAAGCATATAGCTCAAACACTGATCTACCACATCCATTTCTAAAACCAAAACCAAGGTTGCAAAAACCAATAAAATAATTCCAGAACCATTCCCAGTCTGCAAGAGGAATTTATACTGTATTTTTCATACATCCTGCAAACTACGGAGTAGGTCTGTTAGACTTATGTGTCTCACAATGGTCCTGCTGTTGTCATTGAAGGCTATGATCCATTTTGTCTAATACCTCCATGACCCGATAATCTGACGGACTCTCCATTTGGAACCGTGGAGTCATTTTTGGTGGAAAAGACCTTCAAGATCCTCAAGTCCAACCACCAAATCAAACCTACCAAGCCCATGTCTACACGCCTTTTAAACATATCCAGGGATGTCGATTCAACCACTTCCCTGGGGAACCTGTTCCAATGCATGGCAACCTTTTCAATGAAGGTTTTTTCTAATGTCTGTGTAGGAATACACATACATAAGACAACCTTTTCTTTCTTAGAAACTGCCTCTCAGCTTAAAACCTATGAGACCAGTAATGTCCCAGGGTAATGATTACCAGCAAATTCACTCCCCACAGGAGTGTTGCCTTCACACACTGAGCAGGGCAGAGTGAGGCTCACAGCAAAAGAGGCAGCTCAACAGAAGAGCAGAGACCCAGAACTTCTCCTCGAAGCAGCAGGCAGCAAGGGTTTGGACGTTATCTCTTGCCATGGTCAGCTTTTGTATAGGCTTGGTTTTGCAAACTTATAAGCACATGAGTAATCTTGGCTAATAAAAAAACAGAGGAAATATTGACATGAAAAGGGAATTGCAAGCTCAAACTCATTATTTACTAGAGTACACAGCTGGTAACGAAACAAGTCATCTTTATATTCATTCATGAGTAAGGCCCTTAGGCACAGGTCCTGCTGTTACTGATTTACTTTTTTCTTTTTCATTGACTCTGTTTGTTTCTTTGAATGACTTAGGTTTTGAGGCTAATTAAATAATAAAAATGTTCAGTTTGCAAAATTGCAGCTTGTTGCCCTCACACAATGCAAAGAACCAGATGGGCACTTTTTTGTCTGCTAACAGGTCTGTTGTTTGTTATCTTGCTCTCACTTAAAAATCTGTTAAATGTGGGGCACAGATTTTCAGCTCCAGTTTGTCAAGAGTGGTGTTTTCAGGCTGCATGACTAGATTGTTGAAATGCCTTTGGTACAGAACTAACCGCTGTCTTGCAGAAGTCTGAGGATGACTCTTAAGTGCTTGGCTTTTTTGAGAATCAGACCATTTACTTCATCTCCAAAGGTACAGACCTGGGAGCACTGTGTTTCTAAAATGCTGGCTTAATCAAACAACAGAAAGACAACTCTGATGTTTTCAAATATATTTATAAACATTTATCCATTTGTTCTTCCATCTCTGTTTTTCACAGTGCTAAAATACTGACTGATGCATTGAGAGAAAAAATACGATAATGTGATGCTACGGCTTGTGCTGGAAGTGCAAAAGAAGATTAAAACTGGTATTTGGCATCTGGTATTTGCTGACCAGTGTGTCATAAAAATAATCCTGAAGAAAGATGGGAGTACTTCACTGACGACACAATATATGCGAAGTGGTAAGTGCACATGAGAAAATATGAGAAGATTAGAAACCTTGTGGGCCTTCTCATAACTTATATAAACGACATTTTTAAAAAGATAACAAAGAATGACCTCAACCTCTTGAAATGATGCCACAGAAAGACACATTGCTTATGGTTCTAGCGTTAATCTGTCTTAAAGAGGTATACGGCTCAGCCGCACAGGATTGGAATGTCTTGACGTCTTTAATGGGTTTATCATCATAAAGAAAGTATTGAGACAGCAGAGTGGCTAGTATCCTACTAGACACACACAGCTTCTGTGATATCACTGTGATCATATCATAAGATTATGGGCAGTCCAGAGACACCTGCTATAAAAACCTGTCCATCCAGCTTATCTTATCACTTTCAACCCCTAGATGTAGCAGAATGAAAATGAGAACATTCAGTAAAGTAAAAAAGTTGAAGTCTGTGATGTTAACAGTTTATCTACAACAAGAGTCACTTGCTGGTCCACCAACATAATTAAAGATCTTGACTCCCAATGCATATAGTTATCAAAACGCTAATAAACCAGTATAATTGTTCATTCTCTGGAACTAAATTACTAACTAACTAAGTTACTTTATGTTTTGTATATATTCACAGTGTTTGTATGTCTGTATGTGCATAACTCCATTTGCATTTCAAGGGGTCACTCTTCAAAATCTGTCCTGTATTTAATATTTTCTTTTATCTGAAACCAGTGTGTTTCCTGACAACCTAGGTGGTTTGTTTGAGACCATACTGTATCTCAGTCGCAGATGTCAGGACTTGCAGCCACCACCTACAAGTTTTCAGGGAAGTTGTCTGTTCACACAGCTTTGGACTACATTTATTCTACTTTTTGTGACCTTCTAGTCACTGCTGGGCACAGCTGTAGTTTGAAGGATCAATATCAGTGACAAAATAGTCAAGCGATGTTAATGAGTTTGGTTCACAAAGGTATGTTTAATGATACATTCACTGCTAACAGTGACCATTTCATTGAAATGTGGACTATATCCACAGACATTTTCAGTACTGAAAGGCCATGTCCTGCGCATAAGAAATGTTAAAATACCAGTCCTGAGACTGAAGAACCATAAACGGCACAAAATCAAGCCTTATGCAACAGTGTAAATGCAAAGTAAAGACCTGCCAGCAATTTAAGTAGAATCAATATTGCCACACATTTTGCTCATGTGTGTGACTGCCCTGGATCTCAAGTAGACTTAGGAATAGATTAAAATCTAGACTTCTTAACTTTGGATACAACTCATATACACCTTTTACGGGCATTACAGCATCGGTCTGCAGCTATATTCCACAAGAAAAGCAGTGTTTCAATTTTACAGGTTCTTATGAAGACAAATGTAGACTAAACATTTTCTAAAAAGCTCACAGTAGAGTAGATCTCTAATTATATCAGTATGGTTTGTAATCCTGATTCAATCAACTTTGTTGTTATTTGGTGGTTTTTTAAAATGAATTTTTTATCTCACAAGGCATACTCAAGAAAAGAAAAATCCAATTCTCTGTTCTGGGCTCCAGTTTAGAAAACAGGAACGTAGGGGAAGACCCCATCTTCTTCTCTGTTTTCTTTGTATGTTTCTCCTCTATTTGATGATATATTATGAAATAAAATCTTGGGGAAAAAAGAGAGAAAAGAAGGTAAAATACATCTTTCTTTATTGTTCAATATTTTCTTTATGTTCTCTCAGTCTAGTAGCTCTTCAGAAGTAGTAAATTAGCCTGCAGCACTGATTTTTCCCCAGACGCCTCTATTACTTTGAATTTGCATCCTTATCCTGTATATTATGAATGTCTGTGCGTCACTGTGCCTGAATTAGACTACAAGTTCCTTGCAGCTGAATACCTTATTCAGTTCACAGCACTACATTCAATTTTGATGTTCAAATAATAAAGTAACGCAGGAAACATAATGGCAAGAGAAATCAAGCAAAATAGGCTTAATACAAGATAGACTACAGGTCTAACAGCTGCTAGACAAAAATCAATAGGCAGTGCAGCCTAAGTGTTCACGGATGAAGACTTAGAAAAGTAGCCCCATAGACTTAGTGATGATCATTACTTTTCATAAACGTGCATTGTGGGAGCTCTTCTACCAAAGGAGAACAGCTCTTCCTAAAATAACTCCCTGCATGAAAATGCTTACTCTGAGATCCTAGGCATTAACTACTCTTCCTTTTTCTGGCTCTCTGCAAACCTGGTGGTGTGGAAGGGGCCACATTCCATCCTGTGGCTAGGCTTTCAGAGGGGAAGGGATTCCTCCCTGTGTCTCTTGCTTATGGTTGTGTGGTGGCAGAAACTCAGCGCAAGGCAGCAGGAACGCAAATTCCCAGGACCCATCAGAATTGAACGGAGACATCTTGCATAAGCATGAGAGAAAGAAACCTGCTTTGTCCTCAGCTCAGAGCAGACTCCAGAAAAAAAAGACACTTGCTAGCTGAGGCAAATACAGGACAGTTCGTAGGAGCCATCCTCTGTTACTTGTTTTTATTTATCCATCTTCATTGTTACACTTCTGATGACACTAAGAACTGTTGCTTGAAGCAACTGGGATCAATAAAGGGGTTTTGTTTCATTTTAATTCCATTACACTGACAAACTACAGGACTCACTGAGAAACAAGAGCCAAGAACAGAAAAGGATTTCTGCCTACACTGGATCACTTCGGCATGCAGTAATTTTGCAAGTTCTGGCAATGCCACAGGGGAAAGCAGTCCTTGTCTTTCAGAGAAATAAACTAATCACCTCAAAGGGTTACAAAAAGGTCTTATTTTCTTAGGTATCCCCATAGTATGGCATTAACTAAATGCATCCTGAGGAAGATTTTGTTGCTCACTATAGCATTAAAGGCAGCCCACTATCAAACACAAAGCAGTAGAGAAATGGTCTGATTTAGCACTTTCTGCTCCTTTGTAATCATTCATAGGTTTGTTTAATCTTCTGTACTGACTTAAAATTCCAGATTTTCCATCAGAAACTTAGTTTTTGGAGGTAAGGAGATATTTTGCAACTACACAGCTATATATTAAACTGGCATCAGCCCAGGCAGTGCTGGGATTATTAAAGATGAGCAGGTTTGGGTGAAGGAAACAATGTTTTCTGCCTAGTCAACAGTTTTATTCTATTTGCATTGGACAGCCCTTTGTGTATGGTTTATGTCTTTGTGGTGTTGACTGCTTTTTTCACTATCTGTGCTAGTGCATGAATCCCGCTTTGTGATCTTGCGAGCCCTGTCTCCCTAGTGCAGCTGCAGCATTCCTGGATAGGATACAGCTGGATGCAGTCCTCTAATTTAGCAAAATTAGAGGACATTTATGCCTGTATAAAATTTTGATGCATATTGCAATATTTATGCAGGAAACTTGAGCTTTAATATATGGCAGTGATTCTTTGCACCTCAACATGCACAGAGGAGCCAAGAAGGGATTTGGATGGGAGGGCGTATCCTCATCTCCCAGCAGTGTATCAGACAGATGTGTTTCCTGCTCAGTCTCCACTTGTTCCTGCGATTTCCTAGCTTGTGGCTGAGGACACCACAGGGACAAGAGAAGGTGCTATGTCAGCTGCCAGGAGATACAGCAGTCATTTCACTGACAGCAAACCTTTCAAAATGGAGAGCAGAGCTTAATCAGGAAATAGCTAGCAAACTGGAAAGACAGGTAATTTAGTAGTTGGCCACAGGATGAACACTTAATTGAAGCATTATCAGGTGCTTGCAGAACATACTCCCAGAACTTGCATCATGAAGTGAAACAGACTGTTATTATCTTACACCATCCAAAACAGTTGTCTTGCATTTCTGAGCAGCCAGAAACCCCAGATATAAAGAGATGGGGCTTCTTCATGTTTAACTATTGCCTTCCTCCTGTTAGCAGTTTTCCGTGGTGTCAAAACTGTCACATATGGAGTGCTGCAGTATAAAGATCAATGTTCAAGTTAATTGTCTCTAATCTAAAGACGTGCTAAGGTCCAGGAAGCTCTAGAATTCTCAGTTGAGATCACACAGGTAATAAACAGGAGTGTAGTGTGGTTAAAACCACCAGTCCCTTTCTCATCCACCACTAGGGGGGTAACCTCCAGACTTGACCAGTCTACAAGGCACAACCAAACAGCAAGAACTTCCAGCAACCAGCTGACACAAGCCCATAAATGAATGCTAGGTACTCTGTAAGTTTAATCGCTTGCATGAACTAGTGTAGAAATCTTGTCTTTACACTGTGGATGTCGTCATGGGTACTACCATAATTTCTACAACAATCTTTGCCTCTAGGGCAACACATTAAAACACTCAAACAAGCAGAAGTAACCAAGGAGGATAAAAATTACAGACCAATTTTCCTGGATATTCATAACAGAGTTTTGCAACAACTAAACACGAATGCCAATATTTGGAGCATACCTGGTTGATTTCTCTTTGTTTTACTGCCCATAACTCATTTCCTTGCTGTTTTGTCAATATTTGATGGAAGAGAAGCCATTTCCCAGGGGATCAGCCTTGTCTAAATTTTTTGCCGGTGTTGTTGGAAGTCAAAGCAAAACTTCATTCTTCTAGATGTTCATTACTTTTAAGACATCCCAGAAATCTTATAGCCTTACCTCACGGTTCTCTCAAATGTGTATTATTGCAGCAATGCATGAGATACTATGCTCCAGCTCTTCCGAAACTTCTACTGTTGACTCAATATACACAACCAATTTAGTTTACTGCACTGGATTACAGATAAACTCACTGATCTGAACAAGTGACCTTCAATTTCTTTTTATCAGAAGCTCAGTAAGTTCTTGGATGTCACTGGCAGAGTATTTCTGTAGCTTACTTGCAAACGTAAGTAAGAAAAGCACTCAAAGTGAAGTGATAAATCCCAGTTTAAACTTGAGGACCGTACTCAGCACAGAGTGTACAGTGCTGAATCTGCACACTGCATATTACTTCACCACCAACAACCTGCTCTCATTCCCTTCCACCACTGCAAACATTAAATTCCGATCAGATAAACTTAATACAGGTAACCATGCCTGTAGTCAGCTAATTAAATTAAGTAAACATGCTATTTTCCCCTCAGATTAGAATCAAAGTACATTTCAATGGAAATGTACATGTTTGTATGCAATTATCATCTGTTTCCAGACTTAGCTGATCCATCTTTCAAAACTCCCACAAGACAAATTTTATATTACTCTCAGGAAAGAAAACATTTTTCTCTTTCAGTCATCAGTGTAGTATTGCTGATGAACCCTCACAAGATGAACAGGAAAAGCCGCAGGAAAATCCCAAATGATTCAACCAAACCTGAAACTGCAAAATATTTGCAGAATCCCCACCCTTGTGAGATACTGTGGTAAGATCAGTCTACTACCTAATTTTCTGCTTCTTCCTAGAATAAATATTTAAAATAAAAGAACAGTTAAACAATCAAGAAAAACCACAGTGTGTCACTGCAGTTCAAAACAGTAATCTCATTATAATGAGATATCGATCCAAAGAAATCTACCAACAATGCATTTGACTGTAAATATTTGCTTCCTTAAAGCAGCCATACTTAAAAATTCATGACCTTCCTGTATTTGCGGTAATACTAGGATAGTTTTGTCACCATTCTATTTGTTGCATGGCTTCATGCTGTTTTCTAGAACTGTGGTATTAAGGAAAAAGTTTTGTTGAGCTGATCATGAAGTCTACAGACTAACAGAAACATACACTGTCTCTATGTTTATTATCTCTGGTTAACAAAACCCAAAAAAGTTACCACAACATGATACAATAAGATACCCAACATGGACAGGCCACTGCCAAGCCAGTGGATTCTTTCCCTAGTCTGCAAATTTCCTGTGCAGTGTTCCTGCAGTTTCCCTTGGTTTGGGTTTCAACAGCAGGATAAGGGTTTTGATGGGTTTGCACTGCAGCACGGCAGAACACTACAATCTCTATGGAAATGGAGTCAAATCATACTGATTTCTGCTATGCTTAGGGATGAATTCCTGAAGAGACTCCGTACTGTACCCATTGCTTGGTCCCTTGACTGCTGAGTACATCGCATCCTAGTGGGTATTACATCTTCCTCTAAAATCCTGTATGTCTGGATAAGACTCACACACAGTTTAATTAGCCACTTCAAAAACTCTTTCACCACTACCCATATTTCTTGCCTGAATGCCAACTTTTGGCTTCCTTTTCTTTGGAAAGTTACCACCACGGCTTAGTATCTATGGGAATTTTATTTAAATATGACCATCCCATACTATTTCTCATAGTCAAAGACAGAAGTTTGAAAAGCTCTCTGTAAAATGCTAGAGCACTAAAACTCACCTAAATTAGATTGTCAAGAATATTCACTTTGATAATTTGTAAGACTTTTTGTCCTGAAACCAGCACTTTTGTCTTATGTTTCTTATGATTTTGATATAGTCACGGTGTGGGAATCATGGTACTTTCAAAAATGGCATCATTTTCTTACACTTGTCTCCTTGTTTTAGTTTATTCACTGTGTAAGCAGAGAAACAAAAATGTCCAACTCCTCTCCAGATACTTTGAGCTGTTAATGGAAAATAAAATGAATCATTGATGCTATTTATCAGAACTTTTTAGTGTTAGGTTTGCCTCTACATACTTATTTTCACAACTGACAATATAAAAATGAAAACATTCAATAAAGCCAGAGATACTATCTAAACCTTGTTTTGGATAATTGAAAAATGACCACGAGCTTGAAAAATTAAGAAGACCTTGGCTACCTTAAATCTTTCTTAAATTCTATGCAAATTAATTCTGCACAAGTTAAATGTCTGAATCAGCATTGAGCCTGCACAGTTTGAATGGCACTTCAGCTCATGCTAAGGTAGATTCACCTGTCTATTGTCAACAAAAGTCAGGGCTGTCTTGCCTAAGCATGGTCAGCATCAGCAGCCCTTCTGTTGTGTGTCATGGTAGAATCAACTCTTCTGATTGCAATTTCCTAAACAGTCCTCCTCAGAGACTCCACCATTAAAAACGTGCAGTTTCTGCTTGCTCACAGATTTAACCACGGCAAGAAATGTTCCTCACTTCAGTCCTGAATTATACATTGCCCCATGCTAATCTTCTGGGAAATATAATACAAATAAGTACGAGAATTCCTTCCTAGAACTGAGAAAATTTTCCTGCCTGCAAATGAATGTTCCATATTAAAAATCAATTTTAAAGTTAAACTGTTTATTAATTCTGGGCTCTTCCTATCTAGTGATCCTGAAATAATACTATGATTAAAGTAAAATGGATTTTACTTTTTTCTTTGATCATTCCATTCTGTTTAAAGAAGACATTGCTCATTTCTAGTAATTTACCCTTCAAACTCAGCATAGAATTTAGAGCTCATGAAATCAATGGGCTTTCTGTGATTATAACATGAGATGTAAAACAATTATTTTTCTGTAATAACCTAAGTATTTCTTTGTGCTTGCTTGGGTATGTTTCTTAAAGAGAAAAAGGTGCCTCAAGGAAAAGCTAGAGCTTCACAGCAGTGAACCAAGTTTTAGTAAACTATATCCTAGTTTCTTTCACACTTCTGCATCTTTTCTGTGCAAATCCTGTATCTAAGGCTATCTATCCTAGTCCATTGTTTTCTACCTTAATTTCATCTTTAAAATAAAGCAAATTTCTTTCTAAATGAAGGGGAGGGGAAAACCACTGTCCTCATGTTCCCTCCTAACTTCTGTTTCTTTTAAACCCTGTGGAATATAAAAGTCTAATTAATTACAAAACAGTACAGTTCTGAATTACCGGGCCTTATGCACTTTTCCTACAGCAGATAACTGCTGCATGAAGCTATGCTGATATGCATCAGAAAGCACCCTGCTTCCAGGACTGCGTGCGAGTCTTGGTTGCTTCTTAAGCTAGGATGACATGTGACTCCCAAAGACTCCAGAAACTGGATGACCTATGGAGTGGGCAAGTGTTAACTAATAGAGACAAGTTATTCTTCTAGCATGGGCAAGAGAAATTAATTAAAAAAAAACAACCCTGCCAGCCTCTTTCCCACCTACCTGGTTTCTTGAATACCCTCAGTAGGATTCTGCTCCAAGCTCAGTACATCTACACTGCTCCCAAGCTGCTAACTGTGCTGAGAAAAACCTTGACCCTGCTACTTCTTGTCATTCACACTTCCACATGTTACTGCCATTCACTTCTACCATCGTTCCTCTTCAAACACCACAAGTCAGAATTAGTCACAAAATTGCATGCAAATAAGGAGATACTTCTTGTCTCAGCTCCATAAAGAGTCTCTAATCAAGGCAACTGTATGTTATGTAAACCAGAAACAAATTGGCTTGATCCCTGTCCCCAGTGCAAAGGTTGCTTTGTTGACATTATTTGGAGCTTTCAGTGGAGATTTCTCTGTCAAAACTTTGAAGTGTCCCAAAAAGAGCCTAAAAAATGTTAGGAGCTTAGAAATCTTCACAGGCCACAAAAAAATTACTTGGTTCCCACAGCACGCAGAATCACACAATCCCAGGTGCCAGACAACACATGCTTTTAAAAACAAAAAAACTCTTTTCTCAGATGCTTACTACCATCTTTTTATAAAGGAGATAAATTAAGCAAAAGAGTTAAACTAGGATGCACTTAATGCATTGAACTGGAATTGCAGCTAATTTGCTCTCACTCATTCCCTGATACTGTTATTTGCACAGATCATTTACTAAAACTTTGGAAATAATAATACACATTGTATAAAAGTTGATACCAATCCATTAAGGAGAGTGTGAATACAACAACAATTAAAAAAATCATGCAAAGTCTCTCTTTGAATTTTAAATATTTTTGTTAATTTATTCTAAAAATCACCCAGATGGGTATCACTGCAGGCTGCAAATCCCAGTCACAGGGATTCTGTTGACTACAGCTGAACAGGAGATTCTGCCTGAGCCAGGAAATACCCTGCTACAAGAGCAGAATGAAAATGGAAAGCATGCATTTTTACTTCTAACTGATTTTCCTGATAAGCTGCAGAACTAGATTCTATTTCACTCTCTCAAAGATTTTCAATTACTTCAATTCCTTCTGATGTTCTTGTATGAGATAAGAAGATCTGCAACGTCTTTTGCATGAGTCCATTTATTGGAAGTACAATCCTCTGAATTTTTCATTGCACTTACAGTCTGAGCTTGCTCAGCAAAATAGTAGTACTAAACCCAGAAGGATTAAGGTTGCACCAAAGTAGTCAGCATCTGATTGTTAACAGCGGATAATATTAGTGGTGTGTCAGACTTTTTGTATGATGAGTAAAGGAAAACTGCTCCAGACCTTCTCAAAGCACAACATTCAATACAGAAATGGCCCTTTCTATAGATGTTGAAGGCTGCAAGCCTGAGTTTTCATATATCAACTAACAAGAGATTCTTATTCTTGAAAGAAAAGTTTCTGTGGGAAAATGAGCATCTAGTGTATCCTTCATCAGAAATCAATAAGTCTTATATTTTCTTGACACAAAATTAGGTACTTACTGCCTTAATACTGCCATGTAGAGTAAGTAACTTATCATATTGCTCTCTGTGCTTCTATTTATGCAAATGGCTGCCTCCAGCTATTGGGTGTCAGTATATTTAGCAGACAATCATAAGTGTGATTACATATAAAAACATTTAAATGATACATTTAAATTATATTTTTAAGTGATAAACAATGATAGGCAAAGCATCCTTAGTACTGTTTTCTGAGCTTTACAGTTCTCTGTCTTTTGCTTCAGAGTATACTAAGCCCATGATATATCCATTGATAGATCTCAATCCAGAAAAAAAATCCAAATCTATTGAAATATGTTATTTTGAAGCAAAGGAAAATTTGACTCATTGTTTTCTTTCAGCTGAAGTCAGAGTAAGGTGTATACTGAAGCCCAAGAGGCAGATACAGGGTCAGACCCTTTCTGGGGATTATGCATTAAATGCAATTCTGGTTCTTGCCCTGGGACAGCCAAGCATGGGTGACAAATCCCCACAAAGCCATAGGTGTCATAGGATTCCATGCTGTAGTATCTTTCTGCTAACAGCACTCCAGCAGCATTGCAGATTCAAAATCTGCATTTCCATAACCTTGGCTTAGCAGCCAGATCCTCCAGCAGAGCTTCTAAAATAAGGCAGTGCTTGTGGTATTTTTAAGGGCACACAAGGAAATATTAGTTACTTTACTCACGGTACTTGAAAAAAGATAGGAGAAGATTCATTTGGTTTTGGACTTGATTGACTGCAATTATGTTATTTGTATTATGTTCTTTACTAAAACTATGTTAATGGGGTGGAATAAAAACATTTTCACGATTTAATTGGATTTGCTTATAACACTGAAACTATAAAGACACAATTTGTGTCACATAATAGCTAATCAACATTGGTTTTTCTCTTTAAAAAGCAGCTTTAAGTATTAACTACATCAGTGAATATGCTAGAAACATCATTAGCCATGCACATAGAAACAGACACCTCAAAATTCAAAATGTCATTTCAGACTTGGGAAGTCTCCTTTAACAAATTTGTTTCTGACTTGGGACATCTGCTTTCACAAATTTAAAAGTAACTTTGCATGACGTTTACCTAAAGTCACATGCTGCCTATATTTTTTCTGTTGGCAATAAATGTAGTAATTTCTTTCCTATCTCTCTTCTAACTCAAGAGGGTCACTATAATAATAAGAGATCAGAGACCCTTTCTGCTGGGATCCTATGGTTGGCAGCCACATGCCATAGCAAAGAAGGAAGAACTACTCTTGTGGAAAGGTAGACAGGTCTGAGATAGTAAAAGTTACTTTCTGCCTTTCAGTTAGCTTCAGTGGATTGTTAGGGAGCTCTGTAGAAAAAGATGTGTTCCCCCCTTCTGATTGTTTCATCAGCCATGGAATTATAAAACCGACAACCATGGCTACCAGCCTGACTCCACACTAAGCTCAAGCCCAGGAAGAAGATTTAAGGTCTTAAACAGCTGACTTACATATATAGGCAACATTTTACTCAATATTAGAGGACAAAATTTATGGATTTTATATTGTCTTCTAAAATATTTAAGGGTTGACATATAACAAAAGTATATCAAAAGACTGCTGAGTTTGCAGTATCAGGGCATCAGACTTAAAGAAGTGCTAGGATTAAGGCTGCATCTGTGAAATATACTCAGCCTCAGCACTTTGGTGCTTATGAAAAATCATACGGGTTTATTTCCAGACCACACAGAATTTTTACCCTTAGTGTGTGCTTAGGACGGACACTTTCACAACAAATGCTCTACGTGGCCTCTCCCCAGCCTCAGCACGGAGCAGTATGTACAGAAGCAGAGTTTGAGATTGCATGAGAGAAATGTTGGCCTCAGGATTAAATAATCTGAATTTTAATCTTAGGTATTCCACTACACATCCACCTCTGCCTTCAGAGGTGACCTCAGTGGGCACATGTAGCCATTCAAGCAACCAGCTTACAACACCAGATTCATAAAATTTACGGCACCCATAGCTGTAGACAGCATCAACTCAAAGCCTTATTTGGATTATGTGAAAGGCTATAATGTGTTAAATACATGGTAAAATCATGGGTTTAACATTTCGTTTTCAGCACCTAAGCTAATGAGCATTTCAGTCTTTCATGCGGAACTTCAGCTGATTGTCTATGAAGTAATAGGAACAGACAACATCAGCTAGGGAAATAGAATCATCTCAAGTAACTGTTTCTGTGGAGAATAATTATGTGCCATCTGGACATTAGCAGAAGTTGAGGTGATTGCTATTAAAATAAATATATAAATAAATATTTGTTTGTAGTTCATTTAGACCATGGTTTGAATCATATACACTAACTACAAGACAGTACTTCCTAAGTTAAATAAAAAGAAACAAAGGTAACTCAATGAAAAGCACTGTGTGAACACATGACTAAAGTCTCCATCACGATGCACAAATGCAACCCAATACAATTCTGGCATTTGTTAATTTTTAAATGCTCAAAGCTGCACTCTCCCATGCTTTTTGATGTAATAAAACATCTCTACATTGCACAGTGCTAGTAACCAGAAATGCAATGTAGTACTCACAAAGCCACACCTGAGGTATAAATCCTATTTGTGGGCTTATGGATGCTTCTAAAAGTAAAGTTCAAAAGGTGTAAGTGTTAACAATGTGGCCCCAGTACATACTTTTCCCCTGAAGTCAATAAAGCAAAGAGGACATGTGTTTGACAACAGTGAAGGAGAAACACCACATCAATTGCAAGTTGCTTAGCCTCAAGTGAACTGCTATGAGAGCACATAAAAATCTAACCAGACATCATGGTTTCCTCTGGAAAGCAAACAACTGGCAATTCTTAGGCAAACAATAACAAGCAACAATGACATCAAAGTTATTTAGCAAATACTGGAGTTTTCTCTGCTTTAAAATCTAGAAGGTTAAAAGTTTTCTTCTTTATCATGTATTGGAATGTAGTTTATTGATTATTCTCCATTAGCATTAGAATTCTGTTTTCCCCTATGCTGTCCTTGTGGAAAAATAGACTAGCCTGGCATGGGTTTCAAAAGTCCTGGGTTGACGTAAGACATACACTTCTATATGATCTTGAGAGAGAGAGAGAGAGAGAGAGAGAAAGAGAGAGAGATCTTTAACAATGAACAAGCTTCTGTGCAGTAATTGCCATGCTATCTCATGCTAGCTGAAAGCACATAACAATTCCCAGATGTACTTTTTCTTTCATCATAACCTGATCTTGAAGATAAATGTCAGAAAATCAGTGAATCTGTGCCACATCCATGCTGCTGCTTCTCACTTTTCTCCCTCTTGGGACTGAAATGAAGTACATAACCTAAAGCTAGCTCCTTTTTCCTCACTAGTTCCCTTCTTAACGTTAGCGGAGGCGATACTGTTCAGCAACCAATCTCACACAAGGAGTATCAGGACAACCAGAGATCTATCACACATCTTCAACGCAACATATATTACATTTCAAGGTCAGGAAATGAGGTTATCATATTGAAATGTGACACTGCACTTCTACGCTGATATGTCTCTGCACTGTACTGTTGCCTTTAGCACCCTTATTGCTTTGTTTCATAAACAATTATTTGGAAAACTGTTTATTTTGTGGCAAAGAATGCTAACCTACACAACAAATATTGCTGAAGGACCAGAATTCAGTGGTCAGATTGAGTTAATTTTCTCAGAACTTCAGGTAAAACACACATAGTATGTGAATGCAAAAATAGCCCTGAGGAACAGGTGAAGAACAGAAGAAACAGAAAGATATATGCTAGAGGGGGATGGAGCAAAGCCTGGAAGAGAGTCAAAGAACAGGAAGCCCAGTAAATGATAGAAGCACACACTGGAGAATTAAGAGGGATAAGATCAGAGACAGATGCTGAAAAAGAAGAGGTGGAATTGAAACTGCAGAGAAAGGTTTATCTGAACATTGATCTAGTTGAGCTTCAAGGAAAGTAAGTGGATAATTGGTCTAAAAACTTGTCACAAATAAATTAGGTTGTGGTATGCTAGTGCTTAATTATTCTGTACTAATCAGAAACTGATTGAATCATGTTGGGTTTTAGGTAAAAAGAAAAATAAATACATTTTTATTACACAAGAGCATTTAGGTAATTTGCAGAACTGCTTTTGGTGCCAATAGTGCAATGACTAGTTGTAGTCACAACTGCACAAAGGGAAAATCAGTAGTGATGTGAGCTCCATAAAAGTGGGGTTTTTATATGGCCAGATTTTTACTTTGACACTAATGAGAATTTTTCAGTCTATTACAATTTTCTAATAATAAACTAATATAAATAATAAGCATAAACCAATAAACATGAAACACATTGAAGCAAAAGTCTGTGTTTTGCCAAGGCATTTCTGAAATACACATTGCACACATTTTCAAGGAAAATAAGGAAATTTTGTCCGTGGCTCAACAGTAATTTTAATGTGACCAGTTATAAAGAATTCCTTGTAGTTAATGTTACCTGGTGGTCCAAGATACATAGAGAGAAAATCAGGACAATATCAATATTTGGCATCATACAAAGCAAAAATCAGTCTATAGATAGAAACCAGATCAAATCTCTAACTTGATCTTCTACCCTAGATTTTGTCAAAATGAGATCAGGAGTTTCCCTCCAACTATTTGTGGAAAAGAAAAAGAATTATTTATATAGAATATATATATATGTGTATTCCTACATATGTATGAATTTACTTCACAAATCAACATGTGAAAAGGCAAAGAAGTGTGTGTCAAGGGAAATCAGTGAGAGAGACAGTGAGACAAACTCAGTGATGAAAGATGAACAACATGAACAGAGCTGCACTTCTAAAAAGGAGACACACCAATGAACTTCACTAAGCTCTGGGTTTCAGCTGGCATTTCATAGAAAATGGTTCTCCAAGAAACAAAAAGTTCATCTAGTAAAAGTCTTCAGGAGTATGACACAATATATGCAAAGTATTGTACTTAGTTTTAATGCAAAACTGTTTTGTAAAAGAAAATTATCTGAAATGGGACCATATCTCCTGGTGATCCAAACCAGCTAATCACTAGGTTAGATTTTTCCCTACAGCAAACTTGCTCTTCTCAAGTGATTTTGTTAATTAACTTCCTTTTCCTAAAATGAAGGGAGGCACAATCATTTTCATATATTTGAAGGCAATATGCACCACATAAAATAAGTAATTAATGTAAATACTGCAGGAGACTACAAACAAGATAAATAAATGAAGTTATAAAAGCTGACCTGAAATAGGTATCTATTGCAATCATCTCTCAGCAGTATTGATATAAACCCTGCAGAAAACTTAAATTATACAGAAGCCAACTTTTCCTAGCTTGATATCAAGCGCTGTTAAAGGAGATCTGGGATGTAAGTCTGAGATGTTTGAAACTTTGCTCTGGAAGTGCTAACTTTGATATTCTAGCTCTGCAGAGGCATGAGAAGCCCATCTGCTATGATCATTGCCAACATTTTCATAATCCTGGGATCTTACAGTACCCTTGACATGGCTTCAGTCCTCATCAGTGTCATGTGAATATCAGCTGTTGAAATATGGCTGTTTTTATGGTGCCAGATTGCTGGCAGCTCTAATCTCATGTAGATGACTTGACAGCTCAGATCTGATGTGAAACAACTACTACAAAAGCCTGACACCAACACTGAAGTGATTCCAGGGAGTACATATTGGGAATACTTCATTAGGTTTATGTTTTCAAAAAAATTTGTCTATAAACGAGACTTTTTGGGAACCAGCTTGTGCAAAACCCTTGCGCAACAAGCCTGTCTTTGGACAGTTGGCTTGTAAAGTCTCAATCTCTCTGAAATTGTGTTCAGACTTCATTATTTTTTTGGTACCAGTCTTATCTCAGGGCTGGATTTGGATGCACATTTGGAGGTGCACTTACTGTGGTTCCTCACGAGGTGTTGAAGGGAAGCTATTTTGAGTGAAGGGCCTTGAAGCATTACAACTGTCTATGTACAGGACCTAGAAACATGAAGCTTTCCTGAAAATATTCTCTCAGGCTTGTGTTCTCCTAGAGTAAACTCTAGCCACATACAGATAGCTGTGCATCATCAGTTCTCCTTTGGGATTTTAGTCCCATTTGTGGATTTAATTGCCACTTCGGTGAAATTAATCCAGTTCAGAGGGGTTGTTTATAGATATTGAGCACTTGCATTATTTGCTCCAGTGTCAAGATACCCTCCATTGGGACGCTGAAGAACTAGCCTGTAACTTAACAATACAATTATTTCACTGTATATGGCAAGTAGAACAATGAAAAATTCCTGATTGTAGTAATCTCAAATCACCAAAATGGGACCACGTAAAGCTGAGTCAATTTAGCATAGACTTGTTACCTTTCCACATCGTCCAAAAGAGGCTACAAAGTTTCCACAATTATTTGAAAGTAAATATTTTACTTTTAAAATTTTTCATTGTATTTTCTATTCAGGTGCTAAAGAGGTCTTTGTAACAGAGTAGTCCCTTCGGAATGCTTCAGTCCTTTGATATTTCCCGAAGCAAGCAAACCTAATGCTACACCTGCTCCGGTAGGGGGATTGGACTAGATGATCTTTCAAGGTCCCTTCCAAACCCTAATGTTCTGTGATTCTGTGATATTGAACCTGAAACAGCATAAATGTTACTAATGCTATGCAGGAGAAGATGAGAAGATTCTTTAAGGTGCAGAAGGCCTCTCACTTTGTTGTCCATTATTTTCTGCATTTGTACCAGTGAACAACTGACCCCTATTGATATATGACAGGCATAGGGTGCAAATCTCCAAACATATACACAGAGATTGGTAATGTTAGCCACGGCAGAGCAACAAGGTCCTTGAAACCACCCTGGACAAAACCTGCAGACTAAACATGAGAATGTGTCTGGGAAAACCATAAAAATTTGTCTGTGAATAACAGACAAAACCTGGAAATAGCAGTCAACTTTTCATTATCCATGTGTGCTCCTGCTTGTGTCAGTATGTATGAAGAAACAGTCATTTAGATAACATGCAATATATACATAGATTATGTATACCAGACCTTATAATTATGTGTGCTTTGTAAAAACATGATGTAGTACGTTACCTTTGAAAAATATTTGTGAACAGTTTTTGGAATGAGCTCTGAAAAAAAAAAAAAAATCACTAAGAGCACTACTTGGTACCGATGACTTCAGCTCTGCATCACGCATATCCCAGTATCATTTTTCAACCGAGAGCAAAGAGAGAAGTTTGGGTATGGTTAATCCACCAGCTAGATTCTTCAGGCAGTGATAGTCAATAGCTACCTACACAGATTTTAGAAAGGGTATGAGTAGACAGAAAGCACACAACTACCAAAGCAGTGTGAAAAAAAATGAGTGAGACTGTTTCTTTAAGAACATACCCATCTATATTCACAATATAAATGTACATGGCTGAATATTTGTGGAGTATAAAGCTTTAAAGAACTCATTTCTGTGTACAAGTCAAGTGAGAAGCACATACTGAACATACATAGAAAAGGGTGGAAAAAAAGAGAGGAATTACTTCATCAGACCATTGGGTGATTTTGGCTGGCTAAGAAACAGAGGTGGATTTTTTTTCCCCCTGCAGTTGTTTCCTATGCAGTCTTCAGCCACTCTGCAAAGGAATTAACATGACACCATGCTGTGAAACAAGGAAATGCTATGCATGCATTCCTGTATCAGACCATTTGCAGGATTCCTGAGAAATGAAAAGCTCATCTACCTACTTGGTTTTCATATTATTTGTGGGATTTCACTCTTTACCTTTCAGGGCTTTTATGGAGGATTGCATCTTTATTTTTTAAACGCTTGGCCTGCACCCAGGGTATGTGCTGACAAGGATTATGGGTGCATAATGTCTCAGTTAAAGTACACTGATGTTAAGTTCCAAATGTAAATATCCCAATACTAGCTCATGTGATTTAAACTGGAGAAAATACTTCAGGATTACTCTTTTTACTCTCTTCCTTTTGCCTCAAGGCAATATAGAAAGCACATTACTTTACACACTTTGACTTTTAAGCTTTTATTGAAAAAGACTGATACGATTATGCTCTTAGGCTAAAAATTAGCTTCTGCAAGATAGCTTTATTTAGACCTGAGGGTATTTTGGAATGAAAGTAGTCCTTTTCATTAAAAGTAAGGTAAGAATGCAGACTATTTCAAGGCACAGGACTACTTGATTTTTTAACAACCATCTTACAAACAGGCTGTGCTCTAACTGTGTGAGCTTCAGAAGTGTATAGCTTGTGCACGTATTTTGTTTATAGTAATTATATATGCACAAAGTAGTAAACAGCTCCATGTGCATATGCACACACAGTTATTCATTCCACTGCATCAAGAAAAGCCAAAGCCTGGTCTCCTCAAGGCAATGTCACACAACCTGCAGGCACCCAGCACCTCTGCCCCATTTGTGTTAACATACCCCTGCTGATCTCATTTCATGGCAAAAAGTTTCTTTGCTGCCCTCACTGTGACAGCGCTTACTGAAGCCAGAAGAGAACTAACTCGAGTGACTCTGTTACTGATTTTATAAATTAAGTAACATATAGACAGACCTACATAGCTTCAAGGCCTTTTTATAAAGGACAGTGGGGAGGGCTGTTGTAGAGGTCAATGTTTTCAAACAGTTCATTGAGCTAGGTACCCAGCTAGGTTTGCTCCTTATTAGAGGCAGATTTGCAACGTGTCCTCATCACATCAGAAGGGAAATCAGTCTCAGGATCAGCTGCACCAGCAGGTGTGACATGATGCCAAAACGCTTGGTCTGATGGGGGAAATTACTTGGACTACTGACAGCTGGGCTACGTGCTAGGCACTACGGGTTTTTTTGTGAAGGCAATGCAGCAGGTACCTCACTGCACCATGAAGTCCTCTACTTACAGCTCTGTGCAAGCCTCCTCCTCCCCCTGCCCAGTACCTCTTGTGATTACTTAAGCTGGGTTCCCCATGTGCCCCCCACTGTCAATACAACCAGATATTACACCCAAGTACAGAAAAGAAATTAAGGGTATTTAAAATAACAGCAGTGTTTTAAAGTTTTTACTCATTTAGGAGGAGGGGAGGTAGGTACACAAACTCAGTTTAACTAAACAGCTCTTGTAAAGCAAAACCCTCTGAATTACAGAACAAATCAGGAACAACATTTTATTAAGCCACATTTAACAAAGAGAACAGTTTCCAAACATCAGCATATCTCTTGCTTAAACCCAGAAAAGGCAATGCAGAGACAGAATAAATACTTTATTCTTATTCTACCTCAGTAAGACAAAGGTATAAGAACACATCACCTCTCTGTCTTGCTTTGAAGGCAAATCAGCTCATGATGAGTTTGAGGCAGAGCTTTGGACATTTAATAAAGTCTTTATTATTCCCTCAGTGTGTAAGGGACTATGCATACTCAATCCATATAATGGATTCACAGCATGAAACACATTAAAGTTGAAAAAAATATTTTTTTACTTCTCTCATACCTAAAGCAGAGGAAGAAATCCTGTATTTGCCTTTAAATCTCATTCCACAAACCAGGAAAAAAAAACGGTGTGGGGGGGGTGTGTGTGTGTGTGTCTAAGGGCACAGTTGCCTGTGGACTAAATAATGACCTTTCCTATATACAAAATCACAGTTGTTAGAAGAGCCTGGATTAAGCAAGCACAGATTTTCAAGCATTTAAATGTACTATTCTACTGCAGAGTTGCAAAAGCACTTGATAAGACTAAGAATTTGCAATTGTATCGACCAGAGAGGCACAAGGGCTATTAAGTTGCTTATTCTGTAACTTCTTGTCCCAGCTCTCCTGCACTTGATGCAAGAGGTTCAACTTAAAAAACACCTGATGCCATAGCCTTATATTGAAAAAGCTGAAAGATCTTGCTCTTCCTATGCCAATGACAGCAAATATCATCTCAAACCACATGTATGCCCCACACATTAACCCTGAGGGGCTTCAGTTTTCTAGATGGCTAGTCAAACAGGGTATTTCTGTGACTTTCCAGCACAGTGGCACAGACCAAAAGAAACAAGTCACCTGTACCAAAACTGTAATTCTAGTTCCCCAGAACCTTATCCCATTGCTGCCATGGGCAGAGTAACGCTCGAGCCTCCCATTTCAAGGACAAAGAGGCAGTACTCAGATTGCAATCTCTACTTCAGAGCTCCAGGTCAGAGAGGGGAAAGAGCAAAATAAAAACTTGTATTTTAGTTGCCAACATCCCCTATGAAGATGCTAAAAATGACAACTAAATATTGAGTTAAGGTCACAAGGCTTATGTAAGAATATAGGGGGAGAAAAACAGATGGGGGGAGGGGGAGGGGAAGAGAGAGAGGGAGAGAGCACGAGCACTGCAGCAAAGAAGCTATGCTCAGCCAATACATGCTGGCACTTACCATAAAAACAGAAAGATCCAAAGAGAATCAGATTAAGGATCCTTTTTATCTCTCTTCAATAGAAAGATTCCCACATGAAGTTTCTGAACACAGCTGTCCAGGGAGAAACAAGGTAACAGGATGATACACAGAAAACACTAACACACAAATGTCCTTTCACAGCCTTCCAAAACCTGCAAGCAGTTTGTGCTGAAAAACCACCGGTAAGAAGTCTGAAGCTGACTCCTACATATCGCTGCAGCTAAACCAGGCTGCTGTATTCCCAGTCACTCACACCGCACTGTTTTCATCTTCCTCTTCTCACCATTACTTACATCCTAGAGGTGGGCTTGGGGGTGGGGAAAAGAGATCTTTCCTCCAAGTGGAAAGGAGCGCAGAAACAGCATCAGCATTTTTAATCAGTCACTGCGAATACCCAATCAGAGGAACTGACTGGTGCCAGCGTGACAGTTGTCCAACGCCAGGCAGGCAGGCGTGCCACCCGCCACCGTGTTTCTGCTTTGCACAAGAACACGGATGGGCTAATCTGCCTCTTAAGCCCAGAAAGGTTTTCTGTGCTCACGCAAACTGGCTTCTCCTACAAGGACCAGTGCTTTGAGAGCTACAACCATTTCTGGGCTGCTGCTCTGGCAGGCTGTTTCCTGCATCCATGCAATAGCACAGAAGTAAGAAAAGTTTGGAGCTTTAAATATCAGCATCATTATCTGGCAGTTTATTATCCAGTAGATTCCTTACATAAAACATATGTCAATCATTGGTTTCTCTTCAGAGACGAAGGAAGAGATTGTGCAGCACAGTCCCACTGCTGTGTACTGCCTTGTTAGAGCCAGCACTGGTTTTGAAATGACTTCATTGTCCCCTGACAACACCATAGAAAATACACAGCCAAGGTCCTTCTCCCCCCACTCACCAAGATGACAACTGGATTAAATGCTTGTGCTGCTATCTGTCAAAATATCGGACATGAAACTAAAATAAAAACTAAAAAAAGACAGACTTCAACTTAGTTACTTAATTTACAATAGCCAAGAATATTTGGGATCTGGAGACAAACCTTTCTATGGCATTTAACCCATTGAGTGAATCTATTTAGGGAAGAGATGCACTCATGTTAAAACTGTCAAAATGTGTAACTTTCAGGGGATACCTCTGGTTCTAAAACACAAATACTTGCATTTGACTGTAGGGAGGGATCCTTCTGGTTCTGCCGCACAATGCTGACTGCAGCGAAGCAAATCTAAATACAGCATTCAAATTTGTGTCTACTTAAAGTAGAAACTCTGGCAGTAGAGAAGGTTAGATGCTTACTTTTCCAAAACATTTTTAAATAATCCTGGATTCATGCCTTCTTTGCAAAATAAATATGAATATCATCTTTCTGATACTCACATTTCAGAAGACTAAAGGTTATGCAGTGTAAGGGGGTGTGTGGGAAAAACAAACCTCAAAGCATTCTAGCAGTGGTGGAATGCATGCAGGAAAAAACCTGTGATATTAGAGGTTCTATGGCATAAAGAGCAGACTAACAATCAGTCTAGAGTGGAAGTTAATACAACTAATCTGTCCTGAAATGTCTGAAAGTATGAATATAATGCAAGAGCAACAAATTCCACTAGCAGGCAGCAGTGATTTTAACGTCAGGATGATGCCAGTCATAATCAAATTTGTCTTTTTTTTTTTAATAAGAAAGCTTCTCCCTTCAGATGATGGGGAAGAGACTGGGCCTCTACAAATAGAAAGAGCTGATGTGATTCCATTCACATGTTCCCTGGTGACAGCTATAATGAACTAAAAGATACAAAGAATGTCTAATAGACTGATTAACTCAAATTTTCAGGTAAGAGCTAGGGACTGAACACCCAGGTAACTTAGGTTAAAGCTCCTATTGAGAGCACTTTGGAAGAATTTGACAAATATTGAAAGTAGGTTTAGTGTGGTGTCTATATTTCTGGTGAACTAAAATATCATAGTTTATTCATGGTACTTTGATTATAGCTGAGGAATCATAGAACATTAGGGACTGGAAGAGACCTCGAAAGATCATCTAGTCCAATCCCCTTGCCACAGCAGGATCACCTAGATCAAGTTACACAGCAACATGTCCCGGCAGGTTTTGAGCATCTTCAGAGAAGGAGACTCCACAACCCCCCTGGGCAGCTCCTTCCAGTGCTCTGTCACCCTCACTGTGAAGAAGTTCCTTCTCATACTGATGTGGAACCTCCTATGTTCTGGCTTACACCCATTGCCTGTAGTCCTGTCATTGGATGACACTGAGAAGAGCCTGTCTCCACCCTCCTGACATGCACCCTTCAAATATTTATAAACATTAATTAGGTTACTCCTCAGTCTCCTTTTCTCCACGCTAAAGAGACCTAGCCTCAGCCTTTCCTCATCAGGGAGATGTTCCACTCATCTTTGTGGCTCTGCACTGGACTCTCTCCAGCAGTTCTGTGTCCTTCTTGAACTGAGGGGCCCTGAACTGGATGCAATTTCCAGATGTGGTCTCATCAGGACAGAGTAGAGGGGGAGGAAAACCTCTCTTGATCTGCTAACCATCACCATTCTGATCCACTCCAGGATGTCATTGGCTTTCTTGGCCACAAGGGCACATTGCTGGCTCTTGGTCATCCTGCTGTCCACCAGGACACCCAGGTCTCTTTCTCCTACACTGCTTTCCAAATGTCATTCAAATCCTTTGGAAACCTATTTTTTCCTTTCCTCCTTCATTTGCAGATAGTCCTCAATGTGTCTATAACAATAAGTTATTGAAAAACAGCTCTTCTTCTTGTTAAAGGACGAAAAAACCACAATTTTAAAATTCTGTTTTATTTGGAGACCCAAGAGTATGCTGCCAGTTAAAATGTGGGCTTGTTTTAGCCTACCCATATACCTACTTGCCCAGAAAGCAAAACAAAATCAGGACTAGGTCCAGAGCTGTTCTCCTCTATTCCTCCCCAGTAATTTATGGGACAACAACTCAAATCCACATTCCTGAGCTGGAAGGTAAAGGTAGTACCAAGAAATTTTAAAAGTTCCAATCTCACAACTAGTGGTTCAGCTGAACAGCCAACTGCTCAGAAAGAAGAGAAGACTTTAAGTAGGGTACAAAGGTAACGAAGTCTGCCAGTGTGCAGGTCCCTACTCAGCAGCTCACATCAAGTTAATGTGCGAATAGGACACATTACAGACATGAGAGGGAAAAGCAGCATCAAGTGTAAATGAATAAAACATGGATTTCAGAGAGAGGGTTTTAAACTTCCAAGGAGTAATTTGGTGTGTTTTGTTACTCCATGCCCTCAGGATCACCCCTGCATGCAGAATTAAATGTCCACATACTGACCTAAATGACATTTAGTTACTTGCTCGGTCAGAGAGCTTGTGAGGCTCCCCAAGGCACTTAAGCACAGCTCTGATGCCCAGTATGGAGGAGCTTGATGAAAGCAACAAAAAGCAGGAAAGTTTCTGCTAACTTTACCTTGGCTGAAGGTGACTGAGGAAAATGAGTACTTGGTACTGCTCCGTTTGAATGCCCTTCAACTTTCTTACTTTGCTATTTTTATTATCCTTTAGATTGAAGTGCTTTCAGTTATCAGATTTTTAACCTCTACATTGATCTATTGAACACTGACAAAAATCTCTTTAGTCTTCATCTTGGCAGGTTCAGGTGTTTTCTGTTCTATTAGTCTGTCACATGTTTATTTTGTGGTTTTTCAGAACTTTTATTTTGAGATTGGGTAGGAATTTAAACAATTCTTTCAAAACACATTAAAAGAAGGTATCTTTTTGCTGATACTAACATAATTTAATCTGTGGTTTCTATTTAAAGTGATTGAGCAACTACAGCAATGTAGCATTTCAATTTATATCATTTTCTCCCTAAATACAGAACAGAAATATTTAATAAGTATTTCCATTTTTAATATGGCAATGGAAAATCCTACTATTTTAATAGTAGTGCATTTTAATTAAAATTTCAATTCCTAACATACTGTAAAATCCTTCTTGGTTGTAAGAGGCACCTGACCAATTTTGTACTGTATTAACCACATAATAATTGTGGCTATCAATATAGCAAATATGTTTTTATATTTTATAATTTTTATCTTACAGTTATAAAATTAGGTTTTTTCTTAGTAAGACTTAGCTCTTCAAAATGTCATTTGCTTGGAAGAATTAAAATGTTCTTTCAGACAATAAACAATTCATAATTGCAATAATAATAATAAACAATTCCATAACAAAGTTACTTTTTCTTTCAAATCTCCTACCAATGAAGCAGGAATTATCAATACCAATACAAAAAGAAATTAGTTTAATCTCCTTTTCTAGAAAAGTGCAGGTTTCACAAGTTTTTGTTCATGCTGCTCATGCATCATTTGAAAATGGGTAGAGTACTTTCTGAATGGCACATATAGGTGGAAAGGAAATTCAGCAGCATGATGGACTTTATGTAAAAGATGCTGTTACGCAAAATCAAAACGACCACTAATAACAATACGATTATATTTAAAGTAGAAATTAAGTCATACATACAGCTGTTTCTGAACCAACCAAGAGGAAAAGAGAATAACTAATCATTCATAGAAGATTTAATCTCTGCAACATAAATATATTTAAATCTAATCCAGGCAGGAAAGAGTACAAGTAACTGACAAGACTGTAGATAGAAATGACCACTGCTAACTATGGCACCTCTAATTCTAACTGGAGAGCTTCTAAAGGTTATTTGACAAAAATAAATATTTTAAGAGCTTTCCAGTGAAGAAACCAGAAAAATCTGTAACAGCCATACCTATGTTCTAGAGACTTTGTCTGGAAGGACAGAGCTAGCTGCCAAAAAGGAGGTTTTTTCCACTTAAGGAGAATTTTCCTACTTGTTTAATGTAAAATGAGGTAGATTTATTGTGGGAAAGGGTCATACATTTGTAAAACAAAACAAATCCCCACGTTTATCTATAATAAGCCTAGACCAGATGGACAGAAAATAAAAAAAACCAAACAAACAAACAAAACAAAATTGGGCCTTTTCTTAAAAAGGACAGGAAGGCATTTTGACAGACATCTTTGTACTTCACTGTCTACATGAACAGAAATGTTTCCTGTTCACTTGAAACAAAGAAAAAAAGGACAAATCTTTCCATTATTCACTGGAGAGTGATGATTTAGACTGCACAAAGGACATAATCTCATAATCAAAGCCCAATCTGTAGGTTAGTTCCTAGTGTGGATAACCACAACGCTAAAATGACAGTCTGTCCAATAAGGGATTAAACTGAGATCCACTTATATTTTACTGCCAAATGTTAGACGATTTATTTTCCAACCCGTCCCAAAGAGAAAAATAAAGGACTTAAAAACTGTGGCAACATTTTTTGTCAGCAGGGTAAGAATTTGAGGCGGAGACAAGGGACCAAACCTATTTTTTTTGATTCTACAAAAGTTTTTAAGCACTGCATTACCAGCAATATATGGTGAGATGCAAAATTTGGTGAACATTCAGAAATAAGTTTGTTATTTGAGCACAACAAACTTTTACCGAAGCATGTAGAAAAAATTAAAAGTAATAAAACACATGTTCACCACATACTGATTCCCAGGCACCTTTTTAATTTTTAATTATGAGCCAAAGAAGAAGGTTTTTTTACCTGCAAGGAGATAGGCTTGTCACATCAGGTCACACGGTAGGGAGAGGCTGTAATACTGAGCTCCTTAGAATAAAAAGATGCCACCTAGAAAGGATAAGGCTGGATGCCAGGAACAGTAAGTCCTGCAGACACTCACGATGGCAAACCAGTCCACTGTTAAAGCGGGTGGCTTAACGCTGTACCAGACAGTCAAATCAGGTGACTGTACCCTATTCATTCATAT
The DNA here is from genome assembly GCA_028565055.1 of Phoeniculus purpureus. Classification (NCBI taxonomy): domain Eukaryota; kingdom Metazoa; phylum Chordata; class Aves; order Bucerotiformes; family Phoeniculidae; genus Phoeniculus; species Phoeniculus purpureus. The sequence goes on along the minus strand of JAOXOE010000001.1, from coordinate 33,570,779 downwards.
TCATGAAAGCAGAAAAGCAAACTAAAGTTAAACGTGAAGCAGAGAGGAATGACCCGGTATGGACAGATATTTCAGAATGGCCCCAGAAGAGCATCACTTGGTAAACTAGGCCCAGTTTCCAGTGCCCCACTGATTCTGTGATATAGTTTCATTGCTGCATTCAGCCCTACTGCAAGTGCAGTTAACAAACTAGATGGAGAGAGGCATTGCAAACAAAGTATTCTTTCATGGCATGGGGGCATAAGAAAAAGCACTGGATGCCATGGACAAGCCACTGAGATTTGGAGGGTAAGTCCATTGGTGTCTGACACCTCAGCATAATGAAATAAACAAAATGCTTATCAGCTGGGACATGTTTTGCACATATGCAACAAACATTTAATATTCTACAGTACTAGAGAGTGCTGCTGAGTTTGCAAACACCGGGCACCCTCACTGTTAACTTCTACAATGTTTAAATAAAGAATCAATCAGAAAAAAATATAGTCACTAAGAATGCATGAGCTGTGAAGACAAAAAGTGTTTTATTGATTTATTGAATGATCTGATATGAAGTAATCAAAATGTAAATTGATCTAAGCTGTCCCTGTTTTCAGTAGGGAGTGCACAGATTATTTCAAGGTGTCTTGTGACTTAAATTACTTCACAATTCTAACAAAATCCCAAAATTGAACAACCGAAGAAACCTCTCAAATAAAACCAATAAAATTAATAATGATGACTGCTAATAATAACCATAATCATAGCCACTGAAGAACAAACACACACATACACACATCATAAGTCAAGGCTTTGACTATTTTAGCTGGTATTTTGGGCAGAATCAAGAAAGAGATATTTTTACTCTGGATTCTTCCTGACAGCAAGGACCTTCGTAAAAGGCCCCATACTGGGAAGTTCCAAAAATTGGCTGATCAGACTCAGCAAAATGGTCCCATCTAATGACAACATTTTGAGTACCATTACATTTACCAAGGATGGGGTGAATTCCCCAAGTCCTTGTTCTTTATCAAAGCTAAAATGACTTTTTCCTTTTGTGGAATTACATTTCAAGTGTATTTTAGAAAAAGGAGTATGATTATTATTAAGTGTTGTCTCAGATACGGAAGCTGTTTTTTAAATTAACTTATATAGTTAGTCTATTATTTCAGTTCATTCAGAAACACAGGCCACGTCAACTGGCTCCGTTTTTGGATATTCAACCTTGGAAATGTTAGAAATGCAACAGTCTCATGATTTACGTGCATTTTCTCAATTTGAATGGTTTTGAATGTAAGATAAATAAATGTTGGAAATATGACCATTAATAATCCTGTTGGTTCTCTGTAATACCAAAAGCAAGAGGAAATGTAAAGAGAAATTCTGGAGTACTCGATATACTTCTACGTGTACCACTCCAGGCCACATTCATAAATGCTGTCAGCCACTGACAATAGCATTTCAAAACAACCCTTTAATAGCAGCTCACATCCCCTTGCAAAAGGTCTTTTGGAAAAGGCTCAAAAGAACTGGCTCCCCACCAAGAAACAAATGGTGTAACATGGCATTTAAGATCTAATACAATGGATAAAATTGTAATAATTGTTTATGATGAATTCCTCATTGTGTGTGAATATTTAATGATGACCATACCTGTCTGTACTACAATGATGCATTAGAATATATGAAATATAGTATCCTATTTAATAGTTTTAGACTGCCGTTGATTCTAAAGTGTAGAAAGTCACCAAAAGGCAAAAGCCTGAAGATGTTGATACAACTATGTTTTCAGCTTGGCAGGTAAACTACAGAGTTACAGTAAGGAGGGATAGAAAAGGTTTTCTACAATATTTTTACAGGTCTTCTGGCTTAGTTAAGCAAAGAATCTTTATGGAACAGTGTAAGTTACTTTGACTGAGAAGACAGTTTTATTTAGTTCTTGGTTTATACTTATTTTTACACTCTTCTCCCCCATTTTTTTTTGCATAGTATGTGGGGAGAATAATTTAGAAAACAAGGTGTTTGACAACTGTTTTTCAAATTTTCAAAATATGTTTTTGGAAGAGATACACTACAAACTGTCCTTTGCCCACCCATCTTTGACACCTATCCTGGGAGACTGATGGGAAATTAATAACCTCAGGACATTAAGAAACCAAACACACAGTGCAATAGGTCCTTCACCTAATCATAGAGCAGACAAAACTAGTCAAGAAAATTTGGGGAAATCTGTCACATGCTTAACACTTTAATTTAGGGGGGGAAAAAAGGACCCAAAAGAAAAAAAAAAAGGGAAATACCAATATTTCCCAAGTGAAACACCCCAGTCTGAAAAAAGCCAACAGTAGGCACTGACGTTGCAACAGTTCTGCTTGAATAAGATTATTCATTCAAATTCCTTCTGGTGGTGAGCCTATAATTTGTTATTTTCTTATTATTGTCATTGTAACTGCTGTTACATTTAATTAAAAAATATTTCACTCACTCTAGAGTGTCTTCTGTTTTCTAGTTTGGGAAAGGAAGCAGTGCAGTCTTGGATGTTTGCTGGCAACGTGAAAGACAGGTACACATTGATGTGCCGTTTCTGGAAGATGGTAAAAATACCATGTCTTACACTGTTCAACAAAAGAGCTGGGAAAAAAACACAGATGTAACCCAAAAGACCTGTAGCTGAAGAATTGATAACTGAACTTAATGTTTCAGTCTTAAATAAGTCGCCTTGTTCCCTTTGAATCCCAGAAGATTCAAAGAGTAAGAATATCTCTGGTGAAAAAAGCTTGTTGTTAAAGATTTTATAATTACTGTATTAAATGAACCAAACACTGAGTGAAAAGACTGCTGATTTTGGTGCTTATTCGGTGCTAAAGGATCATGCCCAGCAGCAGTGTCCAGCTGACACTAGTGATGATATCAGAGGACTCCACTACACCTCCCCATGTGCACACTGTGGCGGGAATGTCCTGTGTATAGGAAATACTTGGAGAAGAGATGTAGTAAATGGGATCATGAGGGGCAGCAGCTGGTGCCCTACAGAGAGGAGGAAGGACTGTTTAGCAACAGACCAAGAGAGATGATTCAGTCCCTCTACTCTGCCCTGCTGAGACCTCATGTGGAGGACTGTGTCCAGTTCTGGAGCCCCCAACACTAGCATACTGTGGACCTGCTGGAGAGTATCCAGAGGAGGCCAGGAAAATGATTAGAGGGCTGGAGCACCAGCCTGATGAAGACAGGCTGAGAGACTTGGAGTTGTTCAGCCTGAAAAGGGGAAGACTTTGTGGAGGACCTCACAACAACCTTCCAATACCTGTAAGGGGCTTATGAGAAGTCTGGGGATGAGCTGTTCACAAAGGCATAGAATGGCAAGATGAGGGGTCACGGTTTCAAGCTAGAAATACAAACCAAACTTAAACAGTTTTTGCTTATCATGATCCACCCTGAGCTTCCCCAATACTTCCAAAATCTGATTAATGACCAATGTACACTTGAAAGCATAGCTGCTATTACCATTGGAAGTAAAACGCTATTTGAAGACAGTCCTGAGAGCAGGGAGATGTTTTGTATCCAAAAGTGCTTTGGCACTCTTTTTCTGTCTTAACTTGAGAAAGACTGCTTAAAACCACAGATTACACAGACCAGGTTTTTGACACACTTGATACTTCCTAAAGCCCCAGACTCATAACAATGATTTTTCTAATGTTGCTGTTTTGCTTCATTTTTAATCACAGAATTACAGAACATTAGGGATTGGAAGGGACCTCCAAAGATCATTGAGCCCAATCCCCCTGCCAGAGCAGGATCACCTAGACCAAGTTACACAGGAACATATACTGGCAGGTTTTAAACGTCTCCAGAGAAGGAGACTCCACAACCCTCCTGGGCAGCCTGTTCCAGTGCTCTGATACTTAACAGTTGAAGCACTAGTGTGGCCCTAGAAGAAGAATTGTTTTGTAATTCAGATTAATGGCCATTTCCACACTAAACAAAGACCATCAGGAAGTGATTTAAGAGAAAAACAGTAACTGTAGAGAGCTGTATTGCAAAAAGTAATGATAAGCCAGAAAAAAGATAATTTTTCACCTACACATATGGAAAACCAAATGAGACTTTGATCAATAGGCTGAAATCATCTGAAGACATGCAGAAAATAAATCAAACAAAAGATTACTATCAATTTTTGCTATAAACTTCCTCTTTCCTTTCACCTTCTTCCCCTCACATTTCAGTCACTTTATTGCCTGGGGCTTGAAAAGGAAGATTTAGTACATTTCCTTTGTAAAACACATTGCTAAATTTAAAGGTACTCTGGCTCCGTATATAGTTAAAGACAGACAAGTAGCTTATATTCACATTTTCACCTGTCCTCAAGATGACTTGGGGTCATGCTGTCCCGAGTGCTTCTGCTGTAGAGCAGACTGCTGGAAAGTGAGGCAGGTTTTGCCCCCCGGTATCTTCCAATTTATCACTACTTCCTCTTTCAGAGATGCTAGTTCAAATGATAAATTCCTGACTAGATGAAACAGTTCCATTTTCTGATCCCGGTTTGCCCAAAGCAATTACAAAACCACTTTCTGGTATTACCACATCGGTAAGGAAGATGGGAGACCAGCACCATGCACCTTATAGGAGGGCCAATGGTTGACCAGACCAGCAGCCCATGGATGGCATCCATCAGCCCGTGGATGGCACTCACCAGGTGTGATCCAATAGTTCAACATCCTAGCTCAGATAGCCTCTCCCCTTTTCTGTCCCCAAGGAGATGTCTATTGACCAGAGCTGCCCTCGTATGGGGGTATGGGGATACCAGAGCTGCCCTGCTTCAGGCTATTTATTGAACAACCCAAATGCAGACATACCTTGGCTCTGCTGCTGCAGCAGCAGCACTTTCTTAGGAGGAAAGCGGCCACAAGCCACAAATCCCCCTGAAGAGGCTGCAGTGCCAGTGCCAGGAGAGCACTGTCTGCTCAGTGCAAAAATCAATTCCTCTCAACAGACTGGCATGGAAGTGAAACCATTTCAGCTTCTACAACACCTTTTACAAACACAGCATGGGGTGGCCAAGAAAGGATTGAGCTGTTTTCCCACCACCTCTGCTGGTAAGGACACACTAATCTATGCCAGACAAGAAAGTTTCTCCCTGTAACTGGGCTTCTCATGATACCAGTCCTTAAATCGCCCTTGCAGTTTGGCAGAAGGTATTCATCTCCTCCTCTTACACCTCCCAAGTGGCTGCCTACACGCACTCAATGTAATTGGAGGAGTTATATACATTAGGTTTGCCAGCTTCATTGAGATTCATTTTTAATAACAAGATTGAAAAGGTGAAAGCAGTACAAACTTACTCTGCCACAGCCAAAGCCTTGCTCCTGATGACAAAGTTGCAGAGAACAAAAGAACTAAAACTTGTTTCATAAGATGACAGATCCTTCCCAGAGCTGTCACTCAAAACTCCTGAAGCAATTTTTTTTGCTGTAGGGGGGAAAAAAAGAAAATAAAATAGGGCAACTGCGTATTCTCAGAGGTGAGCCCTATAGGGAGCCCAGGGACTGCTGAACCAAATCACTTGTCTCCTGCCCAAGCAGTGTCTCCCAGCTCTCATAGCCTCATTTATTCACAGCTGACTGTGTTTCTGTTGTTGCCCTTCTCCTCTGCTCAGTTAACAAGCAGGAAATCACATAGCTTTTCATTCTTTTTCAACAGCCAGGGCTACACTTTCCAAGTCTCATCTCCAGACGGTGAGATGCAAAAAGCACAGGAGTTACACCTCTCCTATCCCTGCAACTTCTTTGATCCCACAGTACCGTCATGCTCGACTATATTTCTCCAAGCTTAAGTAGCTTCTCAGGTGGTTGCAGTGCCCTCAGAACCATCCCCATTTTTCATTAAAAACAAACCACCAGGAATATTTCTCACACATTTACTTCAAAAACTTTCTCAGTTTGCTTTTGGCTCTCTACAGAAAACAACCACACTGCAGAATAAGAATTTAACAGATGGGTGTGGTATGCAAAAGGAGCCTTCCAGACGACCCACTGAATCACAATTCTGAAAGATTTGTTTTTCTTGTACAGACAAACTTCCCAGCACACCTCCCTCCATGTACAGTGCAGTCAAATCCTAGATTTCTAAACTGCAAGTTGTTGTTGAATAAAACAAAAAGGGAATAACCCTCTTAAGTCTGAAGGTGAAAGTCAATCATCAGAACACTTCAAGATTTTTAAATAAATTGATATTGTTTCTGCAGATACTCAACATTACAGATTGTCAAAGTTTCTTAAGGACGAATATGTTTTGAAGTCATTAGGTTCAACCTCTTGGCAAAAAGAAATATAGTCCTCTATTCATACTATTTCACTGCAGACCAAATTCTTTCATTACTTAAGATATCAAAATAGTTTTCATAAGCAAAATCTCCAAGAAGTGTCCCACTGACAAGTTTCCCTGCAACTACTGAAGGTCCAATCAGAGGTCATGTGCACAGACAACCAAATACTCTCACTAGAGGGGCATCAACCAAGACACTGAGCAATTAAGACCTAAATGATCAAAGCATTTCAATATTAAACCTAAATTAAAGTCAAAAGATTACCTGTGTGCTTAAATCCACGCACTAGCTAAAATATTTTGCTAGGTCATCAATGAGGGTCTCAGCAGTACGTATAACTAATTGGTTTATTTGTCCAAGAAAATTAAGGGCCTCTCTAGAGTACTGAGTGTAAGGCCTGTATGCACTGATGTTTTAATTTCATTAGAAAAGAAAAAACTGTTCTGATAGCTTTAAATAATGTAAACATGAATAATTAGGTATTATTTTCAGACTTGTTTACTAACACATTTATACTGATTAACTATTTACTTTTCCCAAAAGTGCTCTTCATGAAGACATATTAATATAGAAAATTAGTCCAGCTTATTAAATTAATGCATTTTTCACCACGCAGAAAAGCTCTAGATTTCTTAAGCAAATACACTGTAGAAAGCAAGAGTGTCTTTACTCTTTATGAGGAAGGAAAAGACTGAAAGAAAGGGAAGGTCTAACACAAATATAATGGTATTTAATTCAATAAAACAAATACTTTTGCTAAGATCTCTACAGTATACAGAGATGTAGGGGATAGGATCTGCAGAGACAAATGAACTTTCATGATCATTACTGAAACAGGTGGAAGCACATTTCTAAATTAAATATCAAAGTCTGTAAATAATCATGCATTCCAGCAATTTTGAGACAACTGGCATGCTTGAAACATAATGCATCTTTAGAAATGCTTAGAATGAGACCTAAATCAGTGTAAAGTAATGTTAAGAATAAAACATATCTATCAGAGCCTTGCAACATTCTGTCATGTCTCCTCAGTTGTCAAAGAGAATTTTAAGCGCTACGTCTGACACAAAAGCAGAGGAAGCTTTATTTCTCCAAGATGAATCATTCCTTGTATATACATGATAGTCATAAAGGTATTTTAAAGAATTAAAAAACAAGGTACTACAGTCTTCCGCTAAAAAAGGATTAAATAAATAAAAAGTAAAAGCACACTTGATTACTCTAGCTGGAGTAACTGGGGGGGAATTCATTCTACAGAAACTCAACAGACCCTGTCAAATTCAGAAGAATTTGTGCGGCAAATCTTACAGTACTTTCCACAGCTAAAGAAAGAAGATGAGACTGTCAATGCACAGAGGAAGTAATAAAAAAAAAAAAAATGTTGTCACTGTCAGATACAATTCTGATCAGCAGTATTATCATCTGATCAGGAAGTATATTGAAAAGTAGTAGATTAAAATTATACCAAGATGTAAATTTACTAAACGCTGATTAAGAACTTATTGATAATAATTGAAAATACAAATTCCTTATTGAAAGCCAAACCATGTACTTTACCAAATGAAGCTTAAATGAAGTAGAATTTGCATTTATGTTTTTTCAGAGTTGGGTTTACTTTTGCTTTAGTATTCAGTTAGTAAGCTGCTCTAAATAAAAGTGAACACTGAGCTCATGATCTAAGAGCAGCACCTCTGTGCTTCAGAAACTGCATACAACAGAAAGACTGCAATCTAAAATATGCTAAACCACTTCAGTCCTGTACCAGTTCTTCTCTACTAAACCCATGCAATGATTATTTCAGGGGGCCGTTTCTTTGAAGATAACCTTACCTAATGTGATTCTGAAGTCTTAGAAGCTGTTTCACTGAAGCTTATATCAGCCAATCTGCAGGTTTTTATACAAAAGTTTTTATACTGGTTCAGCTTTTAAAAATTTACCGCTTGATGCATACACCTGAGCCCAGGAATATCTTGACTGACAGAGTTGCAGTAATATTTTTAATAAAAACATCTAACATGCCACAAAATTCAAGGTTGATAAAGCATATTGAGAAAGCATTTCTGGTCTAAGAGCCCAAAGATTGCAGACATGTATGAATAAGTTTGCTGAAATAATGGGACTGTGCTGTATGCCTGTATGTTTACAAATGCAAAGGCATTATTTCTACAAATGGCCAATTTTAGCCACTGCTTTATTGACAGAAATTTCCACATGTTCTTTGAAGTAATTGGCCTTTAAACTTGATGCATATCCAAAAAGCTGTTAAGCAATGAATACCTTTGCTATAGCTTCAATTTGCATGTTCTGGCCTTACAGAAAAACCTTCTTTCAGCAAAATGGGTTATTATTTTGCTGAAATAAGTATATTACTGTGTTTTAAAGATTAATATCCATATTTTGCAGTTTTCTCCTTTCTTTCACCTAAAAAGTAAAATATAGAGCAGAAGATAAAATAGGAGAACTTGAAAAAAAAACCCATGTGGCTATCTATTGCAATCAGAACTCAGAATAAAGTATTACCAGATATACAACCTCTTCATCTAAAGCCTGGTTTCCACGGTGACCAGCACATCCTCTGCTGGTTTGTTTTGTTTTTTAAAGACCTTGCTGTTTAGTGTCACCCATCTCCATAATTAGGATGTAAAATAAGCTCAGAGAAATGTTATTTCCTTTATTTTAATCCCTTCAATATCTTAACCAAGTTAAGTTTAAGATCTGAACTTAGATGCCCACACAGAATCAGTACAGTATATGGTGCATTAACTAGAGCAATGTGATCTCATTATGAAAATTCACCCATCCAACACAGTTATTAACAGCTACTCTGATGAAAATGTTCATCAAAGACTTCTTTAAAGCCATCTGGATGACAATGACAAGCAGGTGAACTATTGTTCAAGCTCTTCATTTACAGCTTTAAGTTGTGTAGGAACATAACCTAAAATCTGGTGTGCTGTTACAGACTAAGAGGCTTGTAGCCAGTTGCTGAAGCATGTTGTCACTGGTAACAGCCACAGGCCATAATTTCCTGTGATCTTTATCATCATTAAGTAATAACTTGTTTCTTCATCCTCTAAACTGAACAATTACATCCTCCTAGCAATGAGAGATTCCAACCAGCTTATTCATTCTAACCAGCTGTAGCTTAAAACCAAGTTGAGTTCATTGTTTCCTACCTATACCAACAAGGCTGCTTTTCACTTTTGCTATTTCCAAAAGGCTCATACAGTCACTTCACCATGTACCTCTCACAATATTCAATATGAACAAAAATGTAAGAATGTGCCTCTCTTGTGTAGGAGGACCAGACCACTTGGCTGCTTTTCTTGTCCCCACAGTGCCAGCTGTAACAACAGACACAATTCCCAGGTTATTTCATTTTTCAAGTAGTTTTTCTAGCAACTAGTGAAAACCACCAGTAAGCCCTAATCATATGGATTTACATCATACTCAAAATTAATACAGTATAGACTCAGTCTGTTCCTCACAGTAAACTACATCCTCTATTCAGCTGCCCAGCACTCTCAACATCTAATTCAGATCCACATCCTATTTTTAACAATGACTCATTTAATTTCATCCGCACTCTCTTGTGGTCTCAGTTCAAGTCCATTACATAACTCAAGCCAGCAACACATACAGTTGATATCTTTTACTGCTGCAGCTTCACGGCCTTTTACTCAATTGTAACAGATTGTTTACTAATACAGGTTCTAAACTATCATATCTACTAACAACAGAAGACATAATACTTTGCTATCCTGAAGATTACCTAGACGGATCTGATTTTGGTTCTGACTATCAAACACTACCCTTGCAACAATGTAGAATAGTTGGATAATGGCTCCACCATTCTGTTTCTTCCTTCACCACCTACCATCCACTGAATGGCATAATGTAACATCTGTCTAAGATCAAAAATATTTAATAAAATCCTACTTTAAGTGCAGCATGTTCATATGTATGGAACTGTACTGATGTCCTCCCTTCCCTCATAAACTTCATTTCCAATAACCTATTTTCACTTTGTAACATTTTCACCCTAAAACTGAAGTTTTGCAAGGAAGTACATTTTTGGTAAAAGAGAAAGAAGTACTCAAAAGAAATAAGAAAGAAGTATGTAAGTATTTGTTCATGGGGTATGTTTGCAGTTATTAGTCCTGATACTAAATAAAAGATGAGTTGGCTTAAAGAACTTGTGATTTTCAAAACAGCAGTTACTTCTGTAACTGCAGAGTGCAATCTGGCATGGGCATTTTTCCTTCTTACTTTTTCTTATGCAGACACCAGGGAGTAAGCCCCCATTTCAGGGGATTTTTGCAGATTTATTTCCAGGATAGACAGGAGACAAGACGGTAGTAAACAGTGCAGAGAGAGATGCTGTGCAACTGCAAAATAGAGCTTGCTCTACAAGCACAGTAATACCAATAGAAAATGCGCAGACTGACAGAAGACATCAGGAGGTGATTCTAAAATATGTGTAAACAAGTTGTGCTTCATTTGAATAACAGTTTTGTTCACCCTGGGTTAGACTACCTTATAGTGCAGCACAAGTGAGTTCTTCTACTGATTCCAACAGAGTTTACACAAAGTCCTAAATTTCGAACTAAAATTCAAAGGGTCTTTTGTGCTCTGGCAATTAGGTTTCACCTACTAGCATGTCAGTAGACTTAGGAATTCTGTCTGAGGTTTCCCCTCGTGGTAAATGCTTCTCAGCCTTCTCAACCAAAAGACATTGCTTAGAAGTTGTGACAATGTGCTTCACCCACTCACCCATCAACACTGCTCTTATCTCCTTTATCTTCTTCAGAGACAACAACCAATAATGATGCCTCTGGGTGTGATGATTGCATCCTGCTCAGAAAGAAGCACAATAGCCAAGAGCTAACTTGAGTAATAAGCTCAAGTGCAGGTTTAGTATGTAAATATGACTATGAGTCAACCGTCTTAACCCCATAAATAGTAGGCAGCCCAAAAGCCCTTAGCTCTCCTGAATGGCAGCTGCCTGCACACCAGGATCTCCCCTTGGTCAGGAACATTGGTCAAGGGTACACCTCCAGGCTAAAGGATTCCTTGTCACAACAGTTCACCAGTAAGTGCCCAAGAAAAGGCAAAAGCTTCATTAAGGTTATATTTATGGTTAATGATGCATACACAATCTTTTAAACTGGAGGGCCTCCTCATAGCTTTCTCTGACCCTGTCCTCCATGAAGTAAACCATCTGGTACACCTCACCACTGAATCTTGTTAAAGGGCTTAAACTTTGTTCTATCACTGTTCTATATCAATAAATATATTGTTACTTCTCTCTTGTGCGTGCAGCATATAACTCTATCCTTGACAGATCTAAATGCCATGGAAATATTAAGTCTGATCAAACACAAGGACAAAGCAGCTTTCCAGCATCTGAAGGGGACCTACAAGAAAGCGGGGGTAGGGCTTTTTACATGGGTGCGCAGCAAGAGGACAAGGAGAAATGATTACAAACTTGAAGAGGGGGAGATTTAGGTTGGACTTGAGGAAAAAATTCTTTCCTGTGTGGGTAGGGAGATGCTGGAACAAGCTGCCCAAGGAAGTGGTAGCTGCCCCATCCCCGGAAGAGTTCAAGGCCAGATTGGATGGGGCCTTGAGTAATCTGATCTAGGGAAGGTGTCCCTGCCTATACAAAGGGGTTGGAACTAGATGATCTTTAAGGTCTCTTCCAACCCTAACCATTCTATGATTCTATAATCTACTAGATACTAGATCAGCAAGTGCCAAATAAGCCCCTGCTTTCAAATTATAGATACAAAGGTGCACAGCTGGAAGCCAGTCACAAACTAGCTCTCTGAGTGTGGTAATTGCTCTCCACTTTCCTAATCAGCCCCATCAGCAACTTACCACCTCCATAAACTCGTGAACATCCATTCTGACTAAGTCAGAGCTGGATGTAACACCGTGGTCTTACTGGTCTCATTTTTAATCTTTTCATTTCCTGAAGCTTCAGGAAAGCCAGTGAGCCAGAGGTGAAAATCAACTGCTCTTGCGGCAGCTAGCATGATAGGCAAAGCCGCACAGAGCTTCTTCCAGCTATCTCCTCCTCAGAGCTGAGCAGAAGCCGGCTGAGGGCAATCAGAAATACATATCTGAAACTGCCTCTTTCCTGGGAACCATATAAATGAATAAAATAATAGGTAGAAAAGGGAGGACAAATTCATGGTATGTACAGAGAAGAAAGAGAATGACAGAAAAAACAAGGAAAATAAGAGCTTTTCAGAGGTATGCAATAACTGTTATGGGAGTGATTGAAGAAGTCTAAAAATGCAAGGAGAAAATAAACAAAGAGGAAGAAATACAATAGGTAAAAGTAGACACCGTTGCCTGTTTTCCAAATTGTCATCTCCATGCTTTTTTCTGAAAGTTTATTATCCTTCTTTTAGTGGGGGAATGATAGGAAACAAAACAAGTTATCTTAAACTGAGAGGAGGAATTAAAATAAGGGCTATATCTGAGCTGTTGTACTTAGTTCATTACATTTTAATGATAGGTCTTTTGCTCTCTCTCTCATGTCCTCTGACATGTCATTTCTCTTTCAAAGGACCAAGACTTTATTATCCATATGAAACTGAAAAAGCTCATGAAAACTACTGTGATTCATTTATGGTTTTCTTGCATTAGGCTTTTTTTTTCCTGGTTTACTCTCTTTAACATGAGTGTCAAAAGGAGATTTGAAGGTTCTTCTTTTTTTTAAAAAATAGGCTTTTGTAACACAAGGATGTATCAGATACTTACAGCTGCAAAAACCCTTCAAGGTTTAACTATGCTATATTCTCTAATAAGCTATACAATAAAAAAATATTGTCTTTGCAGATATTTAATTTCTCTTGGTGTAAAAGTTGGGGAATGTCTTATTTTGAGTCTGTAAATTTAACAAGACGATATAAAATAATTTAATGCTAGTCTTCTTTTACACACTAGTATATTGGTTGTAAAATATGCAAGATAACTACAGTGTCTGCAAAGAGAGCTGTCACTGAGAGAACTATAAGGCTGCAATTGGAGGACAGGTAGACACACACATAAGTAGAACAGTTTGTCTGTTACTGACCATGACTCCATCCTAGCTGTTTCCTGCATTAACTGACTACCACATAAAACCTGAATGTTACCCAGAGAACCGAAGTCTCTGTGAAACCTGATATTCAAATCCATTCTTGTTGCAGCAACTGTAGTCAATGAGCATTGCAGAAATATATTCAAGAAAGAATAAGGCAACCAAAAAAAAAATGAAAACTTACGAATTCAAGTCTGTGTTAGCAATTTGAGAAGACAACTGTGTATTACAGACCCACTTGAGTTTAAGTTTCACAGATTCGCAGAACATTAGAGGTTGGAAGAGACCTTGAAAGACCATCTAGTCCAATCCCCCTGCCACAGCAGGATCACATAGATCAAATCTCACAGGAACAGGTCCAGGCGGGTTTTAAACATCTCCAAAGAAGGAGACTCCATAACCTCTCTGGGCAGCTTGTTCCAGTGCTCTGTCACTCTCACTGTGAAGAAGTTCTTTCTCATATTGATGTGGAACCTCCTATGTTCCAGTTTACACCCATTGCCCCTTGTCCTATCATTAGATGCCACTGAG
>JAOXOE010000001.1:33529129-33556754 GCA_028565055.1 Phoeniculus purpureus | reverse complement strand
TGTAGGAGAAAGGGACCTGGGGGTCCTGGTGGACAGCAGGATGGCCATGAGCCAGCAGTGTGCCCTTGTGGCCAAGAAGGCCAACAGCATCCTGGTGTGGATCAGAAGGGGAGTGTTTAGTAGATCGAGAGAGGTTCTCCTCCCCCTCTACTCTGCCCTGATGAGACCACATCTGGAATATTGTGTCCAGTTCTGAGCCCTCAATTCAAGAAGGAGACAGGACTGCTGGGGAGTGGAACATCTCCCTGATGAGGAAAGGCTGAGGGAGCTGGGTCTCTATAGCTTAGAGGAGACTAAGGGGTGACCTCGTTAATATTTATAAATATGTGAAGGGTGGGTGTCAGGAAGATGGACCCAGGCTCTGCTCAGTGTCATCTAATGATAGGACAAGGGAAAATGGGTGTAAGCTGGAATATAGGAGGTTCCACATCAGTATGAGAAGGAACTTCAGACAGAATACTGGAAGGGGCTGTTGTGGAGTCTCCTTATCTGATGACATTTAAAACCCGTCTGGGTATGTTCCTGTGTGACTTGATCTAGGTGCTTCTGGCAGGGGAATTGGACTAGATGATCTTTTGAGGTCCCTTCCAATCCCTAATGTGAATACATGTCGCACACACACAAATCACACAGTTGCACTGACTGAGTTGTCATATTTTCTAATAATGTTTTCTAAACAGTGAACTTTTGACATCACAGTTCTAACATGTTACTTTTACATTCCAGTGAAAACAAATTGTGACTGAATTGTGTCTCATAGGTTAGTTTTTAAGCAGTAAATTACAAAAAAAAACCTTCCTAACATTTTTCTTTACACAGTCAAAAAAACAGGCATAATCTGGCGTAGATATTCCTATGACCACTTTCATATATATCACTGGATATCAAAAATGCTTTTTTATTTATATATTTTTATGTAATTTTACACAGCTGAGTATCTTATTATACAAGCCCTGGGTTCAACCTACAGCATCTCCATGTGGTTTTTTTGAACAGGCTGCCCAGGAGGTAGTTGAATTGCCATCACTAGCCACATTTGAAAGTTGTTTAGAGATGAAGCTTAAGAACATGACTGAGTAGTGGGCTTGGCAGAGGTGGGTTAATGGTTGGATTCAATGATCTTGAAGGTCTTTTCCAACCTAAATGATTCTATGATTTTATATTAAAATACAACTATGTGTACACAAAAAGTTCCCATATCTAAAGTAATACACGAGAGCCTAACTCAGGACTCAAAGCATGTAGGACTTGTAGTTAAACTTACTCTGCTGCTCTTTTCTTTGGACACAGCAGTAAATATCTTCAAGGTACTGAAAGGGTGAATGCTGCAGTGTGTACACAATGAAAGTAATATATTATGGTCTTGTTTCACAGGTGTCTATAAAATAGTACATTCAGCAAAAAAAAAAAAAAAGGTGTGAAGAAGCATACCGTTCATCACAATGACACACCACAGTAGTTATTTATGTGCTTTTGGGAAAATAGGTTCCAGAACAAGGAACTCTCTGTTACAGCAGCCTCACTTTAGAAAAGTAAAAATAATGTTTATATATAAGCTCAGCAAATGGCAAGATTCTAAACCTGAATTTCAACAATTACTTTTCTTTTGAAATGCAAGAGAGGTTTTAAAGCATAAGTTTTCAGACTGTAAATATGCATGAAACTGATCTTGATATGATTCTTATAAAGTGTCACATTTCAGTACTTAAAGATTCATTAATCCTGTTTTTCCTGTGTAAATAACTTTTTCTGAGGAAAGATGCAAGTTTGGCTTTGTTTTGTAAGACCTTAGCTTTGCACAATACTCACTGACTCAGCACTAAGGGCTAATTTGATATCTAAGTTCTGTGCTGCCATCCTGCCTCCTGAAAATCTCAGCACAACTGATCCATCAATATTTTCTGCCTAGCTACATTTCTCAGAAAAGTGGCCACCTGCTCCCATCCTGTAAGATTTTTCTTCCACCTGGAATGCAATAATTTTCACAAAGTGTCAAAACAGCATGAGTTGAGACAGTTACATTCCTCAACTAGAAAACCATCTACTGCTGGCATTTCATCCACTCACGTACCTCAAAGTTCTTTTATTTGTTAATGTGGATTACTGGTTAGCTAGATCTGTACTGTGTGCAGCTCTCACCTCTCAAATAATGCTTTAATTTTTCTTAAGATGGCTGAAATGTATAGAAGCATCAAGTTTATTTACATTTCATCCATTTATCCGTCAAAACTTTTTGTCAGGAAACGATCTTTAATCTTGGCTCTTAAAAAAAATATAAATGAAATGGAGGTTTTAAAAAATGCATTCACATGAAATGAAAGGGTCTAACAGACTTAAATGTCTCTTGCATTATTTATTGCATGCCACGTCTGGATTTTGCTGGCTAAAATGCTTCATTTGAATCAAAGAGCAAGACTTTGCCTGTGATTTTAAAATAAGGTAATGGTCTTACATAGAGTAGCATCTATTAAATTCATAGACACCAGATGGCTCCATAGCACTCAGTCATCTAACAGAGATGTTAGGTCCCCTGTAAAGAAGTGAAAAAGGAGCTGTGTATCTTCATGTTCAAACATACGGCTGATTGAAGTTTTGGAAGGAAAACTGACTTGAATTTTACCAGATTTAGATATGTGTGTGTATATATAAGTAGATGAGATTTCCGAGCCATAACTGCTGTCCTGGGTTTGAGAAGATGAGGCTGCATTGGTTCAGAACAACTGCATAAGTTCTTTGAACCACATACATTGTTTAACATGCATTCATGCACACATACTTAACTGGTTCAAACTTAGGAGTTGTACAAATGATACTAAGTATATACAGTGCTCCTGTTTAGGGTTACTCCTGAGCTATATACTGGCATAGAATGGAGAATGAAGTTTTCAGGTGTGACAGGTCAGCCCAGCTCTGCAGGTCCCTTGTACGATCTACACAAAAATGAAGCTTTCAGGGACATATATGCGCAACTATATGTGCATCTAAAAGGTTTCATTGTTCTCCGTGACTTTCCTGCTGTTTCTTGAGCTGTTTGTTGTCAATCCTGAGTTACATTTTAGTCACCTCAAGGCGTCTTCCAGTAGGGTCCAAAGGCCTTTGTTTTTCACTTATTTCGTTCTGAACAGAATTTGCCTACAGGATATTGTAGGCTTTGACCATCGTAATTAAAACACCTAGAGCTGGATTTCAGTATGTGAGACTGTTGTAGTTTGCACCTGGTGGTAAGCAACATTTTGCCTTGGTGCATGGAGAAAGAAAGCCCTGTCTGTAGCCTGAGAAGGACACATCAGTGCAGGGGTCTGGCCTTGAGGACATGTTTCTGGCAAAGTATCCTTGAAAGAGCTATTCTTTCCCGAGGAAGGAAAGACAAGACTGGAGCCATCAGGTGCTGGGATCACCGACAGCCTACAGAAATCTCCCATGCTAGCCAGATAAATGTCTTAGAGGACTTTTATCCTGTAGAGGGGGGTGATGCCATGTTGCCCACAGTGAGAAAAGCAGGCAGGATTTTTTTCCCTTAAGGGAAAGGAGGTAACAAAGGTTGGACAAGTCATGTAAGGACCATGTGATTGCTTTCTCTATGTTGTGGTGTTGGTGGTTTCATAATGTTTGAATTAAATGTGGTTTGTTTTTCCCCAAGTTGAGCCTGTCCCATTTTGCCCACAAATCATAAGCAGCAAGTGAGTCCTACCTATTGTTTTCAGCTCATTAGCACATTAACCAAAATAATTAGTTAATTCATCCCAGGCTTGACCAACTGGTGACAAAGATGTAGGGGTTTGGGGAAAAAAAACCCACATGTTCTGGAACACATCTTCAAGCTACTTGATCCAGTTCATACATTTGAAATGAGGTGACAAACCACTGGCTACCAAAGGATTTTGACAGAACTTTCATAAAAGAAATAAATTTCATTGGTTTAAATGAAAGACCTACACGAGCTGAAAGAACGAGACTAAGGTGACTGGTCTCTTTTAACACAAGTATGCTGTCTTGCTCCAATTTTAGCACAGTAAAAATCACTGCTACCTACACTCTGATCAACATGAAGAACTGTATATAATCAAGCCTATCATTCCAAAAGAAAATATAAATAAAGTAATGCAAGGATTTATCCTTATTTGAAAGGGAATCTGGCCTAAGTAATATAATAAATATAACTTATTTAACTCACTATCATGAAGTAGCAACAAGCAACAATATCCTGTGCAGCATTTGCTCAGCTTAAACATCAAGTGTCTTTTCTTCCCTTCAGAATATCAGATTCCAAAAGAGATTTAAGAGTTGCAGTGCAGTTACATGTAAAAAAATTCATGAGCATAAAAGATCCAGACTTGTTTTGGCCACAGAGGGGTCATAATGAAACAAGAGAGAGGAAAGAATAGTGTTCTGTTGACTGAACAACTGAACTTTTGTTGAGTACATGCAATAAACTGTCACCATGTAATAGATTGTGCTTTTCTGATAGCCAGACCTAGAATATCTTAATGAGTGTTAGAGCATGTTGATCACTACTGTGGGAAATCTTCTAAGAGTAAGACAATATAACAGATGTGCAATTACTGGAAACATACAGATAACTTTGTGAAAAGCATGACAGTTGCACTCACAAATATACCTCTGACAAAAAAAACAATGGTGATAACAGGATATTTTGTTGAGGAGCTGCATACTGCCAACACAAGGTAGAGTTAAGAAAAGCCTGGTTTCCCTGGGTGAGGAACTCCATGTGGAAGTACTGCTCAGAGTCCTAAGTTAAGAACCAGGAATACACCAGAGACTATTTTGACTTTGGTGTACCTATGGGGTTAGCAAGGAACCAGCATTTCTCATTGTCTAGTTCTGATTAGGGCCACAACTTGAAATTGCACTCTTAATGGAGTTTGAGGTGCAAGAGCATAAGACTTCAGGAATGCTTCCCTACTGAGTTAAAAGGATGGCTTGGGGCAATGGATCCTAGAAGACATTTTTTTTCCAAAAGCAAATACCAATCCTATATATCTACCCATAAAAATTGTGAATGATTCTGTCTCTTCTATTAAGGTATAAAAGCTAGAAAGCTAACCCAGGAAGGAGGAGACCTCACTTTACCCTCATTTAGAATGAAATATGTATTTCACCAGAATGTGTAATACCTACCGGCAATGAAGGCAGTTTTACAGGGGGAGGAAAAAAAAAAATCATTTTTCCATATCTCCTTTTAAGTTTCACTGGTGGGTAGTAAGTGATTTAATATGCCCTAGGACAAGGAGGACTGATCATGTAGTTTGATAGTTAGGATACTTACCTGAGAGAGTCTTGGACTGTCTTTGAATTTTATTGGCCAGCTGTGATACCACCATCTCTTCAATGAAAGTCATAACATCTCTGCAGAGCTTTGCCTTGTAGGAAGTAGTTTGGTAGATGCCACAAGAATGCACTTGTTGGCAAAGCTCAAGTGGAAGGGTAAGTATAGCTCTTTGATTAGGCACCAGCATCAGAGTGGCCAGAACTGAAGCTACTTTGGAACAGGCAGAGAACTGCAAGCATTAAACCATTTTTAAAAAATTAATATAGGGAGGAAAGAAAAGTGGCTCCAGTGAGAAGACTCACTGCTTCTCCCAATAAAACCAATTAAGTTTCTATTATTGATGGCAACAGAATTTGTTGACAAGATGTAAGCATGAAAAATATCAGCACACTAGTACTTTATATTTCCAGTGGAGCTGCAAAGAATAAAACTCTCAGAGGTATGTCTGAAATTCAGACACACTGTCCACTAGGAAAGCATAGGAAGCCCCTTCTACACTATTAGTAGTACTGAAAGCAGGATCGGAGTAAAGAGGTCTTGAAATCCAAAGTAACAGATTAGAAGCAGCTATTTAAGGCTTTATAATAGCCTGAGATTGAAGTTACTATTTATGTGGTGGTAGAACAAAAACATGAGTCTTTTGAAATAACATTCTCCTTCACTCTTCACAAAAGATGACATTAAAAAAAAAAAAGTGTGCATACGAAAAAGGTGCAGGACATATTTATTCAAGATAAGTACTCATACAGAATGATATTGATAACACATGGAAAATTCAGCCAGATTCTTGCTCCAAGGTATCTTTCCCTCAAAAAAAAGGTGATGCAAGCTACAGATTAGACTTGCTATTTGGCAACGTAAACATTGCAAAAAGAGTATGTATTTCTATTAGGAGGTACTTTGTTATATCTTACTCTTGGCTCACCTAATGCTGCATGACACTTGTACTTAGAATATGAGTAGGAAGCTGGAGACCGCAATATTCACAGAAGTTGAACTATGTTCAAATATACTATACCATATTTGCATAGTATACTATACTATACAAATATACTATTTTTGTAATAAAGCCAAACCAAGTCTACCCACATGTAACAGGTGAACCATCTTTAGATTATCTGATTAAGGTTTCAACTGTAAAAGCTCACAGTTTTTATTTCCTTCTGAACCACACAATTCAATTATGAGATAATGGATCACAAAGACAAAGCTACCTGTTTAATCTTCTCTAAAACTATAATTTGAAAAGGTAGATGTTGAGATATTTTTATACTGAGATCCCAGAGTCTTGGGTTTTTATTTAAATTAAATATAGTTTAAATAACTACTCTAAACCTTGTGAACCGTGCAAAAAGTGTTGTGGGTTGCCCCCTGCAGCCAAGCACCCATCCAGCTACTCAACTCACTCTCTCTACCCTCCATCACCAGCAAGATGAGTGAGAGAAGAGCAGCAAAAGCAAAAAATATTGCCAGTTCAGATAAAGACAGTTTAATAAGCAATGAAATAGAAATCACTTACTACCTCCTACAGGCAGACTGATGCACAGCCAGTCTGCAAACAACAACTGCTCTTGGAAGCTAGTCCCTCACAAATATACCTTCTTCTTCTACCTTGTTTTTATTGCTGAAGGTGATATTTGATATAGAATAGCCCTTTGGCCAGTTTGGATTGAATGTTCCAGCCATGTTCCTCTCAACCTAGGTTGCTTGCCCCAAGCCTATTTGCTGTAGGGGCAGGGTGGCAAAGAGAGGACGCCTTGACCCCAAGGACTGTTCAGCAACAGCTAAAATGTGTGTTATGAGCACTGGTCAGTCACATAACTGAAACTCAGCAGCACACAGGATGCTGTGAAGAAAAGTAATTCAGACTTAGTTAGATCCAGCACAGAAAGAAACCCTACTACTCTGCATAAATTCACCTATTACTCTGCACAAGATATATCACGTTATAGCTCGCTACTTCCAGGCCTGAAATCAAAAACAATTCATCTGTTGTTAAACATTTTCAGTAAATGAAACAGTGTGCCCACTTTATCAAACATGGAAGCAGTCCACCACAGGCAGTACTACTCTTAACGCTTGCAGTAGAGGCTTTGACCAGTGTATTTATAAACAAACACACTCCAATAAATAACCCTACTAAGGTCTTCCCCTCAGCAGCCCAGAAGGCCAAACTTACTCAGGGCAGCATCAAAAGAGATTCTCCCTCTGTGCTCTGCTCTTGTGAGGCCTCACCTGAAGTAGTGTCCAGGTCTGGAGTCCTCAACACAAGGACATGGAACTGTTGAAGCAAGTCCAGAGGAGGGCCACAAGGATGATGATCAGAGGGCTGGAGCACCCCTCCTATGAAGACAGGCTGAGGGCATTGGGCCTGTTCCGCCTGGAGAAGAGAAGGCCCTGAGGGAACCTTAGACCGACCTTCTGATACCTGAAGGGGGCCTACAGGAAAGCTTTATACTAGGCCATCTCATGATAGAATAAGGAGGAAAGACTTCAAGCTAAAAGAGGGTAGATTTAGATTAGATTTCAGGAAGAAATTCCTCCCTATAAGGTTGCTGAGGCACTGGAACTCAGAGACACTGTGGATGCCCCCCTCCCTGGAAGTGCTCAAGGCCAGGGTGGACAGGGCCCTGGGCAGCCTGGTCCAGAGAGGCATCCCTGCCCATGGCAGGGTGATTGCAGCTGGACGAGCATTAAGGTCCCTTCCAACCTAAACCATTCTATGATTCCCCAAGCATACAGCTTGTGTGTGAGGTTGTGAGACTTGTGTACACACTACTAAAACTGATCTCTCTTTCTCCTGCAGTTTGGATGCTCGTACTGTTCATCCCAGCGTGCTGTAAGCAGCACTATACAGTAGATTATGCATAAATAGAACCATAAATAAAAAAGTTAACAAGGTGCTCAGAAAGGCAGTTCAGTGACTCGGCCACTGCACATAAAAGCTTATGACCCTTGCTTACTCTAGTTCCAGGGGGAAAAAATATATTAAAAATATATCAGAAACCACAGTTTCCGTGGGTCTCTTCTCCTGCCTGTAAGTAAATATCACGGGACTCTCAGAGCAGAAGTCATGATCTGTGGAAGTCTTCTCATAGACCTTGAGACCTCCTCCATGTTTATTCCTTAAACCCAGCCCAACCCAAACAATACCACTCCCAAAGCCAGTAGCTTTTATTAATCTAAGTTGAAACTCATGTTAAAGATGTTGAATGCCACAGATGCTTAACCCACTGAAAGCCTTCGCGTGTTGAGAGTGTAAACAGTGCTTTCTGGCATAAGACGTTCATAAAGGCTTATGCAATCTCTCATTATGTCCCTCACTGTTTCCCGAAAATAATAAAGGAGAGCCAGTAAGGTCTTCACAAATAAAGCAGAAAAGGCCACTGCATACTAAGACTGCCCACAATAATTAAGCTGTAGCACTGATAAAAGTATTAGCGATTCTGTTTTACATGTAAAGGCCACTTCTGCAGAGCAGTGATGCTCTGCCACCACAGCTCTTTGGCTGAGCAGGAGTTGCTTTGGGGCTCCACTGCAGGGGAAACTACCACCTCAGCAACTCAAAAGCTTCTTTCCAAGCAGCTTTCTAGGAAAGACTGGGCTCTCTTATAGTCAGATTTGAACAGGAACTAAGTGAGGTTTATCATTGCAGTGTATTAAAAGCAGCATTGCTCACTGAAGAGTTCTGTCGTGAACTAAGGCACAATGCGAATTATCAAGGACACAATTGTTCATGTCCGAACCTCTTCATGTCCAAACCAAAAGAGCTCCACTTCCAAGTGAGCTGAAGCCACTTTAGGGTATATGGGGCCATATCTGTGAACACAGACAGCAGTTGTCAAATCTAAACAGGACTAGAGATTTCTTTCTCTTTCTGATAAACACAGGTGACCCAAATTTGGGTTTTAGGACACCAGTGAACTAAAAACTGTAGTTTTGTTTGAGGTATTAGAAATTTTACAGCTTCTGCACAGCTCTATCGCTTGCCATGGGCCTCAAAAATGTGCCAGAATCACCAGAATCACTCAGGCTCTGCCCTGGGTTCCCTGAGCAGACTACTCTCCCTTGAAAACAAGCAAAAGCAAAATCAGCAGGTCTACCTTTCCTCTTCTCCTTCCTTCCCTGAAGCATGTTAGACTAGCAGCAAACTGGGATATTCCCTGTTCCACAGTGCTACGCAGCAAGCAAGCTCACTTCTACATATATTCCAATAGAAGTTTCTAAGCCACAAAATACAGTCATTACTGTAAGTTACGCAGCAAAATGTAGGTTATACCTAATATTTCACAATAAACGTAGTGTTACGTAACTTTTTTCCTTGTCCTTGGTGTAGCAGACACAAAAAGCTCATTTGAACAAAACTCCGATTCCCACAGAAAGTAACAAGTTTACTTTCTGGGTTTTTTACTCCCTGTCATAACAAAATAGTGGTCATCCTGCCTACTCTTTGTAAGAGGACCTTTAGATACCCCAGGTGTTCCTTTGTTACACGCCACTGCTGATTTGCCCGTAGGGAGAGGCTTCTTGGTTGCTGGAGCCAAGCTTTCATGTATTTGCAAGTTTTTAGTTGAAGGCTGACCTTTTGTGGAAGGTTGACCCTTTATGGAAGGCTGCACTGGCTTTCTGGTCACTGATGCTTTGGCTGATGTTTGAGGAAGCCGTACAACAGATAAGGGAGTACGCTCAAGAGGTCTAGATGAAGCTGTTCCAACCTGAAGAGGTTTACCGACATTTGGCTGCTTACTGACAGCCGATGGTACATTTTTGCTTGTAGATACCAGCGCAGGTGTTGACTTTGATGTTTTGCTGACTGTAAGGGAAGGTGCCGAAGCTGAGTGTTTTAGGACTGAAGCACTTTTCAGATTCCTTGCCAGGTGAGAAGTTGTTTGTGGAGCCTTCCGAGGATGCTGAGACCCAGTTCCTGAGACCTGAATAGCATTTTCTGAAGGAAGTTTTGCAAGGAGCTGGTTAGAATGTGCAAACTTGGCAACAGCATGCAGATTTGTGGCAGGTGGCCGAGCAGCCCTTGAATTAACTGAATTCACTTTGGTTTTAGTGACAGGTACTGGTTTGCATTTAGGAGGGACACACTTCTGTTCTGAAGCCATCACTCCAGCTGTGCCAGGCAAGTGAGATGGCTGTCTCTTAGAGAATGAAGGGGCAGGATGTGGCACTGGTGCTGAGGAGCTCTGAGGCAGGGCAAACTTTGTCTTGGGAGCATCAGGGGATCGAATACGTTTGCGCAACGTTTCAGAGTGAACAAGAGCTTTTCTCATTCCTGCTGATGAAGAGCTTTTGCTTACAGGTTGTGAAGGAGATGAAGCTGCTAAATTGTGTGCACGGGACTCCAGCTTCCTTGAGGTGACACCTAACGGTCTGAAAGGAGACTGAACACTTGTCGCTGAAGACCCTTGTAATTTGGACCTGACTGTCAGTGACTTCGCTGTGGAGGATGGGGTCACTGGCACTTTTGGTGATGCCAGGGCAGGTGACAGAGGACGTTTAGATAAAGCCTTCTTGGCACTGGCTCCAAGACCAGATAGAGGAATAGGGGGTTTTGATGGGTCCTTTTGAAACACATTGACAGCTGACATAGGATTCATAATGGGAGGCTCCTGAATTCTAGCTGACAAGTTGGGGGCACTGTCACTGGTGATCCCTTTCTGAAATGCCAGGATTTTTTGTTCCAGTGTTGCAAACTGAAGCACTCGGCATGGATCATATTTAAGCAGAAAACCTTGAAGAGTGTCCCAGCCTCCACCAACACGTACCATCACATGCTTGCCATGTAGCATCTGTGAATGGAGGAAAAGGGAATGAGAGCAGGAATAGAAAAAGAGAAATATATATCTTTCTTAATGCAGCACTATGTCTTAATCTTACCTTAGCACAGAATCATAGAATGGCTAAGGTTGGAAGGAAACTTAAAGATCATCTAGTTCCAACCTCCCTGCATAGGTAGGGACACCTTCACCAGATCTGGTTACTCAGGGCCCCATCCAACCTGGCCTTCAACACTTCCAGGAATGGGACAGCCACAGCTTCCTTGGGCTGCCTGTTCCAGCATCTCACCGCGCTCACAGCAAAGAATTTTTCCTAATGTCTAACCTAAATCTTTCCTCTTCAAGTTTGTAAACATTTCCACTTGTCCTACTCCAGCTTTCTTGTAGCCCCCCTTCAGATATTGGAAAGCTGCTATATTATCACCTCAGAGACTCCCCTTCTTCAGGCTGAACAATCCCAACTTGCTCAGCCTGTCCTCATAGGGGAAGTGCTCCAGCCTTCTGATCATTACAGATGCTCTCCTCTGGACATGTTCCAGGAGTTCCATGTCTTTCTTACCTATTTAAATTGATTAGAAATAGGACCTTTCTTACAGGAAAACATTTTAAGTGTGACAAATAATGATTATTAAATAGTTTATCCTGAAGAGATAGTCATTATGTGTTGGGAACACTGAAATCATAGCCCAGGGGGGTTGTGGAGTCTCCTTCTCCGGAGACATTTAAAACCTGCCTCAATATGTTCCTGTGTGACTTGGTGATCCTGCTCTGGCAGGGAGATTGACCTAGATGATCTTTCAAGGTCCCTTCAAATCCCTAAGGTTCTGTGGTTCTCTGATATATAGGAGACATGTTAACCATTCTGTGGGCGTCTTTATTTACAGGTTTTGATCCTAGTTACACAAATTCTTGTGTCTGCTGAAGACAGTGCTCAACTATCCTACAAATTATAAATCCCAAGCATCCAGATTTTGAACAGGCAATGTTCTCAAGATATTCTATAGCAGTTTTTATTTATGTTGCAAGAATTCTGAGAAACTACTTACTCGTATGAAGAGTATTTTATCTCCCAGTCTGTAACGTCCCTCTGATAAGTATTCAATTGAAAATCGATGGGAACAACTGCAGGGAGGATCTTCTGCTATATGTTTAACCTAGTTGTTAAAATTGAAAGGATTTTTAGTATTTTGACAGAAGCACATGTTTAACAGTTTATGATATTTAATACAATACAATATACTGAAATCTTTATCCCATGATCTAAGAAAACCTTAGAATACTATTAACTCACAGAAAATCTCAGACACATAGAGCTTCAAAATGTTGACTAAGAGGTTTAAAGAACAAACTATAGGTACAGACAAATATTTAAAGTGATTCCAATCCTACATCCGATTTCTTTGATTTCAAGTTTCTACTTTCATTTTCAAGATCTGTTTGTAACATTGTTCATAGAAACATCAGTTTCAACCACCACCTTGACAATGGTCTCTAGAAATTGAAATAAGTGCTTGTGTCTCCCATGTGTCCAAATCCATGGCTACTTCAGCATTCTGCCTATTTGTAAGGCTTTTATAAGTTAATATTTTATGTGACACCCAAGAAAGAAAACAGTGGAAAAAGGAGAAAAGTAGTTCCCAGGTAAGTCCAGCACTAAAGATGTGCCTCCTATGGTTACTTAGAAACTTAACAATTCAGAGAGGGCTAGGGTCTGGGATGGCTGACATCAGCAAGAAAGCAAAAGATTCACATTACAACTTAAGCCCTTTAAAATCATTTAAAAAGACCTAACATGCACTTAAAGCAAGATAGGAAAGCTGATCCTTTTGGACCAATTTACAAGATGTAAGAGTAGTTTTCTTTCTCACATACTTACTCACTTTCACTTGGTACAAATCTTAATTCAAAGCCTACTTTAACACTTGAAGTTTTATGAAAACACAAAATTGAAGAAGCATATGTTACAGTCACAAGATATTGACACATCAGACAAACTGAATGAGAGTATTTCTTATTCTCAAACAGCAATGAAAGTGGTAGAGAATGGAAATCAAGGCGAGGAATATGCGCTGAAACTCCAAAACATACAGGATAGAATTTTGATGACACATTAGACAAAAACCAGCCTATGCTGAGCCAGATTATGCAAGTACTAAGCTTAGAGTTTGATTTAAAGCTCACATCACAATAAACAAGAAGTACTTACTGCCTCATGTAGCTCTCCGTGGTGACAACATGACTTTGCTGTGCTAACAGGTGATGGTGGTCCAGAGGTCATCAGCAGTGTTTCTTCTAGCTCAATTTCCTTCTCTAGTTTTACTAGTACAGGAGGTTCAACTCCATATCTCAAACACAAGAGCAGAAAGTTTAACTGCTGATTTACTAGAGGAAACTAAAAGGAACTGTTAACAAACTTGCAAAATTCTGGCTGGACTACACAGAGAACAGCTGAATCACGGGCATAACTGCCTTGGTAATCCAAAAGCAGAAGCCATCCTAAGGTGTTCTTGGAACTAGCTGAGAAGACAGTAAAAATACTGCCAAAACTACACAGTTATGGCCATATCCAATTTAAATAAATTTTCTTAAAGCTTCCAGCTACAATACATTAAATTTAGAGAATAATAAAGATACCTGCCAAAAAGTTTTAAAAATATAGAAAAAGACCTTAAAATGGTATTTAATGCTCAGTGAGTTCTTTGGAGGTATACACATATCTGTAAGCTGAGTGTAGCATTTAAACACACAGATATAAAATGAGTATCTATCAGCATTCACCCATGAAGAGTCTGATACAAAGCTGAAAAAATACATTCTATGAGACTCCTAGAACAGATACTCATTTTACACACAAAATTAACACCCATTTCATTGCACTTAATGACGGCAACTTGTCTTAACTTTATCTTAGCTTTTACTTAATGAAGCATGTTTTTCAATGTCTTGTTAGAAGATTGGACTAGATGATCTTTCGGGGTCCCTTCCAATCCCTAATGATTCTGTGATTCTATAAGATCACATGTGCAGATCACATACCTTGACACAATGCGCCCAATTTCCAGCAGACATAGATAGACTTGTCTTGGATCCTTGTGCAAAACTAGAAGGGAAGATAAAAAGAGTTACAGTTCATATTTAATGTAGGAGACCTGTGCAGTTAGGTACAGAGAAGGGAAGATAAACAACAGGCAACTGTAACTTTGCCATCATTCTACCTAGATACAAGCTACATTATCATGGAGAAAGCACAACATTTTCTACTCCAAAAAGTGTTTAAACCCATCATCGCATTTCTGAAATGCAATCCTTCTCTGCCTCCCATTAGTGATACACTTCATTTGGGCTCACGCTGTTCCTTCTCGAAGTGAAATGGAAACAAGGAAGATTTCCCTTCCTTAACTTCAAATACAGTATTGCAGTCTTAAAGTAGAAAAACGGACAACAACTCCATATGTTCACGCTTGTGTGTACAGACACGGGCAGACACATTTTCTACAGGTGAACAACTGTAGGAAAATACACTGCAGTGATCCTACCTGACAAGTGGATGGCTATGCAGCTTGCCACCATAACTGGTTTAAACCTTTGTCTGTGAAAGACTAATCTGGGGTCATTGTTACCATTTTGGTAAGAGAGAAATATTTTCCTTAATACTTTTAAAGTTCTAGGTGCCAGCAGGTCCATCCATATCATAGATTCATACAGTTCCACTAAAACATACCACTGTGCTGATGTCAACTCACCTATTCTGTGCTATATTCTCAGTTCCCCTCTCCAAGTCAGCCCCTACCTTGTGCTTCATCCACACAGAGATTTTCTTCAGAAAGAAGGGGATGAGAATGACGGTATAAGAGACAAATAGATGTGAAAAATCAGATACTGGCTGTGACCACAGAAAAGAAGCAGCACTATTTCGGATGTGTTAGTAGCACAGTTTTTGCTACTAAAAAAAAGACTCTGCCCACATTAGTGCCCAGTACAGAGGCTGCTTTGCACCTCTTAATTCACAGGAACTCTAGCAGCTCATACACTTGACTGTGAAAGAACACTTAAGGATGGTCAGGAGAACTGAAGAATGAGGTGGAAGAGTGGAGTGTTAGTCAAATGGTACAAAGATGACCATGGCAGGTCTTTTTTGTTTTCTTGACAACTTTTACACAAAAAGACTCAATTATACTGCTGCACTGAAGAATGTAAGAGGCAGAAGGAAAACAATGCCTGATTTTATTTCTAGAAGTACAAGAAAAACTAAAAAGAAACACGGCCATGAAGAAAGAAAATAGTTAAAAAACTTGTGCACAAGTAACTACTTCCTACTCTGTCCCCATACAAATCTCAAAATGGAGATGCTTTCAACACATACTAAGAAGAGTTGTATGAATGCTTCAGAAAAAAAAAAATCCCTATGCTTTTTAAGCAACTAAG
Organism: Phoeniculus purpureus; assembly: GCA_028565055.1. Taxonomy (NCBI): domain Eukaryota; kingdom Metazoa; phylum Chordata; class Aves; order Bucerotiformes; family Phoeniculidae; genus Phoeniculus; species Phoeniculus purpureus. The sequence continues at coordinate 33,541,253 of JAOXOE010000001.1, read as the reverse complement.
AAGACTGTAAAGCAGCTCAGAAACAAAAGGCTGCAAGAAGGGCCATTGAACTCCCCTCAGCCCACACACAGCACCATTCTTTTCCACACCACCATCAAGTACATGGCATGGAAAAAGCTGTAGATAGGAATATTAAACCATGTGAAAATTCTACCAACAAGACTGTCTTTACACCTTGCAGTACTAGATTCAGTAGAAACTGGATGCTCACTCTGGAAAGAAATCTTTTGAAGCAGCTTTGTACTTACAGAAGAAGCCTAATGTCTTTCTTTCAAACTACCTTGCTTTAAATAAGATTGAAGTGTTTTCCTAAAGTATAAGCTGATCATAAAGTCAGATGCTCTTTTTTACAGCTATCCAGTCTGTAATTCTACTTTTTAAAACATCTAGTTATGAAGGGTAAATCTAGAATAGAAAGTTGACACAGCCATAACCTAAAAGGTACTAGAGGTCATTTAATATATTTTTTTCATATTTTAGTCAGCCATTAACTGAACCACTTCAGTTCTGGATTCTTCTCTGCCTGAATCCAGAAGAGAAAAATCCAAATACACTTGTAGCAGAGATCATGGAATCACAGAATGTTAGGGATTGGAAGGGACCTCAAAAGATCATCTAGTCCAATCCCCCTGCCACAGCAGGATCACCTAGACTAAGTCACACATGTGCAGATGGTCTTAAAGGTTTTCAGAGGAGATTCCACAACTCCCTACGGCAGTCCATTACAGTGCTCCGTCACCCTCACCATGAAGTAGTTCCATTTGTTTCAGCTTGATGTCAAGGGTCATCCCATAATGACTCTCTCTTTTCTGCTGTCTCAGGAGACATTTATTTCATTCACATCTACTCATACTTCTCATGAGGTGTTGCTATGTGTACTGATAGGAAAACTTGTCTTTCCCCTATTTCATTCATAAAGAATGGCTTGAAAGTTTGATAGAGAACATCAGTGGAAAGACTGTTTCATCAAGGAGACTGCTAGTCTGCTCAGTTCAACTGCCAACAAGGCTCACAGAAGATATTTACTGCATAAACTAAGCTTGTGTCGAGTCACAATCAGACTTCAAAACACTTCTTGGCTATGAACAAAACCCACAGCATTAGGAAATCTTGTCTGCTTATCTCAGGGAGGCTGAGCAGGTTCTAGTGACCCATCCACCTACAGGAACTACACGTTTAAGCAATGCAGTTCATACAAGTTGAACTGAAAAAAAAAATGATAAAACTGATTTCCTTATGAGGCTCAGTTCTCCTACTCATCTGTATTTCACAGCACTAAAAAAAAAAGATGCATTCACTAGTTAAATCAGAATGAGACATACAAATGAGGATGTTTTCTCAACTGTTTTAAAAGATGACTTATGTAGTAAAAAGAGGCAACTGGCAGAGTCCAACTAGCAGGGAGGGGAGCCTGAAAGAAAAGCAGTTAATTAAAACAGTGCCTCCCATTTAAATAGCATTAAATGGCACTAAGACTTCAAGAAAATCTAGTAAATGCTGTGACAAATTCATTTGATTATTGAAAACAAAGCGCTCTGCAATTTTTTGCTATTCTGCTGACAGGCAGATAGTTTGCCTTCTTAAAACAAAACCAAAACATTGTATTTGGCTTACCACAGAAAGGTCTGTATTAATTAATTTTTACTGACATAATAGCTAGTGGAAGAACATTCACTTATTTACCATGTGATGAAAGCATAGCTCCTCTTAATTAGCAGTCAAAAAATCTTATTCCATCTGGACGTATCAGTCTAGAAGCTGTTTCTTATAAAGGACAGATCGTGCACTGAGGCAGGCATTTACACAGTTGGCAATATTTATAACTATGTGATTAAATGGGAAAATACAAATGGTTGAGACTCCTGTCAAGTAGGTCCTGAAGAATACGCTAATTGCCAACAGACCACTGCCACTACAGGCACAGCACCCTGATGTAGTTACCAAATTTAGCAGTCACAAATGTATTATTCTGAGGCATTTCTGCAACAAAAATGAGCTCCAACACCAAATAAAGGATCGCATTGTGAGTTGACTTCATGGCCTTGTGGTCTTCCCACACAGGGAAAGCAAAACCACAGTTTTCCCCTCTGTCTCTCAGTGGGCCTTTTAACTGAAGGAAAACAGGCAAGTTTGCCACAGAGCCGTCATTCCCTGCTTTATTCTACATGGCAACTTCTAGCAGTTTGAAAAAGCATCATGCAAGTCAGAGCAGTCACTGACCTGATTTTTCAAGGCTTTTACTTGTCCACTGTCTCAAAATACATAAAAGCATTAACAGCTTGCACAAGACAGGCACAGTCATGACAAAGACTCCACACAAGACATCTGCACGCAAGAAATCACCCAGTCCAGGTAGTTATCCACGTGCTGATAAAACCAAGTCTTATACAAACAGATTTACCTAAGCCTTCAGATTCAAAGAGATAAGTCTCATCAACTCCAACGGCCCTACACCAGTTAAGAAAGTTGGCTGTATTATCTCTGGCAAAAAAAGATCCTGATGGAGCATCCTTCTTACATGGCACTTTTCTCATAGGAAAATTCTGGGAAGGGAAGAGAACAAAAAGTGCATTGTGCACATCAACACTGCCAACAGATTTGAAAGCATATTTGCAAAGGAAAATACAACTGTCAATTCAGAGTACAGCAACAGCAGTTAGCAACTATTTTGTCTTCAATACACCATGTACTTATTTAAACCCCCACGCCACAGCACTAACGTAGATGGCATTCCACCTTATCTTTGCGGACACCAAATGGTCCTTAGCTCTGCAGCCTCTCTTACAGTTGCTTCCCCAACTCCCCTATGCTGGGATAGAATCTTAAGTGTGGTTTCACAGGTCTACATCGTTATTCCCTGCATCCACGCTTGGTTCGTAGTAGTACACTAAACACAAATAGAGAAACCAAATAAACTAAACTGTACTGGGCTGCCAGATTTTGACATTTTAGAGAAATTTTCTGTTACAGAAAACAGAGGACATCAAAAAGGAGCAAAGTGCAGTTTCCGTTTCCACTAAAACAACTCAATACTTATGTGGTTTTAACAGGTATCTTCAAAACTAAACTGTTTAAAGGTATACAAGTTTGGCATCTTAGACTTAAAAAAACTCCTAAGGATATGCAGCATTCATATGGCTCTTGCATGAATAACAATTGGCATTTTAACAGTCCTGGTGTGTTCCTCTCACACATATATTATGCCTCATTAATTAATTATCAGTAACTATATTACTTATAGGTAAATATAAATTATTTTAATCTACTTTTTTACTAGATAAAACAGTAAAAGGCCAATTCAAAAAAAATAGTCTGGGTATGGTGAAATGGTTTGTCCTGCCCCCAAGGGAAACACTATCAATTAGGACACATTAGCTGGTGATCTATTATTTGATAAATCCAAGCATTACTAACACATGTACTGGGTACTTGTGCATTGAACCAGCATCACTCCAGAGTGATACATCACAGCAGAATAAGAGCAATGGTTAGACTCTATGATGTTAAACATCTTTTCCAACCAAAACGATCACTAATTTTCGTTCTTAAAAAAAAAAAAATACAGATTGCCGGTTGCTTTGGATTCACATTTCAACTCAGCCTTGTTTCCTACCAAAAGCTCTGAAGCTTATTTGCAGGTACATCTCAGTGCAGGTATTTTCATGGCTGACCTATATACTGGAATACAGTTTCTGGAATCAAACATTCCACCGAAAGCCAATGGATATGTTGTTACCAACCCACACTGATGTTACCAGGAGAACAAACATCAGATTTAGGCAGGATCTTCCTCTGGCAAGACTTCTACAGAAATCAAGCTCCAAAAATATAATGAGTATACATAGCTACATTGAAAAAAGAAAAATCACAGTATGACTCACCCTTAAGTTACTTGAGCTACATTTTTTAACTGCGTTTTGAAGAACACCAACCAATTGGCAGAGTAGAACTCCATTATCAAGTTCTTCTATCAGTTGCTCTGCTTTGACTTCTATTCCTAAAACCAGAAGGACAATATTAGTTACTCTGCAGAAAGTAAAGAAGTAAAAATGAACTTACAGGCAATGCAAACAGTGTTCCATCTATCATACAGTTTACTTGGCTATATCTATCATATAATTTACTACAGAGTTTAAGACTGAAATTAGTATAAATATACAGGTAAACTAAAAATGAAATTTCCACTTAATTGAATTTTAATTAGACTAATAAGATTAAAAAATATAAATTAAAACAATTAATCATCCTGCCTCTAAGAGGTGGCAGCTAATAAAATCTGAAACCAAAGCACACATTTTAATGCACTAACACTAGCTATTCAGGTTCAAACATCAGATCATAACAGCACTATAGATAAGGTTTCAGCATTCACTGAAATATCGGAAAGTGCTTTGAAAGTAATGAGACGGTGACTTATTTTTAACCTCACCCAGCAACCCAGACAGCCAGATTGACAGATCTTCTTGCATAGGCACCAAAGTTGCCTCATGCCGCACAGATATCCATTGGTCATAGAGGCACACATCTGCCAAGCCAGGCCCATGTCGGGGAGTCAGAGGACTTCTGGGACTTAAGGGAAGGTCATCTCCAAACCACACCTGAGGAAGATTTAAGTGAACTGAAGATAGCAAGCTCTAATACTGGCAGTCAGATGATGAAAACTTGCAGTTCTGAATTATGCTGAAGATCTTTTAACCAAAGAGTAAGAGATCCTTCCCTTTCAGACAGGTACACCAAAATAACACAACAGTAATGGCAAACATGCCTCTCTCATGAGGAACTCCTGCATCCTATAGTACATCCATTCTCTTGATTTCTCTGGATTTAAAAATTACATACCATGTTGAACATTAAACATGCATTGAATTTGCATGAGAGTTGTTTGGTTTTTTTCCTCATCCCATTTTAAATAATGCAGTCTGCAGCTTGTTGTACAACTTACTACAGACTATTGATTTCTCTCTGATCAAGTATTCCAGAAGTGTTTTGTGTTTACATCATTAAACAGATGATCTGTTCTTGTATTCCTGTGCAAGAACTTAACATGTTTTTTCGAACATAAATATTTAGCATTTCTCTTAAGGACTTCTCTGAAGCTGGGAGGTATACCTACACACTTCAAGAGAAGGACCACAGTGACATTTCAACTACAAAATTTCCCCCCCCCCCCAAAAAAAAGGGTCCTAGGGTCCTAACTACTTTCTTTCATTTCAAGAAATGTGTATATTTATAAAACACATCTATTTTATTGAAGTTATTGACTAAAACATACAGTTTTAAAGAAAACCTCTTAATCAACAAGGAAAGTTTTAAATAATCTCAGCCTTTGACTTCAAAACAGTGCTTAGGAAAGGAAAGGATCACCCATCTGATGTAACCCAGTGGGGTTATTTATCTTGTTAAATTATGGAAAACTATAACTTACTTTTTATTTCTTACACTACAAAAGAAATACTCTGAGGATTCCAGCATTTCATCTGCTTCGGGGTAGATTTTTGCATCTTAAAAGTGTTATACGGGATTCAAACATTACAAAAGGCATTTACCTGAACTGCATTCTGCATGGTCACTTGCATTTACATTAGTTTCTCCCACTGGGGAAAGAGAAGAGTATTTTTAATACGGTCCCTCCTGCATTCATTAAAATCCCAAGAAAAACCCACCCAGTATTGTTTTGCAAAACAAGAACCAGTCTAACAGGGAATGGAGCAGAAAGGAGAGAAATATCTTAGTAGCTGAGGTTTTGGTCCAGTATTCAGCCAACTCCAGTACTCTGCCCTTAAAGAAAGCAGCCATTATTGCAGCACAAAGTAGTGAATAACTTCAGGTACAGAAATAACGCTCAAAGCATGACTTAAGGAGCCACAAGCATTTACTTGGCTGAAGAGAAATATAAATACTCCAAACCACTATGGGATTTAACAATTTTGGCCCTCACTCTTTCCTTCTAAGCTATCACAAGTGTATCTTGCAGATGTGTGCATACACATATGTGCATCCTGACTTTACCTTAAATACTTCGAAGATTATGGAAAATTTAAAGCAAGGAAACAGCTTTGAAAAATGAGATTTCTTGCTGCGTAGATGGGAGAGAAAAATGTTTTTACTAAATTCTGATTGGATTTTGACTTTCCAGGCAGCTAGCCCACACCTATGTTTTCAACAGAATGCTGCAAACTATTGCAACACTCTGGTTAGCAGGACAATTCCCTTGCGAAACAATCCTTAAGGAAAAGTTTAGAGGCAATCTAGTCAACACTTCTCCTGTGGCACAGACAGCGTTTTCCAGCAATTATTTCAATCATGAGAAAACCCAGCACAAACTCTGCATTTGGCTGAGGAGCAAGTGTCTCCACATAGGCTCCAGGACTACAGATGCACAGTATTACCAGGTTAGCTGCAGACACATGTCATCAGAAGGAATTTCCTCATCACAGTTCTCCACAGTAATAGAGGAGGGCATAACAACCTTCAAATGACTCTATTTGTGTCTTGAAGCCAGTTAAAAAGAACTTTCTTGCTCCATTATTTAATAGCTGCAATAAAACATCATCTTACTGATTAGACTGGAAACCAGTTAGTGGATAATGTCAGATACTTTTAACTCACGTTTTCTTTTTTAAAAAAGTAACTTCGCTCTCCTGAGTCAGATGTTTAATCTTCATATCTAGATGGCAGTCTTCTCTTTACTTCCATCTGTTGCCCAGACAGGCCTTCCTATGACCAATATCCCACTGCATAAGACCCAATTCTAATAAACATTCTCCCCCTTTCTCCTCAAAAAGCAAAATAGTGTAACAACTTCCCCATTTTTCCTTCCCACAGCATGCAGGACCACATGTCAGTATTTCAAAAAACTAACCTCTATGAGCAGCAAACAAGCAGTTTGTTTTCTGGCTTGAAGTCACTTCCTTGAATCAGAGCTGTTAGCACTTTTCAAACTTCAGCAGAGACACTCCAAGTGGTATCTTTCTTCCTCCTTTTATTTCTAGGGAATGAATTAAAAAAACCTTTAAAAAGAAGATGTCACTTGATGTCACTTTCCAGGCTATGAATGAACAAGGGAAGGGCAGGGTATATACCAAGCATTACTAATGAGCATATTATGCTTCCCACAGCTTTGTCCAGGGGAATACATTTTCCTTTAGCATAAAAAAGCTATTGTCCCAAAAGAGTCACAACAAAAGGCTTCATTGATTAAAAAAATAAATTAAACACCAGCAGAACAGCCAGCAGAGAAGTTGGTCTCATTAAAATAAGGAGCTCCATATAGGCCAACAAGAGCTCTAGCATGCTAACTGCCAAGCGAAAACAAAAGACAGCCTAATTCATAGGGAACACTCGAAACAAGAACACAAAGCAAAACATTCACACAGCAGCTATCACAAAAATGCTCAGCATCTGTAGTTTTGTGGCATGTCTAACAAAATCTAATCTCAAAAAACCCCAAAAACCACTGAGGAACATTTTGGCACTTGAACTTCAAGGGCTTACTCTTCAGAAATGAATTATTTTGTAAGCCCATATACCAAAGAGTTCTCTAGAAAGTCAAACAGCATCACTTATAATCAGGACATCCAAATAGCACTTAACAAAAACCCCTCTGATGATACAGACCACCCTGCATGAATATTGAGTTGAAAAATTAATATAGAAACCATCACCCATTTTCCAATCAGAAACAGTCCAGCTCTAAGACCACAGGGAATAAGGATTATTGTAGCCTTACCACTTACAGAAAAAAGTGTGGGATTAAAGGACCCAGAAGTCTGCCACCTTCGAGTAGTCAGCCTGCAAAGGTGCAGAATGTGCTGTGGTGAGGCAAACACTGCAGAACCAGGGAGAGTCATAACCATATCTGACTTCTTCTTAAACCAGTTTGCTTCCCTGCATCAAAAGCTGTACATAATGGATGAAGCATGTATTTGATACTTAATTCAGGCAGCTACAGCTAGTATCATATCAGTTTCTAGACACACCAGTTCTATCAACTCACCTCCGTCTAACAGGCAATTGGTGTTCAGGGATCACAGATGCAAAAAAAAAAATAAAATCCTAGAACGAAAATGCACTCTATCATGTCCCACACACAGCCTCAGGGCATGCTTATTTCCAGGCCAGCTGATATCCCCAGGAGGGGTCTTCTACCTACTTAACGCCTTAAAACAGCAGAAAAAGCACAGAATCATAGAACATTAGGGATTGGAAGAGACCTCAAAAGATCTTCTAGCCCAATCCCCCAATCGCAGCAGGATTACCTAGTTCGAGTCACACAGCAACACGTCCAGGCAGATTTTAAATATCTCCAGAGAAGGAGACTTCACAACCCCCCCGGGCAGCCCATTCCAAAGCTCCGTCACCCTCGCCGTGAAGAAGTTCCTTCTCATATTGATATGGAACCACGTATGTTCCAGCTTACACCCATTGCCCCTTGTCCTATCATTGGATGCCACTGAGAAAAGCCTGGCTCCATCCTCCTGACACTGCTCCTTTCCATATTTATAAAGATTAATGACATCACCCCTCAGTCTCCTTTTCTCCAAGCTCAAGAGATCCAGCTCCCTCAGCCTTTCCTCTTCAGGGATATGTTCCACTCCCTTCATCATCTTCATGGCTCTGTGCTGGACTCTGTTCAGCAGTTCTATGTCCCTCTTGAACTGAGGGGCCCAGAACTGGACACAACACTCCAGATGTGATCTCACCAGGGCAGAGTAGAGGGGAAGGAGAACATCTCTGGATCTACTAACCACCTGGCTTCTAATCCACCCCAAGATGCCATTGGCCTTCTTGGCCACAAGGGCACATTGCTGGCTCATGGCAATCCTTCTGTCCACCAGGATCCCCAGGTCTCTTTCTCCTGTGTTGCTCTCTAACAGGTCAGTCCCCAACCGATACTGGTACCTGGGGAAGCAGCAGAAACCTGCAAGCATTTCCAAATCAGAGGGGCAACCAACATGCTCCATGGGAGGCATGGGGGAGAACTGCCAAGTAGCACCTTACAGGTAGGTCAATAGACTAACACTGATTTAATGCAAGATGGATAGTCAGCCACAAATGATATATTGGTAAAGACAGGAGCTGCCTTTGGCTAGCTGACTGCAAAACCTCTAATAAAAGACTAGAGCTATGGCTCAACATTAGGAAAGAGGTGAGAAAAATGTACCCATCTACCGACACACAGTATGCAGACACACCCTAGACATGACCCACACAGGACAGCCTCACAAGACCATAGACTGCCTCTGCTTTCCACAGAGATGCCCACCACTTTGCCCCCAGGCAATGTGAGAAGCAGCAAAGTCAGCAATAACTAAAGCGCTTTATGTAAATACTTCAGGGCGCCAAACACACACTTGTAGATGCTACACAAGATAGTGTGTTTAGAATTAGTTGTATCAGGTTTTATAGATCATTCACTGGGCCCCAACCAGCAAAACACGCTTACACCAATTAAAACCCATTCTGTAGTACGAGATGAACCCAGTCCAAGTTCCAGTTTATGTGATTGCACACTTAGCAAAAACCAACCAACAAAAACCAACTACACAGATACATAAAAAAACTCAGATTGAGTAGCATTGCCCTAGCTTAAGCGGATCTAAGTTTAATGTCTTTGTCAGCAACACGGACAGTGGCATTAAGTGTACCCTTGGCAAGTTTGCTGACAACACCAAGCTATGTGGTGTAGTTGACAAGCTGGAGGGAAGAGTGGTCATTCAGAGGCACCTTGACAGCCTTGAGAACTTGGCCCATAGAAACTGCAGGAGGTAAAACAAGTCCAAGCACAAGGTCCTAAATCTGGGGGTAATCCCAAACACAAATACATGCTGGGTAGTAAATGGATTGAGAGCAGACCCAAGGAGAACGACTTGGGGATGAAAAAGCTCAACTTGGGGATGTGAGAATCTCAACATGATCCAGCAATGTGCAAATGTGGCCCAGAAGGCCAGCTATATCCTGGGCTGCATGGACATGGAACTGTTGGAGTGATTCCAGCGCAGGGCCACAAGAATAATCAGAGGGCTGGAGCACCTCTCCTCCAGGTGATGACAGGCTGAGAGAATTGTGGCTTTTCAGCCTAAAGAAGGCTGGCTCCCCTTCTTGTGGGGACCTAATAGCAACCTTCCAGTACCCGAAGGATGCCTACAGGAAAGAGTTTCTAGTGATATAACAAGGGGGAATGGTTTCAAGCTAAAATATGGTAGATTTCGATGAGCTCTTGGGAAGAAATTTCTCACTCTTAGGGTGGTGAGGCACTGGACCATGTTGCCCAGGGGGGTTGTGAATGCCCCCTCCTTGGAAGTGTTCAAGACCAGGTTGGATGCAACCCTTGGCAACTTAGTCTAGTGACAGGTGTCTTTGCCTATGGCAGGGTGATCGGAACCAGATGATGATTAAGGTTCCTCCCCACTAATCCATTCTATAAGCCTAAAGGAATTCACAGACTCATTAAAAATAACTTGGAGAGAATCACTTTCACATCTTAATTCTATATTTAAGATATATAACCTATCATCTTCTATTCCATCGACACCCAAAGGCAGTCACAACAGACTAACCCAGAGCAGCTGGAAACTGTAGATTAGTCTTGACAGTACTTATTGAAACCAACATTTTTAAACAGTTTGAAGTGCAATAAGCTGTCAGTATCTGTTGAAACCTACTACAAGATAGCCAAGATTTTTTTTGGTTCACATATCCTAACGTGCAGAAGAGAAGAGGCAGGCAAAACAAGAGGCATCCATGGATTGCTACTCATTCTGTCACTAAAGCAATTGAAGAACCCTTTTGTTGCATTACTGAGTCAGCAGGAGCTCCTCTTCTCTGGGGAGGCCTCAGAGGCACAAAAGAGAAAGAACCAGACTAGTCAGTCCAAGGTAAAGGGTTTTAAGGTAGCAGACAACTCCTTACATTAAGGTATGCTGAGTGCTTTCCTCTGGGACTGGCTTTCTGCACCTTACAGTGAACATTGCACACAGCAGTGAGCCTGCTCTCCCCTTCTAAAGGGCAGCAGAAGCACTGGGTTCACCTGTCAGGGCAGAGAAACCTACTTGAAATCAGGGAGGGGTACTTCATCTCCACAACTGGCATGTCCACAGGAGACACACAGACGGCTCCTTTACCACAAGAGCATCCAGTCTGGGAGAGGCTGATTAACAGGAGACAAGCTCACAAACTCCTCTCCCTCCCATTTCCACCCAACACTTCTTCCAACAAAGCAACGTTGAGGGGAGCATCTCTTGATGCCCAGACAGCAGGCTGCTGTCCCGCCATGGCCAGGAGGAATTTATTATACCTTAAATAAAAAAGCCTATCTTAGCATGAGAGATCTACCCAGTACATTTAAAATTACAAATACATGAACCAGCTATGCCTTATAGGTCCTAAAGCTACACACGCACTTTCTCCCTTGTCTCCATCTGATACTGTAGCACAGGTGACACACTACATCCCCGAAACACAGCCAGCTTTTGGGCAAAGAAAGCAGCCAGACGCTTACAGGCTTACTAAGCAATATGAATGAGTATTTTAGCCAAGAGCATTAGGACGAATTTCCTACAAAACCAGCACCACATCCTTAGATGCTTCCATGAGGCACAGGAGAGACTGGTTTGAAGGCTGTTATGCAAAACCTTCTCCACTCTCCCGTCCCGAGGATGAGCTTCGCGGCGCTTCCCTTCCAGCATCCACGCTAAGAAGTTGACTCGGCTGGATGGAGTTGCTGCCCCGCTAAGGGTGACCGAGCCGCTCCCAGTAACAAGCTCAGCCTGATACCAGGCTCTGTCCCCACTATACGGGGCTCCCAGCGACGTGTGATGCCCCCAGAGATGGGCGTCACCGCTCCGGGGCTGCGCGACTCTCGCACCAGCTCAAGCCGGACCCCACGGCAGAGTCCCGGTCCCCACCCGGGGCTAGAGCCACCCCATCTCTCTCGCCCTTAGCCTTCCCGGCAAACCATGTCCAAGGTACCAACACCCCCACCCACACCTCGGTGCGGGGAAGCTGCACAGAGCCTCGCTGACCACCCCACCGCCCGGCTCCGCGAAGCCGCGCACCGCAGCACTCACCGGCAGCTGCTGCAGCCCCGCGCTCCCCGGCACATTCCCCGCCCGCCCCACGCGGC
>JAOXOE010000001.1:33518158-33529029 GCA_028565055.1 Phoeniculus purpureus | reverse complement strand
ACCCACCTGGATGTGTTCCTGTGCAACTTGGTCTAGGTGATCCTGCTGTGGCGGGGGGATTGGACTGGATGATCTTTCTAGGTCCCTTCCAATCCCTAATGATTCACCATTCTATGATTCCTCTGAGTTAGCTGTTCACTTTCAATGTTATGCCGAGCAATCAATGATTTAGACACCTACTGAGCTGGAAGATCTATGTGTACAATAATATTTAATCAAAATCCTTGTTATCCATGAATTTGTCTATTTCATGAACATATTTTTGTCTTTGACCCCCTCAACATCCCATGGAAATCAGCTCCACAAGTTAGTTATGGCTTATTCAACCCTCCCACTGTGTCTTCCTTTTAGTTTTCAAAGCTGATGACTTCAGAAAGAATTTTCTACAGTCATTTTGGTTTTGTGGGTTTTTTTAAAGATTGAACACACCAGTTTTGTGGAAACAAAGCCTTTTAAACCTTAGGGTCTTTGAAGAAAGGGAGCTTAACTCTAAGTTTAATCCAAATAGCTGTTTGTACTGACGACGGAAAAAACAAAGCTCCAGTCAGCAAAGACTAGGTTTGGGCATTAAACTGTGTTTTCAGAGTTGAAAGCTTTTTCCTCGCATTTATGTGTGATAAACAACGATGCAGTCTAACATCTGACCGGGAGAGATTCTGCCACACTTGTAGTGTATTTCAACTACGTTTGCTCTACTACTTACTGCACCCACTTAACCTCTGCTGAAATACTTTCTGCCTCGTAATCCTCAGCTTCACCCTCCACATTTCAAAACCTAATTCAGTAACGTACTTACTAGTTTTTTTGACACCTCCTGTGGAATTTGCTGTTTACTGTATGAATCCATGATGTAATCAAGAAGGTTCTGCTGCTCTGGAGTAAGTTCTATTTTCTCCTATACTGGCAAAAAAAACCCATCATGAAATGCAATCACAGAAATGATCCAGCATTTAGGTAAAAGCTGTACATCTGTTTCTCACACTGGGAGACCAAGCATACAAGAGGGTTGCTTGTCACTGAGATTCCTACAGAAGTGCACAGAAGAGAGGTACAAAACACTTCTAAACTCCTGAGCTCCAGAGAGTTTGTGAGTGCTCCCTGTTCACTGTAACTAGCCACATTTAGCTCAAACCTCACCACGAGCTATTACAAGAATTTTCTTACCCGATACAGTTTAGTTGTAGATGTTACTTGTTTCATGTCATGGCCTTCATTATCTTCACCGACTGACTGATCTGGGGGCTGTTTCACATTTTTCCGTAGCCTTTTTGACTTGCATTGTATTTCTGTTAGCAGACCTAGAACATGCAATAGAACAGGTGGCACTTGGGTTTGCATACGCCGCAGGCACCGAATAGGTACAGAAACATGGCCATGAATGCTCGTTACACTCACAAACCCACTTACCTGTGCGTATAATTTCCTGAATGTGTCGTTATCTTTGGATGTGAGTCTAATGAGACATACTGATTCTGCTCTGGCAGGGCGACTGGACTAGATGATCTTTCAAGGTCCCTCCCAATCCCTGATGTTCAGTGATTCTGTGATGTTCTGTGATATTAAGTGTACACAGTAATGAGGGCTCTAGCCCAGCAGGAGCCTATCTGCAGAGCAAAACACTTGGTTCTGGTGAATTAGCCTCCACACATTGTCCATGCCAGGGATATTCTTTGGACCAGCTTTCATTTGTTCTTATAGAGAGAAAACCCATTAGCGATGGAGAGTGCCTTTGGTTTAGTTTCATCCCAAAGAACATCCCTTCATGTGCTCCAAGACACTAAATGAAGAGCAACAAATGGGGACAATTCAAAGACTGGCATCAAAAATGTGCTACTCATGTGATCCAAAACAGCAACCGAGAAGCAACGGTTCTTACACAAGGAGCACTGGATGTTTTCAGTCATCTTTAAGCAACATTCTGGCTGTAGTGTAGAACCTTTGTGCAGAGACCCCACTCAGAAGAGAGGGTTTCAGGGCTTTAGTCATTACAGCATCAGTGCACAGGCAGAGCAACAGCTGAAACTGGAGGCTCAGAAGTCACTTAGGCTGACAAATGTATCTTTAAAACTTACGTATTTGAAACATCACCTAGCTGGCCTTGCTGCTTGGCATTTCATTGTGTTAGAGGAGTGACTAAAGCGCTGGTTTTATGCTGGAGTTTCACTTGTCCTAATGAAAGGCTTTCTTCTATTTGTGGGGTTGAGGTTTTTTTTGTTCTAGACTACATTTCAGGACCCTGCACCAGGGAACATCCTTGTGTGGTTGTCATAAAAACTAGTGATTTGGTTGTGCTAACAAAAGAGGGACAATATGTCCCCTACACAAGACAGAAAGCACAAATGAAAAACTAAACAGCAAAGTATTAATCCAAAAATAAACGTGTAAGTATGGGACTTCTTTTTTCTTTCTTTTTTTTTTTTTAGCATCTTTCAAGTACCCTTCCCTCATTCTTCCCTTTTGAAAATGCAGAGCAGGAGAAGACGCCCATTCAGTGAGTCTATGATGGTGCAGGAAGATAGCGTGAAAGCAGTGGATTTTGCTGGGAGTGTTTTTAATTTCCTGTTTAAGCCCTATATAAAATAACCTACCTGAACTGCTGAGAGAAGAGGAAATTTACATGATTAAAATAAGACCTGCAAATAATACCTTGAAGAGGGGGGGGGGACAGCAATGATGGAGATAATAATTGGTACCAAGCCATGTAATTTTTGCTGCCACACACCATCACGGATTTCTTTTTCTAAATTATTCAGCACGTCCTTTGGTGGTGTTAATGGGTTTCTACTGTTTTCTACCGGCTTAGGAGAATGTGGTTTATATTTGCTTTAAGTAGTAAGACAGATTTTTCTCATTCTTCCCACTACTGGGTAATATCATATCATATCATCTTTTCTGGCTCCATTTAAATTAGATGAAAAATTCAACGAGAGGCAGGACTTCACTTTTTACCTCATAGGTAGATAGGTTGCGGTGGGTGTTAAATGAGTATTCCCTTCCAGGAAGAGTGTCAGAATCTGGACCTTCCCTAGACAGACATGTCACTCAAGAATCTTGCAGTTTATATAGAAATGACCAAAACTGATGGTTAGCAATTTTCATCTGTCTGTGGTTTGTGCAGGGCCACTGGGTAGCCGTGCTGTAAATACCTATAAGACTTGACATCCTTGTTCAGAGGGGAAAGAAGAGTCCACAAAGCTTGCAATTACAATCCTACAAAATGAGTGAGTGAAACAAAGTTCAAGGAAACCTTTTATTTCCCAGACTTTCTTTTTTCAAATAAATGCTCTATACTATTTGAAGCTTCATCTTTTACTGTCCCAGATTGCCTTGAACTAAAAGTCATCATTAAAAGCCATTAAATAATACCTTGCCAAACATCCTCATTGCAGTGCATTAGTACATGCTTATGGTTAAGTCATGAGCCGCACAAGATACCTAGACTTTCCATTGCAGAAACAGAATCAGATGGCAGTGGCACTTGCTGGCTTTTATTTCACACATGCCAGTCTGTGAAAACGATAGGCCAGTTTAAAAGTTTCATGTGGGCTTCATCAGTATTATTTACACTGACCTATTTTTTCAGTGATGGGTTGTCTATTTTGTTGTACTGAGTCACTTAAGCTATTTTGAACCCTCAGTATTCTAGAACGACGGATCTGGGATGAGCACCACAGGAGACACTTAGGGAGACACAGAGCACTGTCATCTCAGCGGTGGTGTCTGCTCATGTATTTACATATTGCATGAGAATATGTCATATCTCAGGATCTTTGTAGCCTGTTCAATTTGCAGAATGAAAGATTAATTACATTATGCTAGCAGTGCATTCTAAATATTGATGGAGCTTATTGTTTCTCACAAACCCAACAGTTAATATAGCATCTTCCGATCAGATCGAGGGACAGAAGTATATTAAAAATTCCAAGCAAATTAATTTCCTGCATGAACCTGAATTGGTTTCACACATACGTGTATGCTAAAATGATTGGAGCCATCACCAAAAATAAATTATAGCCCAGTTCATGGAAGACAGAAGAGCAGATGTTACTAGACTGTTTCCAGGAGTAAGCTGGCAAAAGCAATGTATTGGCCAACATTTATACAACATAGTTTTAAGTCTGTTTAAACTTCCTCTCTGATATCTCTGTTCTAAGTTATCCGATGTGAAGCTCAATTAAGTTTATAAGCTGTCAATCTGAATAGAATATTTGTTTGATATGAAACATTATTTATGTCTTTCAGCTTCACTTCTGGAGATGGTTGTACCCGCATGCCTATATTCAATGCAGAAAAATCTACAGTGCCATGAGAATGGCTAATGAGACTATAAAAAGGACTAGCCCTTAGTGAGCTTTGCCTGATTGCTGGGTGAGGTCTGAGAATATGCACTCAGCAAGCCCATAGAAACTTCCTGCTAGCAGCAGTCATCCTCTTTTCTTGAAAGTGGCATTGTTTGCCAAAATTTGTGCCTGGCTAGCAAGAACTTGGCAGGGAGAGCCCCAGGAAGAGTAGCAAATGGAAACACCAGGACTTTCTTGTTCTGCTTCCATAACACTGCAAAATCCTTACTCCTCAAGAGTGTCCTCTAGTTTTACTTTCCCTGATAGCTTTTCCTCCTTGCTCAAGCAGAATAGTGGATGTCATCTCTTGTCTTCACTGTATGCTTGGCTCTTATACCCTTGTGTCCCCGACTACCAGCTATCTCCCACTGCTTCTAAATGTATTTGTCTTTATCTACAGGATCTGATGCACATGCGTGGCATCATCTTTAATGCAGCTTCCACCTGCCAGATGACACCTTTTATAGCCTTATTATTAAAGCCAGCCTGATTAAGCAAATGCAGCATTCGAAGCACGTTCTGACAATATGATGCAAATACCTGTACACGTACATTCAGCCAACATGCCCATTTGCTTGCACTTCCTCAGACGGCACTCCTGGCATTTCCTCCTCATGTACATGTCCATCTCGCAGTTGCCTCCATTTTTACACTTGTATACTGCATTTTTGGTAATGCTTCTTCTGAAGAACCCTGCGCAGTGACACAGATAAAAGACAACACTCGATGAAGAAAAGTAATCAAGCTGAAGAGGACCTCCATCTCCATTTCTGAATAACACAGTTTCTACTGCACCATGAGTTTCTTTAAGTGCTGGATGACTATACATTGATATTTGTATTGACAACAGTAGCCAAGTCATAGGACTTAATAAATTAACATGATAAAGCACAGGTCCAAATATTAGACATCAGCCCAAAGTAAGGTCCTGGAACTGTGAATGTTGAGAAAATTCACACCCAGATCTGCTATCTGCCTGGAGCAGGTTAAACACCAATGCTAGAGCTGCAGGGTGATAACATACAACTAGCCAGTAGAAAAAAACATCATCTGTTAAAACTCTTGAAGTACAGGATGCATGGCAAGAGAGTCGAGTAACTTGCTCCTGAGAGCTGCAGAAGTTCCACTACTGTTCTGCTTGCCCACTCCCAAGTTCAACAGGAAAACTGCATTTTATCTGCCTATTGTAGATGTGGCCTTGCCCCCTGTTTACAAAGCACTGCAGCCTCATTCATTAAGCATTTTCTACCTTATCACAGAATCACAGAACATTAGGGATTGGAAGTGACCTCAAAAGATCATCCAGTCCAATCCCCCTGCCACAGCAGGATCACCTAGATCAAGTCACCCGGGAACACAGTCAGGTGGGTTTTAAACAGCTCCAGAGAAGGAGACTCTCAGTCACGTAATTTCACCCGTGCAGGCAGTTCTCCTGGTATCACCACTAGATTCACTCCAAAATCGCGCAGTGGTAACCACAATTGGCATCTGATAGGAGAAACTGAGAGGACTTTTCCTTGGACTATCCAAACCTCTCTGGCTGCTGCATAGCATAGCTATGAGAGTGGCACTGTGGGCAAGATGGGAAGTGCTCAAGACAGTAAATGTGATTGTGAGAGACTCATCACACAACAACAGAGTCTTTGCTGTCAGTGATGATTTGAATATTTCCTCAATTTTTAGTGAGACACATTGTGCCATCACAAACTTTTTCATTGCCCTTTGAATGTCAGAGACTATTTAGCATCAAGCACAGAAAGAATCAATTCTTCCTATCTGGGGGCAGCTTTCTGAAAGACTCTCGGGAGCTTCTGCTGACACATCACTGATTTATAGTGCTCTTCAAATTAGAGCTTTGCACAGTTTTACATTAACCAGAGCTATTCACAAAGCTTTTGCTTTCTTCTCATCCCAGGCCAGCACAATAAAACCATCATTTCCAATCTGGCAGTTGGATGCACTAAGAGACGCACCAGACAAGACACAGTCTCCTATACTCAAATAGTAGGGCAAATTCAGATCTGAATCTGAATTTTTGTCCATTGCAAGGTTTGTCTGTGTTTTCAGAAAGCACTCAGTTAAGATACTGCCCTGTTGAATCCAAGCAAGACAACAGCTGACACAGAATCATAGAGTGTTAGGGGTTGGAAGGGACATGTAGAGATCATCCAGTCCAACCACCCTGCCAAAGCAGGATCACCTAGATCAGGCCATAGAGCAATGCATCCAGGTGGGTTTTGAAAGTGTCCAGAGAAGGAGACTCCACAACCTCTCTGAGCAGCCTGTTCCAGTGTTCCATCATCCCCACAGTAAAGGAAATTCTCATACTAAGGTGAAAATTCTTATGTTCTAGTTTACATCTATTATTCCTTGTCCTGTTACCAGGCACCACCAAAAGGAGACCAGTCCCTTCCTCTTGACACCCACCCTGCAGATATTCATAAACATCAATAAGATCTCCTCTCAGCCTTCTCTTCTCCAGACTCAGCAGACCCAGTTCTCTCAGTCTTTCTTCATAAGAGAGATGTTCAAGTCCCTTAATCACTCTCTTAGCTCTCTGTTGGACTCTTTCCAGTAGATCCCTGTCTCTTTTGAACTGGGGAGTCCCAAACTATGTAGAGTATTCCAGGTGATGTCTCACCAGAGCACAGTAGAGGAGAAGAACAGCCCTGCACCTGCTGGACACGCTTCTTGAAGCACGTTAGCATGACACTGTCCCTCTTGGTTGCAAAGGCATGTTGCTGTCCCATGGATAACTTGCTGTCCACCAGCCCTCCAATTACATGATGATTTTGCCACTCCCAGACGACAATTTCCCGACTTTGTTCCTAACTTTGTCCCATGTTTCTGTAGTTGCATAACCTCTTCCAAGCACAAGTGTGCAGCTACCAGTAAAAAAAATTCACTCTGGTCTCACAGATTCTGGCGTTTCTCTGAATCTGCCAACTCTTCTGTGCTGTCTGTGTTACTGGCTGCTTTTCAGATAAATACAGTTGACTGGCGTCAGCGCCTTTTGAAATGCAGATTGCTTAGAACCCTCAGCAGCCCCAGGCATTATTTTTATTCATCATTCACGCAGTGTTTAGTGCGTTACCATTTACTGAGGAGGAAAGGGAGAAAAAGGTTCAATTTAAGCTGTAGGTTCTCAGTGCCAGTTAAAGACACTTGCACCTGCTTTACATTGTTTATGAATTTTATTTGTTAATTTAAAATCCTGTCCTTTGTGATACATATTAATTAGGAGCGAGTGTTGAAAAGCTCTGCATTTGCTTTTTCATGGAGGAGCCAAGGAAAGGACTTTAGTAAATGAAATGTTAAGTATGGCACAATGTGAAAGAGGAATGCAAAGTATGGGTTTGGTATCTAGGAAATAGCAAGATTCAAGAGTTAAATATGTTCTCTTGAACATAAGGGTTTTGAAAGCACGAGATTATATTAAATGAAAAGATACTTTCCTTCACAAAAAAGTTTTGACCCTACTCTTGCTTCAGGAAGTGACTCTTGAGTCACTGTCTTCTTGAACAGACTTCATAATTCATTTTGAAATTATCTCTTTTTTTGTATGCATCACATTTTTCTGTATGTTATTCACTAATAATTCAAAATGAGCGTAAACTGTCTCAAATATTATATGTGAGACTCTATGCCAGGATGAGTTTTACAAAAATTTGGTGGCAAGTCAGAAGTGGCGTCCGTTAAACTAATGAAGTGCTGGTCCCAAAAGCGGCAGATTTTCTGGCACAGTCTTTTATCTGATCTCACCAAACTACAAAAAGCTCATGTTGGCTGCAAATGTTGACTTTGCTTTGTTCTCTTAGCTAGTCATGGACGTGATTAATTATAGCTAGAGTTGCTCCAATGTTACTGGTGCTGACTTTTCTTACAGAAATCATGAAAGTTGAAGGAGGACAGGTGTTGAAAGTGTAGGTGAAAGCTTTTTAAATATCTTTGTTGCCATCATGATGGCAAACTGCTTGGTTTTTTTAAGTCTGTGAAGTCCACAGTTGCTAACAACATCCCCTTTCCCCTCTGTCCGATTATCAAGGCACACTCTGGTGTTCCTATCCCCCATGCCCATGCAGTCAATGTTAGTGTGAGGATTAAAGTGGGACCTGTCTTTACAAGAAGTATTCTTAGTCTGGCATGAGAGACATCAAGCATTACAGGAATTGTCTGAGTCACACAACCTTAGTGATTGGAAGGGACCTCAAAAGGTCATCAAGTCCAATCCCCCGGCCACAGCAGGATCACCTAGATCAAGTCTCACAGGAACGTATCCAGGCAAGTTTTAAACATCTCCAGCAAATACTCATAGGATCAGCCTGTGCAGAGAGCATGCACAACTAGCTTTTCCTCTCAGCAGAACTTACTCTGTGGTGTTATTGAACAAGCATGGTACTACATCACACTCGTTCTGTAACGTCTGAAAATGGCCCTTACAACCTACAATCAGTCTCCGGGCTGAGCTTATGCCAAAAAGTCTTTGATGTCTCTCTGGAAAGGTTGTCTCAGAAATGCTCAGCAGCAGCAGGATTTAAAGAGCAGTACATTGACCCCTATACTGTAACCATGCCTGTAGTGCCTCATTCTTTGTGAACCACAGACAAATGTTGCATGAGAACAAAGACTGTGTTTCATGGGCTTTTACATACAGTACAAAATAGTTATGAAAAAGTTCACCCAAATATTGTTAATAGATGATAACATAATTAAAAAGTATATAGGAGTGTATACTCCTGCTCATGTCTTTAGATTAACATCCTCATGATGACTGATATATCAGCTCCTAATATTGTTCTGTCTGCCCAGGAGATAAAAGCAGAAAGAATGGAGGGTTGTCTCTGAATACGTTACCCAAGAAAGAAAGGAAAACAAAATATTAACACAGTCATCACAGAGTAGAAGTCTGTGCAAATCCTCTCCCTTTGAATAAGAATGTCCATGGCATCAGTGGACCAGGGGTGCTGCAGGTTGAACTCTAGACCT
The DNA here is from genome assembly GCA_028565055.1 of Phoeniculus purpureus. Lineage (NCBI taxonomy): Eukaryota > Metazoa > Chordata > Aves > Bucerotiformes > Phoeniculidae > Phoeniculus > Phoeniculus purpureus. The sequence goes on along the minus strand of JAOXOE010000001.1, from coordinate 33,519,703 downwards.
GCAGAAACACAGAATCTTGGTTGGAAGAGACCTTTAAGATCAAGTCCAACAGTTAACCCGGCGCTGCCAGGCCACCACTAGATAGTTTCCCGCAGAAATACTTACACATTTGTTAAATACCTCCAGGGTTGGTGACTCCACTACCTCCCTGGGCAGCCAATGTTTTATAGCCCCTTTAGTGAAGACATTTTTCCTCATATCCAGTGTAAACCTCCCTTGGCAGAGCTTGAGGCCATTTCTTCTTGCCCTGTTGCTTGTTATCCCTATCTGGCAACAACCTCCTTTAGAGTATCTGTAGACAGCAACAAGGTCTCCCGAGCCTCTTTTCTCAAGGCTAAACAATTCCAATTCCCTCAGCTGTTCCTTGTAGGACTTGCTCTTTAAACCCTTCTTTGGACACACTCCAGCACCTCAATGTCTTCCTATGGTGAGGGATCAAAGATCCCGGAAAGGGATCTGCTTATTACTTTGGACATATACTGGGCACTAATAGTCTTGTTGCCAAAAAGAAGGGCTAAGGTTACACTTGGATGTGAGATCTGATGTCTGCTGCACTGATAAGAACACAACTGAAATACTAAGCATGACTTTGGCACCATGCTTTGAGAGCGATGCGTATCCATGCGAAAGATTCCACGGGTACATGAGAATGATCAGAGGTCTGGAAAACACAGGATATCCCCTTCACCTTGTCAAGCAGAATCACTATCCTCAGCACATCTTTTTACTGATTCAGCTGGTGCTTTAATCATCTCTGAAGTTTATTGTTGAAATAGAACGCATTATCTTGAAATAATTCATCTTTTACTATGTTTGAACAAGGGTAGTATTCTTTGTACATGATGTTGCAGTCACCAAACAGAGCAAAAACATAAAATAAATTATCCCAATTAAGCAGTAAAATCGTGCTTACATAGAGTGATTCAAAGTGAATCAATGGAGAAGAACATATATTTCCTTTCACCATAGGTTTTAGCCTGACTGTTTCCCTGATGGTTTTATCCTCTCTTGTAGAAACGCCCGTTACCAATTCCATAGTTTGCAAATGCGAGTCTTTGAAAAACTGCTAAGACATTTTATGATGAAGTTAATAAATAGTAAGTACAGCTTACTGAGTAAGCATAGAATTACTTGGAATCTTCACATTAAAACAAAGTTTCTAAGACACATACATGAGTGTGAGTTAGTTTTTTTTGAGACTTCACACAGACAGCAGAAATAAATTATTTTCCTATTGGCACAATTGGGGTGAAGTATATGAACCCTGACTGCACTCATGTCTAGAGTGCTTGACTGGTATGATCTCTTGTGCCCTCAGAGATGAAGTTATGATAATGCAAAATCCCAAAATTGGTTCAAAGTCCACTCTCAGCAACAGCGAGCTCCACACCGAGGTATTTTAGTAATGCCCATGCTTTAGTGCAATCCCCCTGCCAGAGCAGGATCACCTAGATCAAGTTGCACAGGCACATATGCAGGCAGGTTTTAAATGTCTCCAGAGAAGGAGACTCCACAACCCCCCTGGGCAGCCCCTTCCAGTGCTCT
>JAOXOE010000001.1:33495422-33518058 GCA_028565055.1 Phoeniculus purpureus | reverse complement strand
TCACATATTTATAAACATTAATGAGGTCACCCCTCAGTCTCCTTTTTTCCAAGCTCAAGAGACCCAGCTCCCTCAGCATTTCCTCATCAGGGACGTGTTCCACACCCTTCATCAATGCTTGAATTTTCCAAAATATTCTAACATTTTAAGAAAGTTTTTACAAAAACTTAGGGATCTCACAAGAAAAGGCTGTTGGAACAGGTTGCAGATAAAGACATGCAGCATAACTGAGGTAACAAAGCACGTATAGTCCTGACAAATTTGATTTATTCTTGGCCACACCGTATTGTGGAAGCCACTTTGTAGATAAAAGAGCTGATGAAGTAACAGAGATTTCCAGGAATAAAAGCTAACTCCCAGCCAGTGCTGCTGTTTACACTTCATGCAATGCAGCTAGCAATTTAAACAGACAAAAAGGAAAGGGAAAAAGTCAGCCTGAAAATCTGAATGCCGTTGCCTGGAAAAGCACCATGGTCTGTGCATCAGTTCAGCTGGTCAGAGGTGATAGTCTGCCTCTGGAAGCACTTGCATTTGGAAAAGAAAGTGCTTATTTAAATGCAAAAGCTTGTCCAAACGGTTTTTGAACGATTTCTTTCATTAAAGAATGCTTAAACATCGAAGTCAAACTTCCACTGAACTACATCAGGTGCAGCTTGCCAACATGAAATGATGCTGCTACTCGGAGCTCCTTACTGTGTCGCGTGTTGCGGGTGGCAGCGGGGGTGCGTGCCTGTAGCAGTGAGAAGGAAGCAGCAGCGCGCTCACCAGAAAGACAGCCAGGCTCTCATGTGCCAGTTGGCTGTTTCCCCAACTATTGGGATGTTTGTAGTTCTTCGACATAACAACAACATTCGCTCCCTTTGTGTTCCTCTCAGTGAGACAGGAAAGTTACCCTTTATCACTACTGGGAATAGTACGCTGCTTCTCAGAAAACTTTGCTGTTTCCAGAACAGTCCATGGTGCCCGCTCTTCTCTCTGATGGATTATACTTACGCAGATTTCTATACTGAACCCTTTCCTAATATGTTTTTCCCTGTTAAGAGTTTCTGTAGTTTCACAGAACCATAGAGTCATAGAATCATTAGGGATTGGAAGGGACCTCGAAACATCATCCAGTCCAATCCCCCTGCCAGAGCAGGATCACCTAGACCAAGTGGCACAGGAACACATCCAGGTGGGTTTTAAATGTCTCCAGAGAAGGAGACTCCACAACCCCACTGGGCAGCCTGTTCCAGTGCTCAGTCACCCATGATTGGAGAGGGAGGAAGAAGCTGTTTGATTTGTGCATATGCTCAGTGGCCCTCTCTCTTTCATAAACTTTGGTGAACATTGCTAAGGGGTTTGACAGCAGCTGGTCCAGCTTTTGTGATAGGAAGGTGAGAACTTCTGGCTCAAGCTCCCAGCACTTAAATCCCAAATATTGACTATAACATGCAAGAGAGCAGGTATTTCCTTGTACCGATTCTAAACACCAGTATTGAAATAAGCAGCTCTAGTCTCAATTAGAGTTTAGAATTTTGACCAAACCCCCTATTTTTCATTCTGTCCTAACAGAATAAAGTTATAAGATATCTTTTTAGTGCCTTATTAATAGACTGCATTGTTTCAAGATAGCGTTGAGTTGTACCATAACAATGCCCCTATCATTAAATTTTCTGCTATACCAATTAAAAGTCTTCACTGCCATCAAGTCAGGCATTTATCCTTTCACCTTTCTTTGCTTCTTAACCATACAGAGCTGCAGATTGGAATTTGCTGGGTAAAAAATAAACCAGAGTTGCAAAAAGATAATCGGTTGGCTTCCTGGTCTCCCTGTTTAACTACATTTGTAGGGAAGATAAGTCAGGCACGGACTCAAATGAAAGCAAAAATGTAATTCCACTCATGGCGTTCAGTTGCACTTCAACAAAACAGCAAAGTGTGGGGTAGAGACGTCCCAGTCCTGTGTGCACCACCGTGGCTGTATGTGGTACATGAGAACTGTAGCACTGAAACATCACAAAGCACATCATAGGCTAGACAGGATAACTTTTCACTTGAGTTTAATGAGTCATAATGAAAGACAAATTAAATCACAGCTTACTAATTATTCTCCTTTCTGAAAAGAGTATTAATGCAGCAATAAGTCCCTGTGTCGCAGCTAGCTGATCGAGATGACGCAGCATGCTCCCGTGATTGATTCTAAAAAGTGGTAGAAAAAGCCTTAAAACCACTTTATACTGTCAAACATACAGCAATGGCAAAACAATTCACTTTCAGACGTAGGTACTCTGGTAACTCTCAAACAGTGCAGTACTTCATTAGTAGCAACAGCAAGACCGAAGCATTGAGATGTTACAGGTCCAGAACAAAAGACTCTACTAGCGTAAGTAAGCTCATTCGCCTAAACGAGGACCATTGGGGTTGAGGCCAGGGACTCTATAGAAAAATATATTTAAAGTACTTCACAATAATGAATCGAGTGAGAAGTCTAATCCAAACAGGACAAAGATTTCCTTTCGTAAGGAGCAATAATATTGCATCACTGACGATGATTTTGTGTTCAAAATAATTTCATGCCAGCACAAAATCTTCAGAGGGGGAGAAGTATCGTAAGTACCCAATTTATTGCCTTATCCAAGCTCTGTGGGCTATGCACGTAACGCAGGCTGTCCATCAGTTGGAAGGAACTGCTGCAGCAACACTGTGCCACCTCTGCTATGTGTTCCTTTTACTCTTGTCCAGTGACCCTTAGCAAGTAACTACAACTTACTGCCGTAAAACATGAGCTTGGGTTAAGCAACTCAAATGCCAACCTGCAGAAATCCTAAAAAGGCAAAGCAGGGCCCCTCAGGGCAGACTTTTGTGCCACTGGATCACAAAGTAAGTGATTACATATATGACTGTGAACCCACCATCTGATATGACCTTGGCCTTTCTCTTTTCAGGTGAGATGAGGGAACTCCTTGCTCCTACGGTCATAGGCTTGCGCTAGGCAGGAACCCTGGCACTGCTGGTCATCTCCTAATGGGTGCAAGGATTCATCCCAAGGGGATAAAACGGCTGAGCAAGGATGTGGTATCCCTTCTCCCAGTCCTGTTATTGTTAGCCCTCTTCCATACCATTAGAACAGAACCATCACCCCTTGTATCTAACCACATGGCCAGATGTTGCACAATTGAATAAGAAAATAAATATGGATACCAGATGATTTGGGGGCAGCTAGGTGGAAGTGGGGGGTGGGAGAAACCGCTATATAGACCTTACAATTTCAAGTATTATGACGAATCTTGAAAATTTCCATTTTCATAGTGGTAAGAAGTCTGTTCTTCCACGTCTTGAGTTCCTTGCTTTTGCTTTCTCCATTCCCTTCTTTGTACTTCACTATTTTGATTAGTAGCACCATACGTTTTCTTTGGGCTTACAAAAGTTTCATTGTTCATCTCTGTTTCTTCAGCTAGTTCATCGTGATCAATTATGCCACACTTATCTTCACTGAGGTTTTCAGGGTCAGCCCATTCCTGCTTCTCCCCGGAAGCAAAGATGGCATAGAATATCACTCCGCTGTAGTGCACCAGCGCTGCGATCAGAAAGACGTTTTGCCATTCTTCCCGGGTCTGAAAGAATGGTGAAGGTCTCATTAAGGTTGCAGTTAAAAATTACCACTCTTTGCCCGTTAGCGAGCACGTACTGAGCAACAACGGCTGTTGGAGTCCGTGTGTTACACATAGAGCAATTTATGAGTCTTTGGGAAGTGGTGGGTTTTTTCATAACAACAGCTAATAAAATAAAACATGAGATTTTTTTTTCTCACAGTGAAATTTCTCTCTTTCATGGTGATGGAAATGTGGGGATTACTCTAAGCTAATGTTATCATAGAGTATTTATTGTTTAGGGACCCTACCAGACATGCGCTGTAGAAGATTTTCTCAAGTCCTGCAAGTATCACCTAGCAGTATGGAGATATTGCAGGGGCTCAGCCTCAGGTAATATCAACTAATACCTCCCCATACAGATAATTAGTTTATAATAGTAAATAATCTGTCCCCGTGATATTTTAAACTGAATGTTTAAAGCTAACAACATCAGAAAACAGCTGCACACATCGATGATGGAATGGAGTTCCCAGGAAGCTTCTAAATGTCTAGGTGTCCTAAACTTCTGTTGCATCACCTAATCCTTTTCCTAGAAATCATGAGGAAATGTTACCTTATGTTTCGTCATCGCACCAACGATGAGTGGGCACACCATGCCTGACAGCGTCCCCACACCGTTGGAGATCCCCATCAGAATGCTGGCATAACGCGGGGCTATGTCCAAGTGATTCACATTGAATCCTGCAACAAACAAGAGAGACAACAGCCAACTGTACAGCTTTGCACCACCGTGCCAACAAGGCTTTCAACAGCTCTTCTGGCTGAAGAAGCCTATAAAAGACAGGGAACCCCATGACCATGTATGTCAGAAACAACGGTGCTATCTCCAGATCACCACACTCTTCCTAATGCATCCGGGGATATCACTGGCCTTCTGGTCCACAAGGGCACAAATCTGGATTGTGGTTAGCTTGTCCACAAGAAAGGATGCTGAATTCCAAGTCGCTGGGATTCAACACAGTGAAGAATTTGAGCGTTGGGAAAATCCCATAATAAAAACGTATTGATAGGAACAGCCTCCTCTGCAAGCACCTCGCACCTGAGCGGCTAAACTGCTTTGCGTCTGCATAACCCTGAAGCAACTAAAGACCAGCAGTTACCTTGCTGATCATTTTTGCTCATTAGAAAATATCTTCTTGGCAGTCTGCTAGCTAATGGCCTTCGTCTTCACAGCAAAAGTGGTTTTTAAACAAGAATGGTACTGGTGGAGCTACAAAAGCCAGCCTGAGACTGGTGAGATGAAAGTCTCCTGCTCCAGAGAAGGGCTGGTTTTAGGACAGAACAGAGAGAGGACTTCTCTAGAAAGCAGAAATTGGAAGCAGGGTTGAAACTGATAGCCTTTGAGCAGCTACTCCCTCAAGAGTCACTCTCTCCTTTTAAAGATACTGTCTATGGCAGAAGAAAAGACAGCTGCAAATGTGAACGTATATCAGCAAACAGCACCACAAAGCTGATGTAGACTGGAATCGGTATCTTTCAAAGCTTCTCGTCCTGTGTGCAACATGTTTCCGTACTTTAGTTGATACTGAAGTTGATTTTGTATAATACAGGAAGAAATAGGGAACGTCCATAAACAACCAGGCTAAAAGCAAACAGAAGAATGGAAATGGTGACAGTAACAGCAGTGAGGCTAATAACACCACTTGTGTGACTAGTAGTAAAAAATGGTTAATAATAATTCTTACCTGAAATTGCAAAGCCACTGAAACCCACAGCTAACACCAGGAAGGAAATGGCCACACCTTTTGTATGAGAATAGCCGACCACCAAAAGCAGGGTTGCTTCCATCCCAAAGCCTTCAAATGAAGCACAGGGGAATGTTACTTTTAAATTACTGTTGATCCAGAGACACTAATAATTCAAACCAGAAGAGCTACTTAAAATGAGACAAAGTTCTTTTGTGTCTTCTTGAAGATAACAACTTTGTGGATTTGCAGGAGTATTTGAACATTTATTGTTTGAGATTTCAGTGTTTCTCCTCATTGCTGGTGAAGTTAACTCAATGAGCGCTACAGGGAAACAATGAGAAAGTTCCTCTGCAAAGCATCACAATATTCACAAGCACAAAAACATGACAAGGAGGGGAGAAAAATACTTCTTGCCTTCAATTTCTCATGGTTCTGGTGATGTGAAGTGTTCTTGACGAGTGGTGTCGAAAAGGGTGTGTCAGACAAGCGTGCCACCAGCACAGTGGGGCATCCCTGAGCATCACAAGGAACTTTCAGTCTCTGTGACTACTGTAAATTCCTGTTTTCTACTCTGTAACGTTTCAATCCTTCTGTTAAATTATTTTTCAATCACATTGTGAATGCGCCCTGAAAACACCATGAATGTGAGAATCCTTTGTGAAGACGCGTAGCTGTGCTGCATGGCAACTCTGACTGCAGTGTCTCTATCTCAGGCAGTCTGTGCCCTCCATAAATAATGTAAGCCAGGAGCTGGCTGTGGAGAGTGACTCTGTAGGCAGTCTGACTTGAAAGTTTTACTCTCATTTATTGTCTTCCTTACATGTAGATGTCATAGTCACTGAATTGGAAATCAATTATTTTCTGCTGAGTCAAAATGATCCTGTCCATCCCTTTCTCCTGTGCAGCCCTTCCCGTCTAAACTGGCCCCTTTCCCTTCTAATTACTTATTAGGCTTCTTGTCTCACCTCTTTTTAAAAGCATGCTTTTATGAGTAAGAATTTATACTATGAGAGCATCTAACATCAGGTCTCCATTAAATGTTTTAGATGAACCAGCTGCAAATGGGATCTGCAGTGACTTGTCCCTTGTTACAAATGAGCATGGACCCAGCTATGATATCTGCATCAGCTGCAGCACACAAATGTGATACCATACTTTCAGAATCTAATAGTACCTCCACAATTCATGACCTTCCTTACAGTGGTAGTGGTTAAAATCTTCCTGCTTCGTAAGAAGTCAGCTAGCTGCCCTCCAATGGGTACGATGATTGTCATGACCATATGAGGAACTGCTGACAAAAGGCCAACCTGAAAGTAGAGGAATGAGTGCTTACTGCAGGATTTCAGGGGAAGAGAATGGAATCTATACTTTTTCTTCTCCTCTTCCAGACCACCCATCCTCCCCCCTCACCCAAACCTCCCTTCCACTGGACATATTTTTATCCTGCATCCTTGTGTGGGAAGACTGCAGACCTTTTCTCCAGCAGAATCTGCAACCGAGACCTGAATGACCTTAGGATGGAGACTACACAACCTCTCTTGGCAGTCTGTGCAAGTGCTCAGTCACCTCAGAGAAAAAAGTGTTTTCTGACGCTCATCGTTTCTGGTCCTGTCACTGGACACTACTGAAAAGAGCCTGGCTCTGTCTCCTTTGCACTCTCCCTTCAGGTATTAGTATGCTTTGGTGAGATGCCCGCAAGCCTTTTCTTCTCCAGACTAAATAGTCCCAGTTCTCAGCCTTTCCTCATATCAATGTAATAATTTCTGAGGACCTTCAGTGGACTTTCTTCAGCATGTCTCTTGTACTAAGGAGCCCATTCCTGGGTAGAGTCCTCTGGGTATGGCCTCATCGGCGCTGTGTATAAGGGGAAAGATCTACCCGATGGCAACATTTTGCCTAATGCAGTTGAGGATGCCATTCACCTTCTTTGCTTCAAGGGCACACCTCTGGACCATGTTCACACTGGTGCCCACCAGGACGTCTAGCTCCCTTTTTGCAAAGCTGCTTTCCAGCCATGTAGCACTGCAGTTTGTATTGGTCCGTGAGCTGGTTACTCCACCGGTGCAGGACTTAGCTCTTCTCTTTGCTGAATTTCATGAGGTTCGTGTCAGCAGATTTATCCAGCTGGTCAAGGTCCTTCTGGACGGCAGCATAAACCTCTGCTCCACTGCTTTTCCCTTGTCTACCGGGCCAGTCATTTCATCATAGGAGTTTATCGTGTTGGTCAAATGTGACTTCCCAGTGGTGAATTCTCTTCCAAAGGGTTATTATTGTTTCTGTTAGCTCTGGTATTTTTCCCAGATATGCAAAAACACTTCTGTGTTCAGTTTTAGTGACAAACACGTCACCTTCCAAAAACTTTTCTTTGAATAAGTTTAGTGAGGCATCTGAGTTTATTTTCTGGGATGTGAAACCTCCCTGCGTTGACACTGAGTCAGTTTCACATTTGTTTGTAACTCGCAAGGCACACAGAGATGCAACTCTATCATTCTTGAAAGGCTATTCCAAAGAAACAGACCTGCTCTGTCTTAATATCCCTGTTCTTCATCTCTGTGCAGCTCTTGGCATCAGTGTGTCATGGCTACTGTGACAGACCTCCAGGACCTGGGAACACCGGTGCTCCCAGAGCACGCAGGTAATGATGCTGCTTGTTATCAGTTTGCAGGGTTACACTTGCTTGGAGGAAATTGCAATGCAGCAAGTAGATTTTTTGTGTAAGGGATGTTGGGAAAAGTTCTCTGGAGCAAATACTCTGAAGTTCTCACTCATGCTCTGAAGAGGGAGTGCTATAATACTGCCTTCGATGAAGCGGCAGTGGTGGGGAACGTCAGTCCATAAAGAACTTGACCACTCGTCGTCAATGGAAAGCAATTAAATGAAAAGAGGATAAAAAGTACCTGCCAAGTGATGCTGAACTGCCAGCACTAAACAAAATGTGCATTTATTTGCCTTGTGGCTTTCATTACATTTAATCAACTCTTTCACAAACCAACTGTTCAGCTCTTTCCTTTTGCTAATAATGTGATGCAGCAAGATTTTGTTTCTACCAGAACAGCAGAAGTGTGTGCTCCCAACCGCCGTGAATCATCTACCACAACGACTCCAGAGAGATCTGGGGGGTCTCCAAGCACTCTGCCCCTCTCAGGGTGAGTTCTGAAAGTCACTGGTTGCTTGCAGAAATTTACCTTGCTTATTGCAAACCCAAAGACCTCTTCAAAGTAAGCAGGCTGACTTATAAGGAGCAAATAGAAGGTCCAGCTTCTGCAGAAGTTTGCCACAATGATCGCGTAAACTGGCATTGACGTAAAAAATCTCTTCCAGGGAGTACTGAATTTCTAGAGAAACAGAGAATAACACATGTAAGGCGGTGTGGGGCAGGGAGAAGGCAGAATCAAGAGCCCAGTATCTTTTACTTTTGAGACTATCCAGTACATTGCATCCAGTTCACACTGCAAATCACTCACAATAGCTCCTGTATTAGCAGCAAAACCAAGTGTAGGGACTTCCTTAAAATAGTTGGGATTTTTAAGACTACTACTGTCCTATTATGGCTCTACTTACTGAAATCACACAAGGTCTTCTGCAATATTGCTCTTGGGATAACAGGATCAATAACAGAATCAAAGAGAACTAGAGGAAGCCTTCTCCCATTCCCCACTTTTTGGCATGATGTAGTTTGAGACATCTAACTGCAAGGATTTAAAGCCTTCTTTACAGTAAGGGTTGTCAAGTGCTGGAGCAGGCTCCCCAGGGAGGTGGTTGAGCCACTACCCCTGAATGTGTTTAAAAATCGATCGCATGTGGTGCTTGGGGACGTGGTTTAGTGGTGGGTTGTTAGAGATATTTTAGTACGGTTAGGTCGAGGTTGGGCTTGACCATCTCTAAAGTCTTTTCCAGCCTGAGCAATTCAGTGAATGCTGTGATTGTGAAAAAGGACTATCCAAGCTCATACGTGGCGGGGCAGCAATAGGTACCTGCTTCAACCCAATCCATTTCATTCAGCGATAAGACTCTGTGGCAGATGATTTATATTCTATAACTTGGTTTTGGCATTTCCAGTTTCTATTTATGCTCAGCACTTCATACAGCAGGAACAAAAAAACCACTTCAGAGCCCTATTGGCTTATAACAGGATTCAAATCAGAAGCTGAGTCACGTAACTATGGCAATGTTCATTGACATGATCCTTGTCTTCAAATGGTAGCTGCGTTCTGCAGGGAACTGTGTGCCTGTGGTCCTGTGTGAACATCAGGTGGTGGTACTAGTGTCCTCTCTAGTAAAACTACTGTACAGCAAGGGGAAAACTGTGACCTGGAACGAGTGTGTGTGTTTCCAGCCAAGATCTGAGTGACTTAGGCCAAACTTCAGCAGCACACCCAAAAAGAGAGCCTGATACTTTATGCTCTCAGCAAGGCTATTATACAAAACATGTAGAGGAAAGAGGTTGGAGGTGTTTTTTTGCTCCAGAATGTTCTAGAGTAAAAGCCAAGAAGAAAGAGTTTATCCAGAAACAACTTTGGTTTTCATCACGATCAAAAATAAGGTATCTAAGGAAACAGAGAAAAGTTTGCCGGCAAAATGAGCTTTCACAGAATCACAGAACATTAGGGGTTGGAAGGGACATTGACAGATCATCTAGTGGAACACCCCTGCCAGAGCAGGACCACCTAGACCAAGTCGCACAGGAACATGTCCAGGGCGGGTAGTTTTAAGTTTCTAGAATCTCCCAGGATGCTGTCAGAGAGAAAGGTCTTAAGGCAACGAGCAGAAGGGCTGTGAGAGCGCACAGGGCAGAAACCCCATCCTTAGGCTTTCAGAATTTCAATCCCTAAACCTCAACTTGCCATTCTGCTGCTCTTACATGGTCAATAGTAGCCAGTCAGCCACACGTTCGTCTTGAACAAAGTGCTCAGGAAAGAGCCACCAGAAAAGCATTTTCTACTCACATTTGCACTAGCTGGGCTGGTTCCTTCCCCAATACTTGTTTCTATATATGTCTTCTCTTCGCTGGTTATTGTTGGATGTGCAGCAGGGCTCTCATAGGCATGGAGCAGCCAGAACATGTACCAAACAATCCCAAACATCCCTGCGGAGGCAGGCAAAGCGAAGCTCGATGTTAAAGCACCTACAGTCGTACTGCAGGACTTGAAGCTTGTTTCAAGAGCCAGTTAAATCAAATGTGCATACAAAACACCCCCAGGGGAGTAAGAACACATGATAAAACACGATCACTGAGTGTGCTCTATGCCCACTTGCAAAGCATTTGAGCGTTTTGTCACTTGTGTGACACGGTGTGCATGGGGCAGAGGACAGGCAGAGGCAAGGCTTTGCATGGGACCTGGGGAACAGCAAAAGCAGACTGCTAGTAACACGGTCACAATCTGCACAAAAGCACTTCACAATCAGGTTGAGATGTGTCTCCAGAGAAAGCACATCGTTAAGGTGGGTTCCTGATGGGGAAACACAAGGCAGGGCAGCACAGCCATAGGGTCATCCTTGTGTGATGGCGGCACTTCGCCCTGCTTTTACCAAGAGCGGGCGATGTGCAGCAGATGTCTCAGGGCAGAAGGTTTCAGAGGCGCTCAGCCCCACATCGGCAGCGTATGCTGTAGCATTCACTGCTAGTGTGTGCTCCTGGACAGGTATCAGCTGAGTGTTCGTGCTACAGAGCAACCTTTGCAACTGCATCCAACCCTTTCATTGGGTGATGATGGGCTGTAGCCCAGCCATTATGATTTTAAAACCGATTATTGCAAAACACAAGCTTTCAGGAGCTGCAAAAAGTAGGGAATTCATTTGGATACCCATTTGCAACATCTTCATTCCCCAAAATAACTTTGAACCTCACTCGTTACACAGGTTTAACAAACCTGCTGGCAGTACCAGTCTAGTCAAAGGTCCTTGATGTTAAGCAACTCACCATAAATATAGAAGACAGATGACCATCCTATATATTGCACCAACACACCTGCCAGTGGCATGGCAACCACTGCACCTGCATAGGACCCTGAAGAGAAAAAAGGATTAGGAAATCTCATGTCAGTTAATGATAGGTGAGCCCTGATTGAAGTGCAAATAATTCAGGCAGGTGCTCAGGGCAGCAAAGTTGGAGAGAGGACTATGGCTGATTGGCCCTATTCTTTCATGTGATGCTGGGAAATGGGACAGAAACCTAAGATTTATCTTGAGATTGTGAGAAAACCCCTTCCCACTTCACTGGTGTAGAACAACCAGTCTCATTTTGCAGCCAGGCACATTAGGCAAATGGGATTTGCAAAGTCAGAAGTGATGGTAAACCAGCTTGCAGGCATAAGCTGTATGCACTGAAGTGAGGAATCCCTCCTAACCCTTTGGCGTGTGAGCTGGGCTCCAGGGAAGCTAATGGCCCAGATTTCAGAAGCCTCCTTGGTGTTGCAGATATGCTGGGGGGCTCTTGTTGCGGCTCTAGACCCACAATCCCACACCTGCTGCTAGCAGAGAGGGTGTTCAGACCAACTCTGAGTCTGTTCAACCATGTTCAGCTCATATCACCTCATATAGCATGAGCAAACCGCTGGGATAAATAGGCAAAAGTTGACAGGGGGGATAAAAAAGAAAGGCCTGTGCCAAGGTTTCTCCCTGGGAAACACATAATACTGCTGAAATATATTTGTGGGTGACTTGTAGGAAGAGATGAGCATTTAGGTGCTTGGGAAGAAAGTTCCATTAAGACCCCTATGGAGACCCCTATTGCACCCTATTGATGCAATCTGGGTGCTTGGGTTGGATGCAAGACAGTGGTTTCTTGTGCAAGAAGTGTTGCTTTGCATTATTCAAAGGAAATGAGATACTGGTAGTGTTGAGAGTGTAATATTCTTTGTTTGTGAACATTTGTTAAAGCTTTACTCATTAGCAGATACTTCTCTGCAGTGGCTCGCAGTGACCTATCTCCATCATCTCTGCGTAATTCATTTTTCCTACAGCAATAGCAAAGCCCCAGGTAAGAAGATGGCTAGAGAAACCAGGAACCTGGTTAACATGAGGTTGCCTAATCTTCCCACTCTTCCTGTGCACCTTTTGAGCACAAGGGCTGGTGGTCTGTAGCTAGTAAAATGGGCACTGGTCTGCAGGATGGATCGTTCTCTACCTGGTGCTAGGATTTAAAGAAAAGAGGAGTGGAGGGGCTTCTCATTTAGTCTGCTCTTCTACAGAAAAACACTTAAACACTCACTAAATCCCGGAGTCATCTGTAGCAAAGATAAAATTGCCATAATGTGAAAAGCTGCTTTTTTCTTCTGTTTCATTTCTCCTTTTGACTTTCTCCTCTGTTTTAGTGCCGCATTTTTCACAGACTTTCAGTTCCACTGCTATTGGACTGGTTGGTTTTTCGTCAGATTTCATCCTTCTATGACATATTCTTGCACAGACATTCATCTCCAGCTGGCTTTACTCCATTCTGCAGCTGGCTTTACACACCTGCAGTTGGCTTCCACCTTTAGCTTTACTCATTCTTTTCTCTTCCACCTTTAGCTTTACTCATTCTTTTCTCTTCCACCTTTCCCTATAGCTTTTGAAACTACAGCAGAACTGTTTCTGCTCTGCAATCTTCATATCTGAACTTTTTAGGGTAAAAAAGCAGAGGGAGCACAACTGGATTGTGACTTGCATTCCTTACAGTTTGCCATCTACCTAAATCCAGCCAGGAGCTGGTAAGGAGATGTTAACGTCCACTGTTTTCTCTGCAATTAACATCTAATTGAAGATCACAGGGCAGGAGAGTCTATAAGAAGGGGGCAGCTCTAAATGGACCTGGGAAATGGTCAGGCTCACAGTAGCCTTTTCTGGCAAGACACTGTGGTAGCAGTGTGGCAAAAACTGCTACCTGGAGGAATTAAAGCTAGAGAAAACTGATTTTCTCCTCCTTTTCCTTAGTGTAGCTGTAGTCACGTAGAAAGCATCTTCCTTGAAGAACAAGACATAAAACCTCAGTATTTTTCTGCTCCCTGCTTCGTAAGAAGGTTTAAGGCTATTGCCAGAGGCTAGAAACGCTCCAAAAGGAATGAGAGGGTTTGATTTCTCCCATCTCTCCCCTGGGTTCCTCTCTGCAAAGTCTTTTGGAATCTCCCACAAACCATCTTCCAGAAGGCCAGCTGTCAGCACTAGCAAAGGAACCAGAGAAGAGAGCAAAGTCCGAGCCTGGTCACAGTGCAAAACAGAGCGAGATGGCACAGACGGTGACAAGTTGCATCGCCTCCGCTGCAGTGCGTTGAGCAGGCAGCCTGAAGTACTCTGAAGAGGTTCGATTCAACAGGCGCAACCGATGGCATCCCTGCGTCTCGACTAAGTGAAACATAACCAAAAGAAGTATGATTTCTCTCACGAGACACCTCCAGAACCATTTCCGTTTTCTACAGGAGGCATTCAGAGGATTTGCTTTATATGATTAAATAGTAACGTATTAGACAGATGAACCTCTCAGGTTCCTGACTCAAGGGCACAAGCCAAATGGGTGCGCGGACAGGTTCAGCAAAGGCAGAGGGCTCACATTTAAATCATGAAATCAATAGAATACGTGGAATATGTACTGATGCAAACCATATCAACTTACCACAGAATGATGTGGTGGCCAACCTGCTTCTCTCCAGCGGAGGTGCCCACTTACTCCACATCCCATGGCAAGCTGGGTAGGTGACACCCTGGCAGATATTTCACACATCTTATGATCTGCTTTTCATGCATCTCTGCTTCAAGCAGTTGTTGGTACTGTCCACCCTGTCTAGCCATTTGTCCCCATGGAATGATGTAGGAAAGGTTAGGTAAATCTGGAAGGACTGTGCTGTTTGGGCATGCAAATGTTGAGCTAATTTGGATCATCACCTACACAATCATGTCTTCTGGGGTAAAAACGCTGTTTGGAGCATGCAGTGGGTGGCAAAAGCCAATTAAAAGAAACTGCGCCCAGCACCAAAACCCAAACCCTTTTATTTCTTTTAAGAATACTTTAAAATACAAACCCATGTAATTAAAAAATCACCATCCTAAATGTCAGCAGCAAGTAAAAACTTGACCAGAACATCTTGTGATTGTTTTTAGAATCAAATCTCCAGAACAAATGATGTATGGAAGGACCAGCAGGTGAGCGCTCCTACCTCCACCAGTCCTTGCAGAATTCTTACGAACATCACACAGCCGTAATGCACTCTTGCCGCAGAAGGAATGAACATGTTCAGGGTAGATGTTAGAAAGATGGCTGCTCCAAATACCCTATGGAAAGGGGAACATGGCAGGGAAAGTAGTTATTGTCTGCTGGTCTTAGACACAGTCGCAGAGACAGTCCCGAATTGTCTATGAACCCAAATCCTTGTAAAGTCACCTTATGGGCAAAAAGGGGGTAAATCCCTGTATGGTCAATTAATTGTCTTCTCTGAGTGGAACAGAACTTTTATAGCTTCTTAAACACAGGTACTGGGTTTTGCTTTGTAACAGAGGATTAGAGATGCTCTTGGTACTGGAGGTTAGGCTGCTTCTGTGAGTTCTGACCTGAGAGCAGTGTTCCTGTCCTGGCGAGTAAATTCTGTTGTATCAGTAAGGTTTCACTTAAATCAAGTAAAGTCGCACTTAAGTGAGTCTCTGAACATCATCACGTGCTACTTAGTTCCACTTACTGCAACGTGGCTGCTTAAGATAAACTCCTTTTCAAGGTTACTTCTTTAAATAACAGTCACAATTGTCCTTTGTGACTGTGACACGGAAGGGACATTTCTACAAGACAATTTCTGTGATTTAAGCGTGATCCAAGCATTTTGTTACCTGTCTTGGGAAGAGCACCTGCTGTAGCTGGGCACAGGTCAGACAAGGCTCTGAACACCCGTAGGGTCCAGTGCCTTTGGAAAATCATTTGCAGTTTCCAAAATGTTAGCATCCATTAGAGAAACAGGCAGTGGGAAACCTTTGTGTAGTGGTAATGGATCCTAACAGCATCCCTAAAAGTCCAGGCCACTCAGACACCCGGGGTAGTAGTCAAATCCATGCCTGCCTCACTCACCACAGCCTGTGGGAGCTTTTCCCAGCAGGGACATGGGCATTCCCCTATTGAACTGAAGAGTGGTGCACACCTGCAGCCATGTGTCAATTAGAAAGAACAGTGATGCTAGACATGAAGGACAGCTGAGCTGCAGGACGGTCATTTCAGCATGGTATGGGCTGCAGATTTGCCAGGACTGGTGCTGCAGTCCAGGAGCCCCTGCACAGCCAGCGTGGAGTGACACAATGGGAGCTCTTTTGAAAACTGGGGCTGCCCATAGGAAACACCATTGGAAACTGAGATAGGGGCTGAGAACAAGCAGCTGGATCATTTAAATTACTGCTACTAGTAGGAATGAACCGTATTTAATCGATTAGACTTCACATAAAGTTCCCATCTGGCTGCCTGAAGCCTCTGGTTTCCTTTCTGTGCAACGACTGGCATTCAATGGCTGCATCACGCACTCTCTGAATATCAAGAGTTCATTCCTCCAGCGTTGTTAGAAACTGATACACATGAGAATCCCCTCTGAGATCTGTTACAGCACTGCAAAATATCAGAACTGGCAGCAGGAATTCTCCATAACTGCCAAACTCCACCTAAACTGAGCGGATTGCTGCTGGTCCTCAGTAGTTCACTGCATTCTTGACGTGATCTGCGGTTCAAAGCAGCCACGTTTGGCGCCCTGCAGACTGCTTCTGCGGGAGAGAGCTTTCATTCTGGAGAGAAAGCTGTGGTGACCGGTGACCCTGGGGTTCACAACATCTAGGAGATAGAAAGACAACCCAAATGGACAGCTCATAACCCGAATGGCAAGAAGGGAGCGAGCAGATAAACACAAAAGCCAAGAGGGCAGAGAGAAGTGACACAGGACTGGATTTTTAGAGACAGCTGTTTGAAAACCTGAACTGGAACACAAACCCTGTGATCAAGTCTTGACATTTAGGAGACTGAGGACAAAGCGCAGCAAACCTTCAGCTGAGAAATTCGGATTGCTTACTTAGTTCTCTATTTTGATCAGTGAAGAAACGAGTTTTGAACGTTGCTTCCTTGCCTCTAACTAAAACATCAGGTCTGTTGTTGTATCACTAGTGACAGCCTCAGAGACTACAGCAAATTGTGTAAATCCATAAGCACATGAAAGAACAAGCCGTGAGAAAGAGAATGTGCTGCATTATCCAAACAGCTAACTCTGAAGACCGTGTTTCCAATCTCTACTACTTCATTTAGCACCAGCTCCCAAAATCCATAGGTTGTAAATGCGTCATTCATACTGAGGTAGAGCCTGTCACGCTTCTGCTACCGTTTGAAAGGGTGAGTGGTGGTTCCACAAAGAACAAGCATCTTTCTAGCAGTTTACTTCCATCTATCCAAAAGTAGTTGATCTCTGCCATGACAAAAAATATCCCAGATCTGTTTAATTCATTCACATAGTCTTCTCTCCTCTCTGCTATGATCTGTAGCCAGCTGCCACTTCAAGATCAAAATGGACTTCTTCAGCAATGGGTTCCTTTGTTCAGCAAGTTGCTGTTACTGAAAACCAGCATCAAGAGGTGCCTTATGTTTCCTGTATCCTTGCCTCAGCAGCTGATCGGTTGATCAGGTCTAGGGCACCTTGTTATCACCAAACAACAATAAGGTGGTGTTTGAATGTATATTCAAGGGTAAGCAGCAAGTTGGATGGATGTTGTCACTAAATGGTTTTTTAACTCCTTGGTGGAATGCAGACCTACACAAGTTTGGATGTATCAACACACATGCATATTTGTGTGTGTATATATATATATATATATATATACATAAAGCAAAGGGCAGGGGATTAGATGTTTTGGGTGCAAAACCATAAAGCACCCAGTATTTTCAGTCGTTCCAGACCCATTTGATCTCTCATTAGTGCAGACAGTTGTTTGCTTTGGAGACGTGCCAGGGGTGAGGATGCCCAAGTGTGTTCAAGGATGCCCAGCGCTGCGCAGGATCTAAACGGGTGACAAGAAGACTGTCCCTAAACCTGTGCTGTCAGTAACGGAGTAGAACAATACTCCTGCTTGCGAGAGTGCAGCTGGGACAAAAGAAAGCACTTGTCTTTCTAGGGGTGGTGGGTTCACAGACTGGCCCCAGACCCCCTGGTCTCCTGCCGTGTGTGGTTCAGCAAGTAACGACTCTGAAACAGAAACGTGGCCCCACTGGGTAATCTGCCCCAGCTGAAATCAATTGAGTAAACAAGGAATAAAGGAAAAACACGGAGCGAGCCAGGCCTGGGAATCCCGTTACTGCAAACAGAGGTCCTCTTTGAGCTCAGCTTTTGGGATATTGTCATTCCTCAGCAAATTCTGCTCCTGAACTCATTTATGAAAGCTGAATCCGTGATGCGATGTTGCAGCACAGCCTGAGATTAAGCCTGAAACTCTCCCGGGGACAGAAGCACAGCTTTCTGTACGTATGGGCGACACAACCTGCGGGGAGAGCCTGCGGACAGGACACGTTATTCAGCTACAGCGCAAACACCTTTGACTTTGCTGGTTGCAAAAAAAATTAAGGGAAGGGAAGCCAAACTACTGTGCTGAACTATTCAGCCAACAAGCGTGCACGTCTGTGCTTTGGGACCCTTCTGCTGCAAAAGCTGGTGGCAAGATTAGAAAAGCGGGGGAAATTATTTAACTTCAGTAGTTTGTCTGGCTTGTTCAGTGGGTGCAAAGATACTCTGCTTAGGTACGTTTGTGTGGTAGGGAAATGAATAATTAAGGGTGCTAGTAGTGTTGGAGAAGCAGTGCAAACTGAACCCTCAGCAGCTTTTGCTTATGGACAGAGGGGAGTTGGGACTGAACTTCTGGGCAATTCTATGGGGTTACTCTGTCCTGAAGTCATTTATATTAGGACACATGTGGTTTCAAATGTGTGTTCCTGAAACACATTAACTCACGTTCTGTCATTTAAACATCCTAAACCAGTCGTCAGGCTGTAGAGCTTCGTTCTTTTTAGCTTTAGTTTTCTTACCTGTTAGCGGCCAGTTTGTTCGAGATGAACCCTCCTGGAATCTGCGTCACAATGTAACCCCAGAAAAAAGAGCCATGAATGAGTCCCACTGTCTCTGGATCCCAGTTGAACTGGGCTTTCTGCAGAGGAAACAGAAGAAGTGCTGCAAGATTAAGCATGCTCCTTGTAGGAGAACCACTCTTTGGAAGCCACAGAGAAGTCATCCACCCCATCCTCCAAATAGAGGCAGCTTCTGTGTGCTGGCTGGTGTTGCTGAGCTTGAAAATCCCCAGCTAAGGCAAAAGGTTGTCAAACTCCTATGTGAGATTAGTGCTTTTGCTCTTAGCCTTCAGTTGGGTGGAAAGGCTTAGGCCAGGATGCAGCTAACACCAGACCTTCATCTTTGCCCCTTGTTACAGCTTCCTCCTAGCTACTTAGTGCCAAAACCTTTGTTTCCAAGCCTGCTCAGTGCTGCCACAAGCAGTGGATGCCCTTCAATGGACGCATTAAGATTGCTTAGATCCTCTGGGTTGGTCTGCCTCATAGTCGGGTTCACCCATGGTTCTTCTTGTTGGGTCCAAACTCTAACCACACCGCATCTGCAGTAAGCGGCATGGGAGCAGAAAAGTTGCAGGGGCAGGGAGTGGGGGAAGTGTCTGAAAACAAAACTACTTAACACCAGCTAGCTGAATAGTTTCTTGTATATTAAAAATTATGGCAGCTGTGGAGCCAGATTCGGATACAGAAGGCCAGCCACAGACTAGCTGTAGATGGTCCCTTGGCAGCATCCAAGAGAAAGGCTTTTATTATACACCCCTTGGGTGCCACGCAGTTTCAGTCCTCCTCAGGAGCAGGAATATTCCCACTCTTTTATGGCCCTGATACTTCTTTCTCAGAGGAGGGATAGGCAAAGTCCAGGGCAGAACACGGAGGAAGCAAAGAAAGGTGTGCCTCCTGCCCTCCGTTCCGGGAGGTCAGCTCAGTATGATCACGCTAACGTAGGGTCACTGTCAACCTTTTCTCCTTGAACCCTCAGTTCAGAAGAAGTGTTCTGAAGCAGAGGGAAACAGCAATGTTTTGCTTCATTATCACTTTTATGCTAATCTCACAGCAGGGAAAGACGGCTAAGCATCTTTTAGGAAGCAGCACAGATGCCTTTTAGAGTCCTAAAACTGCCACTGAAATGACACTGAAAAATGAAAACTAGAGTGATAAACTTTTTTCTGCATTACTTTCTTGGTGGGAAAAGAAGCAGTTTTCCCCAGTAGGTTGATTTATTGTATTTTTTAAAAAAGCATAATCATTCCACCTGCAGGGAGAAAGGCGGCGTTAATTAGCCAAACAGGTTCTCCGTAAGAGGACTGAAAGATCTCCCTCCCCATCAACATACATTCTGAGAAGAGACCCACTTTCCTGGGCTGAGTTACACTTCTTTTTGAGATACCTGGTTTTCTACCAGTGATGCCGAGCTTAGTTTCTAGGCAGTGTTAATTTCAGAAGGCAGAAACACCACGAGACATGAAGCAAGTTCCTGTATCAGGAGGTGCTCACACGAACGTAGAGTAATTTGAGATGTGTGAGAGGGGTTTGTCCACTTTTCCATTTGCCAGCTTCCCTGCCTGTCCAGGCACAGTGGTTCTCTTCTGGTTTTTTTCTGTTGTAGCAGAGTGCTGCCGTCCACCGGGACCCCCAGGTCCCTTTCCACAGAGCTGCTCTGCAGCACGAAACCCTTTCCTCCCTCTGGTAAATCTTTCTGGGGAGTATTGAGTCTGATTAGAAACATCCTGCTCAGTAGCTAGAAGGGGGGAGAAAAACATGGGAGATTTTCAGTGGTTTTGCCAGTTTTACACGTGGCTTATTGTGCAAAGGGAAGGAAGATTCATTTAGTCCCCAGCCTTACCTACAGTCATAGGGATCGTCTGTGGTCTGTGCACATCAAAAGCTCCTATGACCACGAGTCATTCAGGCAGATATCGTTTTAACCTTGGAAATTTCTTGTAGACCCTCCCTGCACTTTAAGAGTTAAAATACCCTGGAGAAAAGCTGACGAATAATTGCCCAGCTTTTCATTTATCTCTAGAAACATGATGGAAGGTATCTGCCTCCGGGAGATGTGTTTTGTTTTATGGAGTGTACTGAGAAGCAAAAGGTTTCCATGGGCTGAGGGAAAACTCCATTCCCCTGGGTCTGATGATACTTTGTCCCTCTGTAGTGACTTTTCTTCTAGACCTCAGCACATGGAGAATCATCAGGCAAGAGTCAACATTCCTACAAACAATTATTTGGAATAAGAATATCAAAAAGAAAAGAGCAAAAAATATGTCCACAAGTAGAGCAACTGTAAAGGTTCAAGTTAAGGCACTCAAGGTATTACAGCCATAAGCCAAGGCAGGACTGGGACAATTAAGGTTTACATTGAACCTCCAGCTCCTCAGGTGTCTTCATAAAGGTTTTTAGGCATCTATTATGAACTACATGCCATCTACAGTAAATCTGAGAATACCTCGGCACCTAGTTCTGAATAGCACTACACAGCAGTCCGCATGGGCAACACCCTGTAAAAATCTGTTGCCTTATTGCAAGGGAATGCTTTGAGGTCTTGCAAGTCGTCTGCTGATCTGAATAGAATGCGGTGCTGCACGTAGCAGTTAGTAATTCCTTCTGCAGCACAGTCAGTGTGCTTCCCTGAGACACAGTAAATAGTAAAGGCTTCTACTACCACAATAAATATCTCTCTACAACTGGAGGATCAGGGATATGATAGACAAACAACCCAATCCAGTTGTCACCTTTGCTATGAGGATAGGCTGAGGGAGCTGAGATTGCTCAACCTAGAAAAGACTCCAGGGGTACCTTATAGTTTCCTTCCAACACCTGAAAGGAACCTGCAGGAAGGCAAGAAGAGGAACTTTTCGCAAAGGTATCTAGGAATAGGACAAGGGGAAATGGTTTTAACTGACGGAAAGCAGGTTCAGACTAGATCTTAGGAAGAAGTTCTTCAGTACAAGGGTGGAGAGCCTCTGTACTTGATTGCCTGTGGCTGCTCCCTCCATGGAAGTGTTCAAGGCCAGGCTGGATGATGCCTTGAGCAACTAAATGTAGCTGAGAAGTGTCCTTGCTCATGGCAGAGAGGTTGGAGTAGACGGTCTCTAAAGTCCCTTCCACCTCAAGCCACTCTACAGTTCCATGATTTCTGCTACTTACACCCCCATGATACTGCAAATCCTCAGACCTTGCAGATTTTTAATGTGACTTTGGCACAGGAGGTAAGCAGCTGTGGAACTGTGTGAATCAAGGCTCGTGCATCTCCCTCGGTTTTTGATCTTACGTGTACATGGCCCTTTGGCACGTGGCGACAGGGTCTGCTCAGAACAGTGAAGGGAAGACGGTTTCTCACCTGCAGCTCGGGTTTTCCGTTAACATAAACAGTGTTGTTGTTCACCATTTGCACAATGGCAACACCCAGGTTGCACCTAATTCCGAAGGAGATGCAAAAGCCCAGCCCACTCATGATGGCGATGATGTAGCGCTTGGGCAGCCCGCAGCAGTAGCAGTCGCACGGTGCCGGCTTGTGGCTTCTTGCCTGTATAGGCTGCCCCTCTTCCGTCAGTTCAATGTGATCTTCCTCTACGTTGGTGCCATCAAGTTTCCTAAATCAATAAAGAAAGAGAAAACGAAAATACGTTATTGTCTCATTAAAATTTGCTGAGATGTAGATGGACAGTTAAATGCTTCAGGCAGCTGCTAAATCGTCCTCTTGTGAGATGTTTTCCTTTTGGTGGTAGGATGAGTTAATGCTGGGAGGGTGACTGACTACTTTTTCATGAAAGACCTCTTAAATTTGTCAATCCAAACCACCTAGCTGGAGAGCTGGCTGGAAACGCATTCACAGGCTACTTGTAAGCTCTAATCATAGAAAAGCTCTGCTGTGATGAATTCTGCTGGCTGTTAAGCAAATATCCATATAAAAAATAACCATAATTTCTAATTAGACCCACTAAGCAGAGCTAGCAGTAGGTTTCAAGAAAAGGGCAAATGCAGCACAAAGCACAGTTTTGTTCACACCAAAACTCCCTGAGAATTTGCTTTCACCTGTGAAAATCGGGGCCATACTGAAGCTGAGAAAAGGCTCTGGCATCAGAGCCCCTGGTGAGGATGTAAAAGAGGCAGGCTCACATGTTCTCTGCCTGAAGGGATTTGAAGGCATTTGTCCTCTCTTTTTGGAAACATCTTCTCACCATCACAGAATCACAGAACATCAAGGATTGGAAGAGACCTCGAAAGATCATCTAGTCCAATCCCCCTGCCAGAGCAGGATCACCTAGACCAAGTCACAC
>JAOXOE010000001.1:33474625-33486568 GCA_028565055.1 Phoeniculus purpureus | reverse complement strand
TCCATATAAATATGAGAAGGAACTTCTTCCCAGTGAGGGTGACAGAGCACTGGAATGGGCTGCCCAGGAGGGTTGTGCAGTCTCCTTCTCTGGAGACATTTAAAACCTGCCTGGATATGTTCCTGTGCAACTGGATCTAGGTGACCCTACTGACTCGATGATCTTTTGGGGTCCCTTCCAATCCAATTTGTGAGTACGGTCTCTTACAGGACTGATTCACCAAGTTATATCCTGCAGTTCAATGTGTTTCTCTAACCCCAGACCTGAACACTTTAATTAAAAGCAAGGCATCACGATAGAAGTTAATGAAAAAAATATTTCCTTTAAAAAGATTATTTCCTTTTTCTCCTTTTGAAAAGTGGACTTGTGAAATATTTAAATATCCAAACCAGCTACTACATGACAGTTATATGAATTTATATAATAACCTGCCTTCCTGGGACTCTTCCTTACTTGAATTCTCCAGGATCTGATAGAAGTCATCTCACTCTACAGCTCTTCCATCATTTAAGTGCTAATTTGGTCCCTATAAGTGCTAACTGGAGTAAATGGTTTCCATAAAACTCACATGAATTCCTCACATTTGGTGTTTTAAACACACTCTCACCATCACCTACTCAATGGAAGTGGGTAATAGGTTCAACTTTGTAAAGGCATGAGAGGGAAAGAGGGAGAAGCATTACTAAGCAGTTACATTAATCTTAAAAATGGAGCTGAAAATTCACACATGCTAGTCTCTTCGGAAAGAGGAGTTGAGTGTGCAGGTAAAGTTATTCTGATGTAACTAAGCCTAAGTCTCAGAATACCTTTTAGGTTGCCCCTTCTCATGAAGAATTTGATTATGGCATAGAAAGGTACAGCTTAAAACGGCAAATCAACTTCCATTTCATTGAGCAACGTAAGCCTGTTTAAAATGAATGTTTTAAGTATTGAGAGCCTATGTCAGTGACTAAATTAAACGTTATCTCTTACAATCTATAAATTAAAAGATAGAAACTCCGCATGGTTTTGCCAGGCAAACTAGCTGAAATCACCAGCCAAGCAGCTAACACCAACTGCAGGTGAAAGACTGAGAAAGACATCCGTTCTATTTCCAAACAAAAAGCACCAGTTTTTCAAAGATAAGAAACTGGGTGACACCAAAGAAATAAAAACCTTCTCTTCCCTTACAATGCATGCATAAAAAAAGAACTAAAGAAGAAATCAAGTTGTCAACTGTAGCACCTTGAAGGATGAAGCAACCAGTTGAGGACAGTCCTCATAATCGCCAATACTTTTGTTCAAATAAGTTTGTTTTAAAAGACACAGGTTTAACAAAGGTCCTTTTTTATTAATCTAATCTCTGTATAGTTTTAGATTTTGAATAATTTACCTTCCTTTAATAACAAAATGTCTGCTTCAGCAAAACAGGAATAATGAAAAAATACATTCAATTTTCTAATCACAGTCATTCAATCTAACAAGGCAGTTATTTCCAACAAAAATAAACTCTCTGACACAGTGCCATTGGTCTGAGCTCAAGCAGCTGCCTAGCACCAGCAGTAGTGGTAAGGACCAGTTAAGCTCTTTCAGGAGACAGCAGCAGCCAGCACCTTCTGCACAGAAAGGGTGGGTGGGGGACACTATCTTAAAGAAGACAGGTCCATGTCACTGGATGTTCTGTCACTTTGGAAAATGACAGTTTCACAGAATCACAGAACATTAGGAATTGGAAGGGACCCCAAAAGATCATCTAGTCCAATCACCCCACCACAGCAGGGTCACGTATACCAAGTCGCACAGGAACATATCCACACAGCATTTAAACGACTCCAGAGAAGGAGACTGCACAACCCTCCTGGGCAGCCCGTTCCAGTGCTCTTGTCACACTCACTGTGAAGAAGTTCCTTCTCATATTGCTGTGGAACCTCCTATGTTCCAGCTCACAACCACTGCCCCTTGTGCTACCACTAGATGACACTGAGCAGAGCCTGGCTCCATCCTCCTGACACCCATCCTTCACATATTTATAAACATGAATGAGATCACCCCTCAGTCTCCATTTCTCCAAGCTAGAGAGACCCAGATCCTTCAACCTTTCCTCATGAGGGAGCTTCCTTCATCATCTTCATGGCTCTGTGTTGGACTTTCTCTTAGCAGTTCTGTTTCCACTCACTTTTTTCTTTTTTCCCAGCCATCTGCCCCCTCAGCTCTGAATGCTTACTGTATAAACTCCTGGGTCTGGACTTGGTACTCGTCTGGATCTCTTACCTGCAGCTATCTTTAACATTTCTCATTCAGTCTCACAATGCCCATAGAATAATTGCAAAACCCACATGTCCACTCATCATTGACCTCCACCACACAGTCTGGCAGCTTGCCAGAGCTGGACCATCAAGCAGAGACAGTCCCAGCTTCAGTTCCCTTCTGCAGCCCTTCATGGCAAAGCATGAAGAGCAACAGGCACAACAATCAGGCTGCCATTGTCTTAAATTCATCAATGACTTACCAAGCAGCACCACAAAAGAGATAACTGTCGGGGCCCAGTGATTTTTGTTACCCTTCTACACAGCCATGTGCTGCCATGGGCATTGATGTAGGAAAGAAAAATCAAAGAGAGGACCTGCAAGAGATGTCTTAGAACATTTATGTGCTTCCTTCGTGGATGCAGCTGTGGGATGGAGATGCTGCCATCCTCAGAAAATGGAGAGGGAATAGGAGCCACTTGATGCTACCTTTTCACTCCTACCTAATCTCTCTCTTCCTTTACTCTCTCCTCCCACACCATCTCCAGCCAACAGCAATGCCTCTAAGCAGGTCAGGTCTCAGATGCCTCCTATTTGATCAATTTATACCACACAAAAAGCTATGAACCAGCTTCCTTCAGAATGCTGGCAAACTCATAGCCTGACAGTGTAACTTGAAACTCAGGTTTAGAGAAAGGGCTGGTTTCTGAGTAAATGCAAACCGATACCACTGTGTCATCAGAACTCAAAGTCCTGACATGAGCATAGCGTGCTTCCAGCATAAGGTAAAGCTA
Source organism: Phoeniculus purpureus (assembly GCA_028565055.1). NCBI lineage: Eukaryota > Metazoa > Chordata > Aves > Bucerotiformes > Phoeniculidae > Phoeniculus > Phoeniculus purpureus. Next base: position 33,483,549 of record JAOXOE010000001.1, on the reverse strand, counting down.
AACTTTAGAAACAGTCTTGCCCAGGGCTTTTATTCTTTGCAGAAAGACAGTATGTGACCACATCACACAGACGTCTGGACAGCAGTCTCTCTTAAGAAATGAACAACTTAAAATTACGTAGGACAAAATGCATTTCAAAAAAATACCCAGCGATGTTTTCTACATAAGTTATTAGTTAATTTAACGGAAACTTTAAATAAATATATCTTCCAACATGAAAATATGAAAAGTTCATTTATTTCCATAGGCAACTTCATTCAGAGTACAAAGTGATATGAATTTCTCGAAACTGTCACTGTACCTTGTACATATTTTGTAAGTAACTGATCTAAAAGTCGATACAAGAATAGATTTGCTTCTGAAGAGCTGTCCAATAAACCGGATACACACTAATGCCATGTTATGACAGTTCTACTTATGAACCACAGCTGACACTACAGTAACCTCACTTTATAAATCTCATGAGAATTTTGATGGTTTACAATCAAAACATAGAACTGCCACTAGTACAGAGATTGTACAATTAGACAAACAAGTATTAAATATTCTGCACAAGGCCTGAGTTCACTCTATCACATTTTGATTTACAACTTCATCTCAGAAATCTGTACAGCAGCTAGAACGGTTTCAGAGAACTTAAAGACAGTAACAGCTTCAAGGGATAATTGTTTCATCGATAACAAGTGTGAGGCCTGAAGGCAGGAGGATTTAGTGTATGAATCCAAGGTTTCACTGCCTTGTGTAGTTTCCTTGTAAAGCAGTCACAACCTGATGGAAAGTACCGTACAAGGCAGGCCCTCACTTGAAAATCAGCTAACTCACCTGAAATTCTCCAGATTGGTTTCCTCACAGCTCATTTAGAGGAAAAGTTCACAAGGAGTATATAAAATGCAGCATCTATGTTATTAACAAAGAACAGAAAAGGGCCACATATACAACAGGGTATTTTTTCTGTACTCCCCCCCATTTCTTTCATTGGCAATGGCACAGATCAGCGGTATCCCACCCACCCCCAGTAAAAAAACTCCAATAAACAAAGGTCACTCTAAAGTCCAAAAAGTTCATCTGCAATGAGAGATCAGATGTTCATAAACTCATGTTCTAAAACATTCCTTTTCTGCTCAAGTCATGTAGGTGTCCGCAGAATAAGCACGTAGCAGACAACAAAAGTATCATAAAATTGTTAGCCTGTACGGAAGCCTTGTGAAATCTGATTAAAAGACTAACTTCTCATTTAACCTTTGCTCTTTTGGTGCAACTGAACCAAATAAGCCCCTAAACTCCCACAATCTATATACACAACTACTTATCTATCTACAGACAGAGGTTACACTACAGCGGGGATTATAATACAAGAGTTAACACGTGTTTTCTTCCTTTAAAAGGTATTTCTTAAAGATCCACATAAGGTGTTCCTAAAACCATAAAACTGAACAGAAAAGGAAAGTTTTAAACAATAAGGCTTGAAATGAATGCCACCTGTACATCCAAAATCTCATTCTTTTGCTTAGGGTACTTTGTTTCAGTGCAGACCACAACTTGCCCATGACATTTCTTACTCACGTCACCACTGAGGGAAGACAACACAGTATCTTCTCTGACACTAACTAGGACATCGTACCCATGCTCCCAGCAAAATTTTTCTGCCCATCTCCCAGATAATTGTTGGACTCCTTTACTGTTCAAGACACTCCTCTGGTACTGTTGTCCTCTTGCATAAGCAGGTTCCACAGGCTGTTCTTTGCCTTATTCACAACACTTGTGTGATAAAAAGGAACAGAAATCTCCATTCTCCCCCATCCTTGAAATGACACTTGTACCATTTCACTTCCTGTTTCTCTCACTTTGAGAGAGGCAGATCAAGGGACTTCTATGATAATTAGTAATTTGGTAGTTTCAAGGTTCCTCTCCACCAGCCTCAGCAGAGAAAGTTTTTCAAGCCTCTTCAATCAGATCTGGTAGGATTAGTTTCTTTTCTAAAACTTGACTTTTCACAGGATGTTTAGAGACTGTCATACTTAAAACCAAACAGAACCAGCAGTTCTAACGTAAAACCCTGCTGTCTTGCTGCAGTCACATTCACTTAGCACACACCAGAGCAACCAAAGCACAACTGATGCTTACACTTAAGATAAGCAGTTATTTCCACTTTTTTCTGCTTCTGTAATAATAATGTAGATAATTCCAGAACAAGAACCAGCTCTCTTTATTTCTCCTTTGTAAATTAAAGCAAACCAGGTGGGCTGGGGAGCTGAGTTCAGCCCATGCTCTATTTTCCATGGTGGAATGACCTGCTTGCTATGGGCAAGCACAGCAGGTTTGCAGAGTGGAGGCTGTAAGGTGACGATAGAACCTACTGGGCTTCCACTTTTTTCCCTTTACATTAGCTAAAACACAAATTTTGTATCACTTGGAGTACTGTAAAAGGATTGTAAAAAAACCTGACATCAGGTTAGTTTCTTGATGACAGAATCTGCAATTTCTTAATCAGACGGCAATTCAAACCTGTGGCCTCTGTTCTGTTTTGCAGTAGGGCAAGACAGTCCCTCTTCTTCAGGCCAGTCCAGATGTAACACTGCTTTCCCCCCAAGTCCAGAAACAGAAGGCCCCTGGAATGCCCACTTTTTGTAACATCCATTCCTCTCTTTCCCAAACAACAACTTGGATGTTAAGTCCAATTGTTGCTCTCGAATGGTATTCATTCTGTTGGCAACATGAGTCTTCCAGCCTCTTCCTGAAGATAACTTATTGTAGTAGGAGACAAGCAGCACACGGTCTCGGTGACTCACTCCTTGCAACTCCTCTTTCCTTTAAGTTAAGAAATAGAGAACTTTATGTGCAGCATCCAGTTTCCTGACACACTAAACAGGAAGAGGGATTTGATCCTCATATTTTAACTGACATTCTACTTTTATCCTTTTTAATAAATAGAAAATATGGTTATAACCTTCATAAGCACCATTTTTAAATTGTTATTCTTCTAATCTGGTTATTCTAAAAAAAAAAAAAATCGCATCAAACAAGAGGAATCAAAATCATGTTTTCAAATATAGGTAGAAATAAATTCCTATTACTTGAGCCAGATAAAGATCTTATACACCACATTACCGCTGCATGGAAGAGCCTCTTTTAATTTGAGCTTGTAGGATTTAAGATTATATTCTCAGATAGCACCTGCCAACAGCACATACCTCACACCCCACAGCTTAGGAGCTCTAGCATAAAATATCTGATCAATTTTTTCAGTTAATTTTCTCTCTAATAAATTAAATTAAAATCCAGTTTTGAAAAGCCCCAGACCACTGGGATAAGGGACTAAAACCCCAGATCAGGATACCGACATTTAAGACTGCCTTTACCACAGATGTATTAATTTAATATATTGTAGTGTCCCAATATATTATATTTTTAATATAAACGTATTTCCCAAATAAATTTGCATAATACAGACTCAAGTAATTCTCCCAAGGCTTGACTTAAGTTACCTAACAAAAGTAGCTTTCCAAAGTTGAAATAAAACAAGACATTAGTGTGACTGAGAGCATATGAACTTAGTTTAACAGTTCCAGTATTGTCTTAAGTTTACACAGACATCTTAACGTACCTACGGTGTTTACCATGAATATTAACACACACAAGCATCACAATGTGTTAGGTATTCATTTCTAAACCACAATTTCACTGGTCCCAGGTATTTTAAAATAACAGGACTAAGGCAGCAGCTATAATACATAAACAATCCTTTAAGAATATGGTTTAACGCTATCACTTCTTAGAACTGTGGAAATATAACAAATACAAGTCACATTTACAGCATAAGGCCCTTTGGTTTCTTAAGCAGCAAATGAAAGAACTATTTCTTCAGTGAAAGGCTTTGAAAAATAAAGCATGTAGGCTTTCCATAAAAAAAGGTAACTAGTTCTTTCCTTCTCAAAATAGCCAGCTATAGTCTTCAAAACGTTATATAAGAAAGCTCCTGAAATTCCTAGGAAAGAACAAGATAAAACCCAACAGCAGTATCTGAGAGAGCAGAGATTCTATCATGGGCAAGCTGAACATCCACCTTCTGGGAAGTAGAAGAAACTACTGTTTGGTTGTCTGGAGAGGTTTATTAAATTTGGAGTAAACACAATAAAAAGAATCTGAAACACCTGTGTGTTTGCCCTGTGTTCTAGAGTTAACAAATCTGTATTTGACAAATTGCTTCGCATTCATCTATCCATCGTAATGACTTGAGTTCAGGTTAAAATGAAAGAATATATTCTAGTCAAGGCAATGTCTGCTTTTTCACACAACCATGCACAACTTGTTTTAGGCAATCCTTTTCCACCTCCTCAACAGAGCCAAACATTAAAAGTAATTCAAGTTGTTTCTGTGTAACTGTATGTTTAGTTATACTGAACCAATTCACAGCTGAGGCTGTCAACACCTGAATTTTACAGGCAACACTCCTTTTTTCACACCAGTTAAAAGCCGTATCAAACTAGCCAAATCACCAGAGTATGTAAAATATATGATAAAGTCATTACATGTATTTTAAAATCCTGCCTAAGTGGCACACTGCTTTTGCTGTTGGGCTGGCAACAAAGATCCAGTGTTACAAAACAGCCATAGAAGTACTCTTTTTACGGTGTCCCAAAGTTGCACAAGATTTTAAAACAACTACTTTTGCTTCCTGAATCATGTTATTCTCTTACATGAGAGAAAAAGTTATTTTTTCTCTTCTTAGTCTCAAACAGTTAAGGTTATAGAGCTTTCTGTCTAACGTGGCTGACAAAAGGTTTTGAGGGAACGTAAGAATTCACTTTTTTCAAAACTGCGATAACAGCAAAACGACAAACTCGGGCAATGCAAATTTTCCATGAGAATTTAGCAGACATTAGCAGGGCTGGGCTGCAGGACTGTGTCTGCCGGCATTATTGCCCCCTATGCCTTAGTGCTGAATTTCAGAAACAGAGTTTTGTAGGAAATTTCACAGGAGTTGATTGAGTACGCTTCTGAATAACTTTGAAATATTAAGCTGCTTCTTTTCTGACTGCATATATGCATCCTACCTCCAGTGTTCTGATGTTTGGTAAAAAGACAGGAAATCTGTAGCATCTAAGATGATTTTGCACTGCAATTCCACTGCAGTACCAGGTGAACAGAAAATTCAGTCTTTTCCAGTGCAAAAGTCTTTGCTGGGTTGAAAGCTTTCACAAGACATGCTTTTACTAATAAACAAAAAGATGTTAATCAGCTTACCCATGATCCAAATTTCATCGATCTTTGAAAGAAGAAAACATACTACCCAAAAAGATCTTTTAAGTCATTACTAGCTGAGCTGCTGTTTGTCATTGTGTTTGCTGGCTGTGCAAAGTTCTGAGGAGCAAAGAAAGGATTTCCCTGTATACCAAAGCCAGGCTGTCCTATCATGTTCATTTGAGGTCCCAAGACTGAACCACTCGCATTTGGGGATGCTTGTGGAGCTACAAACTGGTTAACCCATTGACTTGATTTCTGTTGAGCCATCTGTTTCATACTAACTTTGGGTTTTTGAGGACCAAAAAGGTTATCTAAAGCAGACATATCTGGGGGTCTGTTTTGTTGTGTCATTGGAGACACTGCAGATGCAGCATTCATAGGACTGTAGTTTGGCATGTTGGCAGTGGGTACAATGTTCATCTTGGGTGTTCCGGTTGCACTTGGACCACTGAAGAAATTCTGAGCAGTGAGACCAGCTCCCATACTGAATCCAGCAGTCTGAAAACCCATGGTAGTATTTAGTCCATTTGTTACATTTCTCTTTGCATTGTCAATAGCTGATGAAAATCCCATTCCGACGCCCATAGAAGGGACCGAAGAGAAGGTGTTTGAAGATGCAACGTTAGCTTTGTTGACAGAATGGACAGTCAAAGATGACATATTATCTATCAAGGTATCTGTCAAGTCTTTTGTCTGCAAAATACACAAGATGCAGTTAAATGCTTTTCCTGTACAAACACCACAGCAACAATCTTTATCATTGTTTTTGCAGAAATGGCATTCATTTTTCAGAAATAAGAATTTACTGCATGGAATTGGGAAAGAAATGTTAGCATACACAAAGCAGTTACGTTATTTTCATTTGTTGCTACTTAGAACTAATTATGATGTAGCTTTGACAATTAAGACAACGGACAAAGTGCTACTGCAACATGTGCTTACATGCAAAACACCCCATTTGCTTACAATGCCACATTCCTAAGCTCTTCATATTTATTTAGTTAATAAACTCTTCGTAGCTAAACCGTTCTTTTCATATGCTCTTTACTGACAGCCATGAGCATCCAATAATAATTATTACTTTGGAAACCCCTGTAATTTAAAAATTAGGAAATATTGCTAATGATGCAAACAGGCAACAGATTGTATTTTATTTTAGTGTAGACTGCACACAGCAGTGAGAGCACTGGTCCCCAAACGCTATTTTATCGAGGTTTCTGAGTGATTTGGGGGTTCCCCGAATGGGAAAGCTCAGGGGAGCCGAGAGGCAGCCTCTGAGGTTTGGGTACTCTCGCAGCATTATCCGGGCAAACACCGCGGGGGCGTGCAGACCCAGACCTCTTTAAGGGAGGCGAAACCAGAAGTCACACCCAGACCATGCTGAGCTCTGACAGCGCTAGCAGCTTTAGCCGCTTCAGCCACCAGGGAGCAACAACAACCAAAACCAAATGGTTACAACGTGTCAGCAGTGGAAGACCAGGATACAGTCACCACTGAATATGGATGTGGGAACTCGAACAAGACCAGGCTGTGCAGGTGACAGGCTGCCAGGCGAGTAACACTCCCTCATTTTTTCCTGGCTGCATACAGCGTGAGCCGGTAGATTATCTGCTTAACTGAGCAGCACATCTGCAAGATGAGGTTGAAAAGCTACAAGCGGAAGTAGAAAGGCTCAGGAGAATTAGAGAGGCTAAAAACAGAGGTAGATTGGTGAAGCCAGGCTCAGCAGTCTGGACAACAGCCAAATAAGAGCCAGATTTAAGGGGGGCCTGTATCCTATAGTTCTCAGATGGAGGACAGAAGCCCAAGTAGAAGGGGTGAGTGGAGCCAAGTCCAGGACCATGGCAGAAGGTAAGCACCGCACTTGCCTGCCTCACCTTCTCAGCTGCCACTGAGTAATAGATATAAGCCCCTACTGGAAGACAGCCAGTCTAATAAGGATATAGAGGACAGAGAACCCATACCAGAGGTCCTAGCATGGTCGCATAAACCTGGGAAATCTTCCAGTAATATGACGACCTCCTCCACAATTAGAGAACGGTCCTAGTTATTGGAGACTCGCTTCTGAAAGGGACTGAGGGCCCAATATGCAGAGCAGACCCTCATCACAGGAAAGTCTGCAGTCTACATGGAGCCCAAATCAGGGATATCACTAAGATGCTCCCTAACATGATGAGATCAGCTGACTATTACCCACTGCTGATCGTCCAGACACGTGAGAAGGAAGCTGTATTCCGTAGCCTGAGGGGAATGAAGAAAGACTACAAGGCCTTGGGACTTTTGGCAAAAGAGTATGGGACACAAATTGTATTCTCTTCATTACTTCCATTTTGGGGTGAGGACATGGGCTGGAATAGAAGGACCCAGTCCATTAATGTCTGGCTACAAGACTGGTTCTATAAGACACCAGATCTTACAGTTCCACATGGGACAGGTTTATCTCAGAGGTGAAAAAGGTTTCTGGGGCAAGAATTGGCAGGGCTCATTCAGAGGACTTTAAATTAGATTTGAAGGGGCGTGGGATAGTTGATGGGTGCACGCCAGTGGGACAGAGCTCTGGTCTTAATGAAAACCAGGAGGCCCCTCGCTGTTCTAGGGTGAAATCAGAGCGCTCAGCTCACTCCCTAAAATGCCTGTAACACCAATGCACACAGCATGGGGAATAAGCAGGAGGAGTTGTAAATCTGTGTCCAGTTCAGGTGATTATGATCTGGTGGCAATTGCAGAGACCTGGTAGGACAGCTCGCATCACTGCAATGTGGTCATGGACAGCTATGTCCTTTTCAGGAGTGACAGATCAGCAAGGCGAGGTGGTGGAGTTGCTCTTTACGTGAGAGAGCACGTTTTTGAATGTATTGAGTTTTGTCCAGGGGCGGATGAAGAGAGAGTTCAGAGTTTGTGGGTGCGGATTAAAGGGCAGGCTGTCATGGGTGACACTGTCGTGGGTGTCTGTTACAGGCCACCAGATCAGAATGAATAAGTTGATGAGGTCTTCTACAGGCAGCTGACAGCAGATTCACAGCTACAGGCCCTGGTTCTCATGGGGGATTTTAATTACCCTGATATTTGCTGGAAGACATACTCAGCCAGCCAGCCACAGTCCAGGATGTTCCTCCAGTACATTGGTGACAATTTCCTGATGCAAATGGTGGAGGACCCCACTAGGAAAGAAGCGCTGCTGGATCTTGTGCTCACCAACAAGGAGGGTCTGGCTGAAGCAGTGAAGGTTGAGGGCAGCCTTGGCTGCAGTGACCATGAGACGGTGGAGTTTGGGGTCTTGTGTGGTAGGAACAGATCAGAGTTCTGGACTTCAGGAGGGCCAACTTTGTCCTTTTCAAGCAATTGCTAGGGGAAATCCCATGGGACAGAGTACCAGCAGGTAAAGGGGCCCAAGACAGCTGGCTAACATTGAAAGACCACTTCTCTGAAGCACAAGAAAAGAGCATTCCAAGAGGAAAGAAGTCAAGGAAGGGAGCCAGAAGACCTGCGTGGTTAAAGAGGGAGCTGCTGGGCAAACTGAAGAAGAAAGCCTATAGGCTCTTGTGGCCAAGAGGGCATGCTGGGGTGGATGAGAAGGGGGGTGTTAGCAGATCAAGAGAGCTTCTTCTCCCCCTCTACTCTGCACTAGTGAGACCACATCTAGAGTATTGTGTCCAGTTCTGGGCCCCTCAGTTCAAGAA
>JAOXOE010000001.1:33435168-33474525 GCA_028565055.1 Phoeniculus purpureus | reverse complement strand
GGAGACATTTAAAACCTGCCTGGATATGCTCCTGTGCAACTTGGTCTAGGTGATCCTGCTGTGGCAGGGGGATTGGACTAGATGATCTTTTGAAGTCCCTTCCGATCCCTAATGATTCTATGATTCTCAGCCATGAATTGCAAAACACTAACACTGGTGAAAAAGAAGAGATGACTCACAGGAGGAAAAAGTGCTAATTGCCTATGGCATTTGAAAAGAAAATGCAACCACAGTGCCAATGGAAACTGTGGTACTTTCTTTCTCACCTGCTTCACTGGAGGTGTTACTGCAGTTGGTTGTGGCTGAAGAGGTTGCTGGCTTTTCAGTTTCTGCACCTGTTCTTGCTCTTTAGCTAACTTCTGTTTCTCTTCAAGTGTAAGTGATGCCTTTGAACGGGAAAGTATAGACACTAAATTGCATATGATGGTTACTTTTATACTGATTATTTCATAGTATTTAGGATATTTGAAAACATACTTAAAGCAAATAAACACAGTATCAAAAGTACCATAATTTTAGCTTAATCACCTTAATGTTTGGCATAAGAACAAGTGTTCTTCAGAGTTTTTGTTTTATGTTTATCAACTGCACATTATATAGAACTGCAACTCACTGTGGAATTGGAAAGGCAATTTTATTTTAAGATTACGCAAGAGGCTTTTCAGGATTTTCTCTCTACTTTTGTTAACAAATAAGGATAAAATAATAATATCATTCCCTCCTAATCTAAAATTAGTCACAGGGTTCAAGTAACTAGAAATAGAAATGATTAAATGTATAGAGTCTGGAGAGTCACATTAGCATGAAAATAATTTACTACAGTTTTTGCTTCTGTTTTTTATTCTATATTAAATCATGCTTTTATCTTTCTTGTTTTTATCCCCATAGTCACTGCTTATTTTAACTCAACTTGGAATTGCTTAGTAAACCTTAGTCTCTGCTACAGCATTAAATTCTGCATTTTATCGTTGCCTATAATTTTATTATAAAGTTGCCTATTTTGATTTTCCTATCTAAATCTACTGCTGAAGTTTCAGTTTATTGAAATCTATGAATAAGGCAAAAGAAAATTAACAAAACCGTATAATCCAAATTTCTGCCTGCTTTGTACACAATCATTTTCAAGGAAAGGCTTTCACAGAAACTCAAGGATACATTTGGAACATTTTCCAGAGGACCTTCACATATGACTATGCATGGCACTGTGTTATACAAATGCAGTTACATTTTCTTTAAAACCTTTAAATGTTGTAAATATTTACACATACTCTTTTTATGCAACCACATCAGCCTTGTGTTAGACAGAAGGATGTAACAGGACTCCAAAACAAAGAAAAACACACCTTTTTCTGTTTTGATGACATGTCATTCTCTTTACTATCAGATGCACTAGTTAGAAGGTCAGTTCCACTAGTATTAAATACTCTGTCAAGCTGTTTAAGTTCAAAGAAACAAAGCTTAGTTAATTGAAATGTTGTCACTTCCAGTAACAAATATTAACTATGTAATTTTAAATTCACTATGTAAGTTACACAATACAATATTGTCACTTACCTGATTACTTGTACTAGTAGATCTTGCCTCTTCAGACACATTCATTTGGTTAGCTATATCCAAAGATCTATATAGTACAGAGTATGCACATTACAAAATGATAAATTTTGAGTCACACTCACATTAATCACAGAACAGGATTGGAAGGGACCTCAAAAGATCATCTAGTCCAATCCCTCTGCCACAGCAGGATAACCTAGATCAAGTCGCAATGTAGACTATTTTTCTGAAAATGTTAATATTCTGAACTGTAAAGGTTCTCCAATGATTATTTCTCATGGTCTTCGTTCCTCTTTTTGAATGTGAGGACACAGACTTCGGGCAGTTCACTTTAATTTGACTCCGAAATCTCACCTCATACCAGATTCTATAAAACAGTTCTATGTATCTGCAGATATTACTGCTTTCTAAAAGGCTGTAATGTTTATGTTTCTCCAGAATGGTTAATGTTCTCAACAGCTATGGAAAAGCAACTTAGCACAGAGAAGCAAGACCTGCTTCTACTAAAACTCAGTATAAACTTTTACATTTAAAGAATTAAAAATTATTGACCCAATAAACTGTGACTGGATTGGATAAAATCAAAGCATTTTATTCTATAAACCCACCGATATCACGCTATTATTTATGATTCAATTCTAGGTCTAATAAATATTTACTGACATCTGTGCTTACTTGAGGCAATTCTCAACTACTGAAGTAAGAATTATCTAGATATTTTTTAACTGCTACAGCTAAAGTTCTCTCACATTTGCCAAAAAAACCTAACTGAAATTTATCTCTGTTCACTTGTTCCTTCTCTAATGCACATGTAAATACACACTTACTTCTGTTGTTCTTGCATGACATGAAGTTGCTCAAGTTTAGTTTTATGCTCTGCTTCCAATCTATTAAGCATATCTTTTATAACACAAATAAAAGAATTGAACTGTAAAAGAAATATATAAGAAGCTTGAATTTTGCAGTGGTGGAATTCAGACATGCATAGCTTGAAAGGTACTATGTCATAAAATTTACAATAAGCAATACAGGATTTTTAAATAATAATAATCTATCTTCACTTTTGTTTCATTAAATACCCAACTACAAGCAGAGTATATACCAAAACAGCAAAAATAATATATTAAATAAAAACAATACAAAAAACCTACTTGGGCAACCTAGACAAACAAACAGATTAATATTATCAGATTAATGTTTAAAAATCCTGTGGGTGCACTTATACATTATCTGCAACATTTACAAGCAAGGGCAAGGGAAGAAACTTTAAGGTTGTAATTATTGTACTTGAGCTTTTATGTTTAGTTGCAACTATGTTAACAGCGAACCGATTTTGCAGGATATTTGGAAGGTGATAACAAGTTCTAAACATGCACATATGGTAATACTGGCAAGTTTTTGGTTTTTTCACTTTTACAACAGACACAGACATACAGAAATGTAAGAATTTTTCTCTGACAGCATTTTACATCTATTATCTGACAATTTATCAAGTAAAAGCACATGTAAGGTCATGTTCCTACCTGATTGAGATTAAGATTGTTCTCAATACTAAGTGGAATCAGATGGGGCAATACTTTTCCTGCAAGCTGTTCTTTGGTAATTCCCAACTTCTTATGGGTAAATGTACATTTGTAAATACCTGAATACACAACAGCAAAAGAGCAAAATTTATTTAGTTAACATGTCAGCAAAGCAGTAGTCGCTATATATTGACCCTGAACATAAATGGGGTTTGTGTGCAAGCAGGGACAGACGTGATCATAAAAGCTAAGTACTCATCCACAATATAGACAGATTAAAGCAACAGGCTTTGCTATAAAGTTCAGACCAAGAGTAAGTCCAAAGTAAAACTCTGCAGCTATGAAACCTGATTTAGGCAATGTATTACCCAGGTCAATTATCCGAGAATATGCATCATTGAACATACACAAGCAACTGAGTTTTCACAAACTGAAAACTGCCACTGAGAATTTCAGCTTTGCTAATTAAAAATGTGTTCTCTCCCGGCATACTGAAGTGCCTATGAGTAACTACCTCACTGCTCTCTGATACAATTGTATAAAAGATTCATACCTAAACCTCTGGGCCTGTGTTACACACAGGATCAGCAATCATGCGCAGTCTTTATCTGTTCTAAAGTCACAGAGAAAAGAACTCTGGCAGATCCAGTGTTAAGCCTATAGTGTTTCTGACAGAGGGATTCCTCTGCTTAAACAGTTCTTCTATGGTGGTGAACAACAAACATACCAGAGTAAAAGCAGCAGCTTTCCTCACTTTGTATGTTTTCTGGCCAAAGAATGTATCGCACACAAGATGAAACACATGATTCCAGAAAAAAGGAGAGCCCAAGTATGAAGAACTGATTTCAGCTCGTCATTTCAAACTAGGATTCACTTACCCAAATAAGTAGAATTCAGAAGTAATGCAACTGAACTAAACTGTCCCTCATTACCAGAAAGAAAATACAAGTCATACCAGCAACAGGCAGCTTTAGATTATTACTAATAGATGCCATCTTGCCAATTTTGAGCATATCAAATATTATTACAGTGTATAGTGAGCTCTGCTGCCAGTACTGCTCAGCTTCTCACAAATGCTGCTTCACTGTCAGTAAGAGAAATGGCCACTGTCTTCCAGACTTGGTCTCCTCAAACCCATTCAAGTTGTTAAAAACACACATCCAGACTTAGGCAAGCACCACAGCAGCACCAGGAAAGCACAAATGGGTGTGAGGCCTCCCTCCCTTTCCAGAACTAACAAGCCATAAGGTATTATTAGATGTTTTGTGAAACCTTACACAGACTATGCTCCATCTCAGTGCAAAGGCTGCAACATCTGCTTAGAAGAACAACAAAATGAATCTAAAAAAACCTGCAGTGAAGTGCAGTAGCTTTGTAGACAAGCATTAATAGCATCTGACATGCAGTCAGAGTTGAAACAACAATAACGTCTCAAAAGCTCCATCAACATCTGAAGGAAGATGGAACATACACTCCTCCGAGGAAAACAGCCTGTCTGGCTGCAGATGCTGTACAGTTCACGAAAGCATCACAGCCTAAGAAGTGAAAAGACTACTGGGCCTTGAAGACATCAACTATATATACACAACTATATATAGTGTTTGGAAGCACCAGCGACACATTTTAAAGTAGGTTTCTGTTCAGTTACCTAAGAAACAGGAAGTTTAGAAGAGTCATTTTAGTCATTCACAACACAAACATCATCAGTGACAATGCAGAAAGGTTTCAGATTTACATCATCAAAACACAAAGAAAGGAGAAAACTGAAAGTATCTATTACCTAAAATTCCCATTAGCACTGCAGGTTCCTTGGATGGAATTTGTTGTAGAAAAGGTAAAATATCATCAAGTACAAACCATTTATCCAAGTACTCCAAAATCTTGCCTAAACACACAAGTGAGTTTACACGGACCTGTGTAGTATGGTAAGAATAAAACAAGCTCTTTAACATATTTTTGCCTAAAAACAACCCTCACAGAGCTCAGAGGAAAACAGGTGCTCCTGAAACTACAACCGTCACATCTGAAAATCTAAAGACAATTAAAAAAAACCAACTTTGTGTTATAAAAGGAAAATACCTATAGCTATGCAAGCTCACAAAACATTGGTCATTCCTCTGAACAAACACTGTTAACATATTGCATTGCAGAACACACTTCAACAGTTTTTACATCATTACTAAACACTATGTTGTTAACCACTTTAAAAATTGCTTTATAAAAATTATGCTTTTATATTTGTAAGTAAAACAAAAACATCTGAAAGAAATCAGAGCACATTCATGGGGTTTTCTTTAGAACACAACAGCAGAAAAGCCAAAGTAATTAAAGGCAACGACATTTTCTAATGACAAAAATGTAAAATTATTAGGATACTTACAGCAAGAGAAGAAGTTTGCAAACATGCACTTTTAATTCTTGGAATTAATGAATTTTTCATTGATGGGTAATCTATTAAATTCGCAAATGTGGGAATTATGTTTAGGCACAGCTCCTATAAAAAAATATCAATATAAGTTTTAAAAGAAACATGCACATTCATTATAAAATTTGTACTAATACTACTCAAGATCAAAATTAGTTCACTATATCGTCTAAAGATTTCATTCTAAGGAAACATGCTGTTCAACTAAGTTGACCTCAATCTAACAGACTCATCACTTAGCGAGAATAAAGCATCATGATATGCATATAAAACCTTGGAAAACAGATTTCAAAGACAGTACTAATACATCTCTAATAAAATAATTGGATAGCAAGAACATCTCACATTTTGACAAAACACCTTTTATATTTAAAACAACTTTTGTTACATAAACCTAACATTTTCCTACATAAGTCAAGCAAATCTGAATGGGTACCATCTAAAGCATCACAACAGCACAATGACAGGCTGAAAAAGAACGTGGCAAGATTAAACATACTTAAGCAACAAGAGGAAAAAATACCTGATTTAAGTCTGGTCTCAAAAGATAAAAGACAGCAAGCCAAAACCTAAATAACCAAACCACTGATGCAGAAAAGAACCCCTCTTACACGATGTATTTACATACAAAAATCTTTCTTCATGATATTGCAAAGGCTTTGCAAAGCTAGGAACCACATCTGGTTGTCCAAACACTTCTTTAAGGAATATTTTGTTTGTTATAGCTGGCTCCCCCTACTTTCAATAACCAGAAGTTCCACCACCCCCTCCCCCCACTGCCAAAAAAAAGGCACCTTAGAACAATATGGATATATAGGGATACTATACCTGAATCTGAATTGAAGGTGCTTCCAAAGCTCTATAAACCATGGGTAGGACACTATTCTTTATTTCATCTGGTGGAGTTTTGGTTAGAAGCAAGTCCATTTTTTGGAGGAAGATCAACAAGATCTATGAAAAGAAGGACAATTCAGAAGCCAAAAGTTTTAAATACAGAAACACATACTTAAAATTTGAAGCGTGCTGTATCTTATCATAAAAACGTCTTAAGTTTTCTTGTAACTCAGTAAATGTGATCACTTACCATGTTGCTTGCCTGAAGGCATGGAAAACAAAAAACACTGACATATTATTGCGTTTTAAAAACAGCAAATACAAATCAAAACAAAATATGCATGTTCTAGGCTAATCTTTCTGAAGTAAGAAACAATGATGGCTAAGGAAAAAGTCTTTGTTTCTATTTATAACATAGTCTGTTGTCAAAATCCACCCACAGAAAATCTTTGTACACCCATTACTACTCAAAAAAGCTAAAGCTAAAAAAAAATTACAGTTCAGATGCTCTCCTCAAAGCATTTGATCACAACTCCACATATGAAAGCTGTATTCCATCTGTATCAGAATCTAAACAAGGAAACAACAGAAAGAATATTGCAGCTACTATACAAACACAACATACCTGTATTCTATTTCTATAATATACATTTATTCTATTTCATGTGGAAACTGTCTATCATAAAATGAAAAAAATCCAAACAAAAAAAGAATTCACATTACATTAACCTGAAAAGCAACACTAGAATAGCGTATTTACATAGTGGGATTTACCTTGCTTAGGCTTGTCCACCTAAAAGTTAACTGCTATTCTAGGTTACTATCTAGGCTCAGTCTCCAATACAGAAATCTACACAACTCAGAAGACTTGAGTCTCATCTCAAAGAGGTGAGACAACTTGCTGCAGGTAACACTGACTATTCACTGATATCTAAATGCCTTTTAGAGAACAGGTTAGACTACATGGATAAATTGTGATGAATGGTATCAGATCACTAACAAAAAGTCAAGTATTTCCTAAGTGGAAAAGATTTCAGTTTTTACATCTAATAAATTGTAGCAATCAGTGCTTGCTTGTCAAAGAAAAAGAAGCAAAGTATAGAAACACGAGTGCACTATGACCACAAAGTTTCCCCCTTCCATTTGCCTTCCTTTACAGGGAAGAAAAATATAACCAAGTGCAGCTCATTTTTGTTTTCTTATGGTACATCCTGATGCAATACACCCAAATATGGAAGACATAGGGTGAGCTGAACCAGATCAGTTCTGAAGTCAGATTATTATTCTTGATTACAGTATTTTTATTTTTCCTAAACTTGGCTTTTTGAAACCTACACGCACTCCTAACACTGTTCTTATTTTGTCTAGCAACCCCATGATACTCTGATGTGTTGGTTTCTGTTAGTTTAGGAGGAGGATCGTTTGACATTTTTCCAAAATCTGGAGAGAACATGAATGAAATCTGGTTTTTTTAACTAGAAAAGCTCTTTTAAAATAAGAATCAGATGTTTGAACACATAAAAGACTGTTTTTAAGCTGAACAATTGTTCTATAGTAATGTAGATTTCATGATTCATCCGTTCTCCAATGGTTGTCAATGCTTTAAACTAAGATAACATTGAGCTGAATTGGTTTTCATCGTAACTGTCTTTACACGGTAGTCATGCTTTTCCAATGAATCCATTTCATTGTTTTTAGCTTTCTAGGATCGTATTTAATACTTTCTAGGTAGAAACTAAGATGTCACAGACTCACACATACCACCTATTAAGTAGGCAGCAGCAGATGCACTCTAAATAATAATGCTGAAGTGCTTAACTCTGTATTACAGAGCTCACTACTTGTCAGACTACACTCACTACGTACTGTTAACAGTCTATTGATTCCTCTAGGTATAAATTAAGGGTTTGCCTACACTGAAAAGCTGTCAGAGTAAGCTATGATGTTAAATTACAACACACTTAACACATTGTTACTCTATCCTAACTCCAAGAGTACAATACAAATGTGTAGTTTAAATAAATATTCAATTTTTGTATTCCCTCAAAGGCACTGTAAACAGTGCATAACAATTTCTTCATAATTCAAGTATCCTACGAGAGCCAGCTCAACAGGCCCCTCATATGAGTTTGAAACACCTTCACAGAGCATTTGGAAGAAACACTGGCACCTTCCCTGTCTGCTCCTCTCCACGGATCACAAACGCACAGGAAGTAGACTTTTTTGCCTTGCACAAAACCAGTCAGACCTGGAATTCTGTCCTCTGGCACTCTGATTCTTGATCTTTATTTTCTTGCATTCCTGGTATTTTAAAAACCTGTCTTAGATTACTTAATTTTCCCATACAAAAGCTAGAAATAGTGGAATAAGAAATCTAGTATTTAATGTGCATTAAAATGTCTATACAGGAATATAATACATAGTATACGGAAAGCTACAAAACAGGCTTTTTAATGTACACTCTTCATGAGCTGACCCCATACCTTCCCCCTCATTTCTCAAGAAACGAAAGAGCTTTTGTGTCCATTATGCTCCAGATGCAAGTTTGAGACACAGGTTTTGCATTGAGGATTGCCTGGTAAATCTGATGTTAAAAGTAGCAAAACACAATGTTACCTTTTAGGATTAAACAGCAGAAATAAGATGTTCTCTGGCTTTCAGTGGGTTTGATGTTTAGTTTTTTCAAGACAACAACAAAGGTAACACAAAGCCTCAGTGTCCCAAAAGTAAATACCATTGAATAGTTAAGGTATTCTCAGTTACAACTGGCCCCTTTCCTCATTCCCCGGTACAAAATGAGTTCTCTGATAGGGTTTTCTGGCCTTAAAGATTTTTCCAACCTAAATGAGTCTACAATTCTGTACTTGTTCATTCCTCTATTTATCTTGCCTGTTAAGTGCTCTGCAGAGAAATAACAGCATCCAGCAGTAAAAGAAGGTGAGCTAGAAGGAATGTCTAGTTGTCTTTTTTACCTGTAAAAGCACAATGGCTAACAGTGATAGAATTCTCGGGAATCATCATGCACGTGGTATTGGCAAAAGGATGCAAATGTTTTGCTCCTTGACAGTGATGATAATGTTTTACTGTCTTTATGCATGTAAGCAACAGGAGCAAGCAGACTTCACTTACAGAAGACATTTGTCAAATAAAGTGCAACAAATATCACAAAACTGTGCACAGCCCGGAAGCACTACTATTCTGTAATCATCAATAAAAAGCACTTTTAAAAGCACTTTTTCCCCATCCCATGATCCCAGTGTCAGCAATCTGGATACAAAAAAAAAAATAAATTAACAAAATCACAGTTCAGCTAGTGGTAAAATATTTGCAAATACTGTAGTCTTTGCAAATATTGAAAAGTCTGCTCAGTTGGACTTAGACAAGTGATAAAATGTTTATAAAGATACCTTCTGCAACCAAGCCACAATAAGAATTGAATGGTCAATTACATGTTTCCTTTTTTGCTAATCTAACCACATCTGTAAATGCAAAAATACTCTCAGAAAACCCATCTGAAACAGAAGGGGTGGAAGCTTTATGGACTTCCTGGAAAACAAATAATCTATTTCACGTGAAGCAAGACTGACTGCCCAGACAACTAAGGAGTAGACTGAGCAATCTGTGTGAAGCTGGAAAAGGGAAATAGAATGATTAGTCATTTTTCAGGGGAAAAAACACCAAAGAGAAAGACTGTAATCTGAACAATATTAACATACCTGAATTGGTTCTTGCTGCTTAAAAACAGGACCAAGATCAGGCAGAATGAGCCTGATATACTCTTCTTTGGTACATTCCTCAGCAATTAGGAGAACATTAGGCAAGACAAAAGGTACCATATCTGGATTCACAAATTCTGAAGTCAAGCAAGGCAAAATTCGTTGAATTATAACACGCTAGAAGACAAAACCAACATGTGCAGTGTAATAAGTTGTTATTGTGCCATGGATTTTGTATTAACATGACCTTTACTTAAAAGCAGATTGACTATTTTCTGTTCTGAACTCTTATTTTCACAGGACACTTTAGCTAATTCATACTGTACTACTTTGCTTACTTTTCTCTGCTTGCACTAAAACACAACTGGAGACTACACCAACTGTGAAGGTCAACTAGAGAAAATAGGATTTTCAAGCACGCACATTAGTTACGAAAATCTTATTCTATATGCTTTCTTAAAAATTCCCCTAAAGCAACACTAAAAGACTATCACCCCATCACACACTGAACAAACATACCACCTTAATGCAGCTCCCTCTCCAGGAACATTCCCTACATAGGATTCTGCTGATGAAATAGGTGGAGGACTACAGCAGATTTAGACACCTTAAATGCTTTTAAAGTCAATAACAAGAAACACACAGCTCAAGGGCATAGTTCCTTCTAACATTAAAATACCATTTAAGGACAAAAAAAACCCCAAGATGGAATGTCCTAACAATGCTTAGGTCAGTCAATGGACACCACATCTGAATTGTGCACTGTGCAGCTGAAACACAACTAATGAATACTCTATTCCTATCGCATATGCATTATGCCTTACACAAATTAAAGAACACCAGAAAAGGAAAAGGAGTCAGTCTAGACACAGTGTCTAACACAATACAGAAGAAACATGCAATGACAGCCTTTGAGGTTTCTGGGTACCGCCAATACAAGAAAGCCTGTTGAGGTAAGGAAGCTTTGCATCATCCAACATTAAAGTACTGCTCGACTATGAAAAAACTTGAAGCGACCTTAATGGAAGAAAATGCGGCAAGATGACTTCAAAGAGCTATGACAACATATGCAAACAATGGGAGAGTCTTCTAAGTGCAGACAACTTCCTTTCAAAGTGGGAATGAACTACAGGAGGACATGCAAATAACGGCTCCTCACACATAATGAATCCAATGCGTCATTTTTCATTTAAGGAATTATTGATAGCTAAGAAATATTTCCATACCAATTATCTTCTAATCTCCCCTTCTTTCCTACTACTGTGTTCTGACAAGCTCACAGAAGTCTGTTTTGGTACAATACTACACAGAGTCCCACATTCCAAGATAAAGAATTTTAATAGATGTTCATGCATTTTCAAAATCACTACTATAAGGCATAATACAGGCATACCTTAGGTAGTTTTGGCAGAACCTTTGGTAGGCCTTTAAAAAACTGTGATTTCTGAAGGTTATCCCTTTGAAATAATGAATCAAAATACTGAAGTGTCATTGCGCCTACATCATCAAAGAATGGTATCTGAAAAATAAGACCAAAAGCTTGTAATCTGGGAGGAGAAAATGCTGACATTGTTACAAAGATTCCAAAATATAATAGTCTATTTACCTTTTCAATGCACTACAGTAAACAATTACAACCATGTACAAACAAATGACATATTATTACATACTCATAATGCACCAACAAGCATTTATATGAATTTCTCTCCAATGATCAGATATACTTGTGAACACTGCCTAATATAATTTCAACATGATCTCCCATTTTTGCTTTACTTCACTGTCATGGGTTAAACAACTTCATTTGGCAAGGAGGGCCTATATTACAGAATGCTTCCTCAGCATTCTGTAATATAGACCAGGCTTATAAAGACTGCACCAACAAAATATCTGGAAGTTTCATCCATACTCAGGGTTTATCATATTAATGTTGACAGAGCTGCTTCACCATTAATGAAAGACTGATAAAAAAAATGCACAGTAATTACTGGGATGGGTAAGACTCCTCATGGCTGCTAGCTGTCAGTTTTACGGAGGGATGTATCAAGCCAGGGAAGGATACATCGAACCTCAGTCAAAGACAAAGCATGGTCTCTCAGACTATTGAGACATTTGCTGTCAGTTGAAAAAATTGTGCAAAAAGAAAGGAGACAGAAAACCTTAAAGCTCTGCTGCAAGACAGAAAGAAAAGCCAGTAAAAGCAGGTACTAAAGGAAAAAAAGAACTTAAATACAACTTAAACCCTGTCTTCTAGATCACACACCACAACATACGTGATCATGGAATTCTGCACAGGTTAACACAAGCCAGCTAAAACTAGCAAGGTAAATTTGCCCATGTCAAGTTCCATTTTACCTCACATTATGCTGGCCATAACAAACTGCTTTTAGAACTAAATTTCTAATCTCTGCCCTACAATTCAGTTTGCAATGCAAAAGCAGTAAGAGACTTAATGTTATTCTAAAACCACACTGTTTAATACAACCATTTTACAGATCTGTTTGCTGTAGTCCTTCAGGTAAGTGGGTTGATACCTGGGTAATATTGGCCAATTTCCTCACTTTCCATATTTCAGAACATATGCTGGCAGAACCACTACCTGTTCCCTCTCCCGTCTACTCTCACTAGTATTTCTTCCAACTGTTAAGACACTGATTTCTCTCTCTGCATACAAGCTATTTACATATTGCAGGAGAAAAAAAATTGTTAAACTAAGCAAATCTATAACCGAGAAACTGAAAGGATATCAGATATGAGCAAACAGGACATAAAACAAAGGAAGAACCATGCTTCAAAAAATTAAGGTCTATTTTCAGAAAGAAAAGTGGAAGCAAAGTTTGTCACATTAAAACTTAAATTATCCTACTTGCTAATAATTTTTGCTTTATTAGTGGCAAGTAAGCGTTGTACATATTTTAAGCTATTCTGCACATTCTGAAAATAAACCAAGAACAAAAAAGACAAACGGTAATCACTACATTTATTATCATTTATAATTTTATGGCTTTAAAATCCTTTTAATACAGTTTCAAAGACTGAATTCTGTAAAAAACATGGCATAGAAAATAGCTCCAGATGTACTGGAAAGCAACAAAAGTGTGTTGTATTGAATGATTACTCTGAATTTTGTTTCAGGATCTACTCCTTCCATAATAAGTCAGCGTTTGGCATCAACTAATACTATTATTTCCAAAATAATTTAAAAATACTTAACATTTCAACTGAAATTATTAACCAGAAAACACTTTAAAATAGTTCTATTGTTTCAAACGCTGTTTTCCTTCTTTCTCATAACAACTCTATTTTCCATGAACTGACCTTAGTCATTTGATCTGCATCTGGTCTCACTGCTGGAGCTACATTCAGGAGTAGCTTTACATGTTCACGCACCTCCTCTGGTATATTCTGAAGATTATTGGAGCTTAAACGGCTGAGCTGCATAAGTAATTTAAGCACACGCATCATAAAGTCAGGAAATGCTGCATATAAGTATTCGTGATATATACTTTACAGGGACCTTCAAAGAGTCCTTTAAGGACTATACTTTACAGGGACCTTCAAAGATTCCTTTAAGGGGACCTTAGGAGGTCCCTTCCAACCCAGGTGTGTCTATGATTCATATGAACATAGATTATATCAGTTGACCCAAGTAACTATCTCTCATTAATATTCCTAGTCCATAAAGGAGGTGAAACAGCTGATAGCTACATGGCTACCAATTGCTATGTCAATGTCAAATCACTCTAAAGATGGTTATCTTTAACAGTCCCATACTGTCTTGATTTTCACACTGTTCATCCCAACAGGTAATGTACTTATTCCCTAAGACCAGTGTTCAAAAGGTTTACATAGAACTCATGTGTCAAATGAAATTTGTAGTTTATAAAGTCATAGGTGTAACTTTCTTTACCCACATTTTTATTCCTCACACTTTCTTATAGTCTTTCTTCTTGTTATAAAGATAGCATGCAAGGTAAGATGCCGTTATCAGACTGTTTATGCTAGAATGCTGGTATTGCATTCTAAGTATTTTAAACTGTGATTTTTCCAATAAGAAAATCAATGAATAATAAACAGAACAAATACCTGATCAAGCTGCCTACTAAAGCTTTTATAAATATCTTGCTTGTTGACCTCAAAAATTGGTTTCCCTTTATTAAACACTGCATACATAACGGCTCCTAAAGAGTACATATCACTGGCTGTCTCACAGCTCACGGAGAGAATATATTCTGGAGCTAGGTACTCAGGATTTGGAAGACACAAGGACGGCAAGTTTGGATCCCATTCCTTACAAGGAAACTTTGGCTACAAGAGAAGTTAAAGAAAGTACATTTATTAGGGATTTTTAAAGAGTATTTTAAATAAGAAAGTCAAGTAAAAAATAATTAATCCACTCAAATTCAATCATGAAAGAAACAGGAACAGAGTAAGGCAAAACTTTGAAGAATTTGTGTCTGCAGCTCAGACTGATTAGCTGATGCAGTTAAGTCTGCGTATTAAGAGTTGGGAAGCACTGCTTTAAGAGGGAAACATGAGCTCTGATGTGAATTCTTTGTAGCAACCAAGCACTGATTGGATGCGGCAGACTGCGTTAGGTAAATTTGCCTGTCATCCAACATACAGGTGAGCAGAAGTGGCACAGACTTCAGCCTCTGTCTGAAACCATCACTAATCTATTTTGACTCCACTGAGCCAACTCAGGCTCTTTTTCCTGCAATGGCCAAGGACAGCACTTCAGTCCTGACCTATGTTCAAACTTCCTGCTCCCAAAATAATAGAGGTGAATACTAAAATTATTCCATACTGAAATGCAAGGTGATGAAACTGTTTTCAGACAAAGACCTGAATTTTAATTTGAATGTTGATAACGTTCTGTTACCTCTTGCTCAGATGGATTTGTTGACTGGATACAAAAATCAAAGCCCATAATTTTCCATGCTCCACTCTTATTTAAAATTATGTTTTCAGGAGTAATATTTCCATGGACCATTTTCACACTGCTATGCAAAAATGACAAACCTTCAGAGACCTGTTAATAAAAGATTATTATTTTAAGTATTTCCTCAAATATCCTATAAGACATTTACAAAACTTTATTCCTGTGATTACAGTTAAGTTACGTAAGAAACAACTTTTCACCACTATTATAGACTATGTCTTTAAAACTATGTGTGAATGAAATTAAACACAGATGGCTAAT
Source organism: Phoeniculus purpureus (assembly GCA_028565055.1). Lineage (NCBI taxonomy): Eukaryota > Metazoa > Chordata > Aves > Bucerotiformes > Phoeniculidae > Phoeniculus > Phoeniculus purpureus. Next base: position 33,459,270 of record JAOXOE010000001.1, on the reverse strand, counting down.
TAGCAGAAGAAATTACTAATGCAAATGAACTATCACTGCATAAGAACACAAATGCTTTTCAAATTGAACAACATATTCACCAAACAAAACCTGTGAGCTACTGTTCTTCCACAGAAGGTAAAGATTCACATATGGTAGAGACAGCTGTAGCACCGACACTTACGTGGAAAATTAAAACATCACTCAATTTAATTTTGCCATGTCAGAGTAAGACAAAACAATACCATCAACTTAGAGCCTTCAATGTTCATCATCTCTCACTGCCATCCCTCACTTTCCAATCATTTGATCTTCTATAAGCAGACAAAACTGAAGTATTAATGATTGATTTATAAAGGCACAAATTCTAAGGACAATTCGTGTCATACCTGAAGCAAACCGTATTTGGTCTCCACATCATAAAGCTTATAATCTTTCATGTCAGATGGTAAAGGAGAAGGGAGGTTGTCCCAGCTACCAAGAACATTAGCTAAACTTGCACAGACTGGTTCTGTACAAAATGCTAAGCAATCCCTGTAGAAGAAATACAGGTGAAAAACACATTCTAAATCTCTTGACTTAGATAAAGAATCATACAAACACCAGTACCAGTACACTTGGTGCTACACAAAACCAAGTATTAGTTCAGTTTTTGAATATCTGTACATACATTTTATACATAATACTATACAAAAGAGAAATATATAGAATATAATGTATATACTATAAATAGAATATATAGAAATATATAGGAATCTGAAGTATTAATAAATATTGAAATGAAGGGGTTTTTTTAATTCTCAGTCACACACATCATTAATGATGCACACAATGCATCCTAACAAGTTTTACAGAACAACTCTTCTTGTCCTGAATGAGAAAAATCAAACAAGTAATTCTATTGATTATTAAATTAAAATTTGTCATATCAGGCTTTTAGCTGTGCCTATAAGGATTGCTGAAGTCATGGAGATGGTGCTTTATGTGGGCAGACAATGATGAGAAACAAAATTCATATAATGTAAGGTAGCACCTGAATACTCTTTTACTTTGCAAATGAATGGAAGAGGTGCAGACACAATCATGCAGTTGGTATGAAGCACACAGAATCACAGAACATTAGGAATTGGAAGGGACCTCGAAAGATCATCTATAGTCCAATCCCTCTACCACAGCAGGATCACACAGATCAAGTCACACAGGAACCCCCGCACAGGCAAGTTTTAAACATCTCTAGAGGATGAGACTCCACAAACCCCCTAGGCAGCCCGTTCCAGTGCTCTGTCACCCTTACTGTGAAGAAGTTCTTTCTCATATACTTTGCACGTGAAGTGACTGTTTTCTAAATGTAGTTACAATTAAGGCACAGAAGATAAAAAATACTTGGGGAAAAATTATTCAGTGGGTTTTGTAACAAACTCTGACTGCTGTTGTTTTGAGGGAATAAAAAGATTTTTCACTTTAGGAGATAATTAAATAAGGACACAAACCAGAGTAACGGAAGGATGGGGCAAACCTAATTAAAGCAACTGAATACTACAGAGGCTGATATCTGTCATACAGTGCAGTTTCTTTAACAGCTGTCTGAATAATATCAAAATTAACTCCAGAGTAACACAATAAAAAGAAAACAAGTTAAAAATAAAAATGATGGCCAAAAATGCATCATTAGGGAATGTCTAGTAAACTTAGCTAGGATGCTGCACACTACTGCTATTTTTAAAGGGTAGTAATGACACTATAAGTGAATTTAAAATCTGGTTTGTCTTGTTCTCCAATAATTAGTTAAATATAGACTAATACTGCTCATCTGTTACTTACAATGATCTTGAATTCTAGTAAATATATTCAGTATATTTATATTTAGTACAAATTTAATTATATAAATGTATATTATGACATATGTAATTATATTGAATAAAAATAATTTAAAGTAGAAATTATCTATTAATAGCAGAAAAACCATATATACACTGGAGTGAGAAAAGTATGGCCTTTCTTTCTGTACCTGCCTGGGTGTGCAGATACATCAAGCATCCCTTTCACAGAATCACAGAATTACTGCAGCTAGAAAAGACCTCTAAGATCAAGTCCAGCCTATGACCTAACATCACCACAATCACCTAGACCACGGCACTAAGTGCCACATCCAGTCTTTTCCTAAAGATCTTCAGGGATGGGGACTCCAGGGCAATACATTCCAATGTCTAATGTGAGGAAGTGCTTCCTAATATCCAAACAAAACCTCCCCTGGCACAGCTTCAGGCCCTGTCCTCTTGTCCTAATCTACAACTTTCCCTCTACTCCCTTCACCAGCTTCATTCCTATCCTCTGGACCCACTCCAGCCCCTCAACACGTTTCTTAAAGACAGGCTCAGAACCTCCCCCAGTACTTGAGATGAGGCCTCACCAGTCCGCAGTACAGGGGGAGAATTTGTCCCACAAAAGAGTAATAAAACACAACTTGCAAGCAGTTACTCTGGAAACAGAGAGAAAAACCAAGTCTAGCCTAGACAGAAGGAGCCACGACAGATTTCTTTAGAAAGAAACACGTTCAAAAAACCCACAATTCTGAAAAAAAAAGTCTTACAGCACACTTGCCCAGGGTTATACATACAAATATTCTACAGCTGCAATAAACCAGTCAGACTAATCCATTATTTGTCCTAGTATCTATAAAGCACTGCAAAACTACACTGAATTTAGTCTCAGTTGGCATCCGAGAGCTTATTAATCACATGCAGTGTGTCACGTCACACACAATCTCATGCACACCAAGTAAATACATGTCATAAATAGAATAAATTAATGAACAACTTGTTGAATTAAAACAATTTTTAAGAGAGTTCTTTAAAGGTTAATCCAACTCAACTACTGAATTTTATGCTGTTAAGGGTCATGTGTAACTGCACAGCTGCAAATGGATTACAATTCTGCAACAGATTGCTAATTAGATTTACACCGTATGTGCATTCTTTTGCTAAATCAAAAACTGGAGGGTGGAGTGAACATCACTGTCACATGCGTGAACACAGCACACTTGAATTGCATCAGATGTATGTGTTCAATGTTGCAGACATTTTACATCCAACAATGAAACAGTAATTAAGAAAGTCTGCTCTTGGCTTTAGTGCAGCTTACCTGGATTCTTCCAATGGATGTTGGACAGTAAGCAGGCGAGGGTGTCGAAGCCTGGTTAGCTGTTGAACACCACGTTTTAAAGAATCAATAATCTGATCCTTTTCAAACTTTTGATACCTGTCTATTATTTTCTTATCAAAGACAAAAACAGCCACTTCCTAGAAATAAGCAACAAAATTCATTCAGTATATAACATAGCCAACAACCAAGCCCATGTACAATTTCAAATGCATGTTTTTTGAATCCTCAGTATAATCCCACCAACACAATAAATATTTCAATGTATTGCCTTTACTTCGCCCCAGCCATAATCCCACAGGTTACTGTACACAATCTTTGTAATATATATTTTAAGATCATACTACTGCTTTTTACAGTAATAAGCAACTACACAGTGACAAAGCAGCATATCCAAATGGCAGAAATCGACCTAATTTTAAGTAGGTGAAAGCATTTTGTTGATTACAGTTGATTACATGAACTAGGAGCAATTAAAATATTCTGAGCATGTACACATTCATTTGTCATTAAATATATCAAGTGGTACTTTATTAAATCCAACCTTGTCTTGGCATTCATAAAAAATAATTTATAGTCAAAATAATCAACCTGATCAGACCACATGATAAAACATTACAAATTTTTTATGCCTAAACATGTGTAAAAAGAAGTTCCAGAAATGCAATAGAAGTTAAAGACATATCAAATTGTTCTTCCAACCAAATTCTGCAAACCGAGTGGGAGAAAACTAAGAAATTTATATGAAACATTGAAATTACAGAAGTGGATGTGAAATTTAAAAAAAAAAAAAATTTAAAAAAAAAAAATCACATCACCATCTCAGAAGCCACTGAAGAGAAACAAATTAATTGAAGAAAAAAGGAATTATAAGCTTTAACATAAACCAGAGCTTTTCTTACACTCCTAGAACAGCATTATGAATAATAAAGATTAGAAATCAGTAGAAGAATCATATGCAAAAATAATAGTTTTTCGTTCCAAGAGGAGGTCTATATTTTTATTGCACATTTTGTCACCATTATTCTAATTAAAATCTCAAAGGAACAATTACATTATTGACTTAAAAAACAACCAAGCAAAACCAAAGCTTATAGAAATAGGCATTAATAAAAAAGGATGTTCAGTCCAGTACATAAAAAGTTGGTTTATATTATTTTAGCTGGTACCTGATTTGTTAAGTCATTCACAGGTGAACGCCTAAGACGAAGTACACTTTTCCTGCTTCTACACCTACCAGATCCCTCCAACTCTTAAGTTTGATGGATCGAAGTGACACAAGGCATGGAGGAACCAATGACAGGGTAGGGAAGACCTATTATACACTCACAATTTAAAATATTTGTTGCAGTGTAAAAGTGCGAATTTATTAAGCAGTAATAACAAATAACAAAATTTCACTTCTGTTTAATGAAAAGTCAAAATAAATCAAAAAGTGACTATTTTGATGGAGCAGCATGAGATGTTAGCTATGGCTTCAATATTTCATGAGGCTATAAATAAGTTTTGCTGGTGTTGCTGCAATCCCACATGTTTTTGAAGTTTGACAGAACTTTTGCATACCCACCTGACATGGAAGTATGTGCATGGAATTCCAATATTCCAAGTAGGAAAATGATTGCTATCACATTGATTTTGTAGACTTAGTGGACCTTGTGGAGTGTCAAGAATCAAAATACTTTGAGCTGTGTGACAACCTGCTTTCAATAGCTTTCTTTTCATGTAACAGGTCTGATATAACCCAGCCATCTGTTTGCTCATGGACACTAAAATGTTACATGGGTTCTGATACAATTCAAAATACAGCATTCTGAAATCCAATTCCATAATCAACAATTACTTTTATATGCACAATGCCGTATCAGTAATATAGTATCTTAACTTCCACAAGTCAGGCATTATTGTACAGAAGAATCAATAGACAGCTGAGTCATGGGTCACAGAACACACTCTCAATGCAGAAAAACTTAACAAAATTCTACACTATGTTTGGAAACATTTAAAATTGCACATGGCCTTACGCTGCAAGAACCAAATAAGTCTGTCAATATATGGACTATGTACACATTATTTCTGGTTTTCTTTTTCCCTTTTATAAAAACTGATACTCAATGCCAAAAAGGAGGGCTACTGACTGTAGCCGATAGGGAACCACTGGCTGTAATTACTTTCATGGAATTACTGACATGAAAGCCTACAAAGACTTACATACTTACTACTGCTTTCCACAGAAAGCTCCAGAGAAATTTCCACTTCGTTTTTTCTTTCACCTCACAGGTCTGAAGGCAGAATAGCTTCCTCCTGTTGATAACTACTTGCTATTCAATTCTGCAGTTGTGTTGTGATTCCCATTTGTGATATAAAAATAAATTTAACATCAAAAGACTACATTAAAACAATATGACCGTTCTCCACAAAGAAAGTGAAAAAGCAGAGACAAAAAAACTTTTATCTTTAGCAACACTATTTTTGATTCACTATGATAGGAAGTTCACATGTGTTGCTCAGTATGCTCGTACCTCAACACAATACTGGTAACGCTACCACCTGGTTTAGGAAGTATGGATGGACAAGTATGTAGAGGACTAGACTAACCACTCAAGAGATCCAAGTTTAAATCTCAGTTCTGTTTGCAAACATGAGATTGTTTGTACCTGATGTCTCACCTCCCTCAAGTTCAAGCCAAGTGCTTTACTTCAAAGTGGCATAAAGCTCATTAAAGCTCAAGGATGACAGCTGTATGTTATGTTGCGTAAATATTTGCCAGGGTGAAGACCTTCAAGAAAACATGTGTTGTTATTGCCAAGAATTTGGAGTTTTTAGTAGGAATCACAGAAAAGAATCAGTGCTCAAGTTCTACAAGGCCTTTGCAAAGGAATTAAGTATCACCCATGGTAACAGGAGTAAGCTGTTTGTTCACACCACGCAAAACACGGGACCTGGTTTAGCTGGTATATAATCATATTAACTCATCTAGAACACTTTTAGACACAGAACACCACAAATCCATCCTCTTTTTTTTGTGCTTGTCCCAAAGACCTGGTATTCCCTAATACACCCAGCCATGTGCCATCCCAGTCTCTTGCCTATCCATTGCCTACCCACTGTGGAGGCAGAGTGGGAAAAAGAAAGCTTTGGCTCTGTGCAAGAGCTGTTCAGGAAAGGCTGAATTGGTATATTACAAACACTGGTTTAGCTACTAATATGAAACTCAGTACCATGTTGGATGCTAGGAAGAAAGTTGACTCCATCTTAGCCAGACCCAGTAAAAAAAAAAATTGCCAAGAGAAGCCAGCAAAAGGATCTAATCACAGCATTTATTGAACTACAGTGTTTAAAACTACAAAGATAAAAAAACCTTTACGGTTGCTCATCAGGGTCAATCTTCCACATCCTCTAAGTCCATCTGCAATCCTGCATTCCTTACGAAACACACACCGAAACTTTAAAATAAGTGTCCTTATTTATCCACATAAATATGTTATAACCAAATGTAATAAAAAGATCCTTCTCCTACCACCAACTGGAACTGCTAAAAAATAAAAAAAAGAGGGAGTGGGGTGCGGAAGGTTAGCAGGGAAGACAGAATTTGCCCAGACTACAATGTATTTCTAAATTAAAGACTCTAGAGTCTGTGGAAATGTAATGAAAATGGAATGGCAGTACCTCTCCCTCATTATCTCACTGCATACTGAGAAAGCATTTCAACAATACCTGTAAAAGCACTTGAGCACTGTAGTGATGAACGCTACAGAAATTTAAACCCTTCTATAATGTCAGAGACTAAGCACAGAACAAGGAAGAAAAAACCCCACAAATTAATATTTTCACTATCTATTCTGTGAACTGAATTATGCAGTTTGTGAACTGAGTAAGACAGAAGTCAGTGCTTGGTTTTAGAAAATTTTTTTAACCTTTCATTTTTGCTATTTTATCCATATGCACTCACGCATTTTTTCAATGAATAAACAAATGTAATTCAATGTGCAAACACATGATGTTTTACCAAAGCTTCCCACTGTGCAAATCAAAATAGACTCTGAACTAAAATACTGGAAAGCATTCTAGTATTACTCTGGTCTTTTGCCAGAAAAAGGCCTTTCCTCCAGCTTTTGAGGGGTTTATTTTTAAAGGTTGCCAGTTTTTTTATAACACTACTTTGCCATCCATTGTTTCAGTCCTAAGGCATATAATACACAACCATTTAAGTTTTAAAAATAATCCATCTTAACGTTCGCTCAGGAGGAAGATTTTTTAATTTCAAAACTACAGTATGCAAAGCCAAACCAACAGAAAGCTGACTTACCTAGCATTCATATACTTAGTACTATCACAATCAAAATCAGACACAGCTACAGGAGTCTTGAAGTGCAAAGCATTATCTCCCCAATTCTGCTATTTTTAACAACTGATCTGTCCATGAGAACATCAAGTGACCTTATCCTACCTCTTTATGATTACACTTACTAAGCAGAAGAAAGGAAATTTATGCCAAAAAAAAAAATAAATGTGTAAACACACACAAAATGAGCAAAAATACACACTGGAAAATTAGCAGCGTGTTGCACATGTATACTTTCAAAGACTTATAAATCTTTCAAACAAACCACAGCAAATCAGCTATCAAATAGCATCAGACAAACATACACACAGTAATTTCCTCACTTTCTCTTGTTACCAGTCATTTAAAAAACACCCAAGAAAAGACAAGATATATTTTAAAAAACCAAACCAAAACACAAAACCTCTCAAAAAAAACCAAACACAAACATGTAGAAATCCAAGAAAACCAGCAAGGCAGGAAGAAGACAGAACTCTGAAAAGTGTAATAACATTGTACAGATCTACTGTCACCAGAAATGTAATATTTGTAGCTGTCTGCTGCTTAAAATAGGAACCTAATTAATCCGTATTTGAAATTTTAACTCAACTGACCAACTTCTGTAAGACTTCCAAGTTACATTTGTACTGAGAACAAAGATTTCTGATCAGCTTTACTGCTGCAATGCTAAATCTCCAAACGTAGCTATTTTATCTGGCTACAATGACTTAAATTATTATTTATGTTGTAAAGTGACAACAACATGGAGATTAAGTCCTTAAATCCTGCTTGTCTCATTACAGGACACATTTAGTGTAAGAAAGCTAAGTGCTTGTACTTCAAATTAGATAAACACACTTGCAATAAAGCAAATACATTCACCACAAAAGCAACTACCACTTTGAAAATTAGAGCTAGGCACTTCCAAACAGCCTAGCCAACACTAAAAATACAAACTAATGTTTAAGAACAGAAATACTACAAAAATACATCAGATAAACTGTATTTCTGCACAGAGTTGTTTTGCTATAGCAAACTGAATGCCGACACAATGTTACCTAACTGGGAATTTTAGTAATGAATGGTAACTGTGTGTCAAACCACCAGCTACCTAAAATTCCCTTCAGTACAACTGCTGTTGGATTGTCATCGACTAATGATGGCATACAAATGCTAGGCATCAGTTAAGGCTAACAGAGACGCTGCAAGAACCCATGTGGTAACACTTGATCTAAATCTCTGTAAAATCAGTGGCCAGATCACTCATTTGAAGCTTGAAAAACATGATTAACAGGAAATAACTTACAACACTGTCAATTAGGCAGTAAAAGAAACTTGGTCAAATGCTCACTGGGCACAGAGGCTCTATAAAACCTAGCAAAACTATCCCACTTTCAATGTTATCATTCCTTTGTATAGTTGAATAAGATCAAAAAACACCACTGTAACTGGTACAGTGAATAAGTTCAGTAAATACTGAAGAATACAGAGTTCTGCAGCTGCTAGACAAGTGTTTCAGAATAAGATAAAACTACCTGCCTAACAGGTACTCAGAGTCTGGCACCATATGTGATTTTTGGATAACATATTCTCCAAAAATCTTTTATTCTTCAGTGTATTTTTTTCTCTCTTTGCTATATTGTTTTCCTACCATCTAACAGACTGTATGCATGTTTTCCAAAGCTATTTTTTTCTGTCCATTTCTTCTTGGTGCATCTATAGTAAGCTCATTCCTTTGCTAAGCGACTTCACTATCGACTGAGGTCCAGAATTTAACACTTCTATTGACTTGTAAATTACATTTAATCTCCAAGTTCAACAAAAGACTTTTCACATATCTCCAGTACAACAAAGTAATTTTCTATAATAACAGTTCTCAAATCCTACTTTTCACAAACCTTATTCTAAAGTCACAATGCCACCATTTACAAGTGAGTAAAATGTTTATACAATAGTGTTCTAAACCCTAATACTTCAAGGAAATAAATCTGAAAGTAGCACAAGAAAGACAACATTCTCTTCTTCCACCTCAGGCCTTCTTGTTACTGTATCCCATGACTTACCATCTCTAACCCTTCAATTTCTGTCTGACAACTGAGAACAAAAACTACAAAGAGCAAGCAATGTTTCACAATTATTTTGAACTATGAAAAGCCAGTACTGCTGCAAAGAAAAGCTGCAAGTTAAAACAAATCAGAGAAATAATCCATGTTAAAATAACCCTCTTTCTTCTTGTCTGATCAATTTTAATTCAATTATTGATCTTTAGCTAAAATGTTATGCTAGGCATGCAGAACCACTTTTTTATCCAGCAGTGAAGGCTTACAGCAATCAAACTCTATGTAGCTGACAACATTATATTTAAATAATATTCTTTGTTTCATTTTACTTATTACAGTACACACTAAGCATTAGTCTGCCCAGTTAGATTTTGGTTTTTAGTGCCACTTATCAATTGCTGCCTATCAGACCATTACCTAAAGCCTACAAACTTAGGTTTTGACAACCCACCTGTTTTGTTGATTTTTTAGTTCCATTAAATATCTTCCAAGCAAGACCATTACCACCACTGGCAATATGTCGGCCAACATCAAATTCCCTGGTAACAGGATTCCCCATGACTGCACTGGTGACATCAGCCGTTACCTTTGTAACGGTACTCTTCAATTTATTCAGCATGGACTCCATTGTGTCACCTGTGCACAAATGTACTATCCTACAAAGACAGGAAAATAAAAGCTTCACAGTCGTCTATTTCTGTTAACATTACACATGAGGTGAATACTGTAACATCTAGACAAGGATCAAAGAGGATACAGGCATAACCCATAAAGAATATCGAAATATAACTTCCAGAGCTCTGAGGTTACACATATTCATGCTGCATACGCGTAACTGTGCACACATGCCTGAGGATTCTATGCCATTGCTTTTATTCCTCTTCAAAAATACTCTTAGGTCAAATTCTATATGCTAAAGGACTACAAAATCAACACTAATAAGTTTAAGATAACCACTAATCTAGTTTACTTGTTTTCAAATCTTGTGCTTTTTATATCGTTTCATTTGCTCCCAGCCACAAAACCTTCTCTAGTATTGATGCAACACAATCTCATTTCAGAGCTGTCAAAACTACAGATGCTTCACAAAACTACTTGTGGAGATATTATGAAGAAAATGCATGTGTATACACATTAAAATTTCATTGTATACATCTGAAAGGGAGCTTGGAAAAACAGTATAACATTGACTAATTAATTCTGAAGTGTCCTCTGCTGTGGGTGACAGCAGAGGCTCGAAAAGCTACTAGGTGTGAATGTTAACAGCATTCCAGCTTCTGAATGGTTTGGCTTTAAAAATCAAACCTAGTATGGCCTGTCCAACCTGTTCCTCTCCAGCTTGACAGTATGCAAACTACTGTTTAATTTAGATACTGAGTAAGGAGTACTGAGAAACTTCTCAATAAGCAGCTTGGGTTTTAGGCTTACATCCATCTAATTCTCGAAGTTTGTACAGATTCTCAAGTGAACATCTGGACTGTAATATAAAATACTGTTGGCTTTTTAATAAAAACTATTATTATTAACAATTTCCATAAAAAGTCAATATATTTCAACAGGAACAATGTACCTAGAAAAGCCAAGCAAAAAATTAATTCCAGTTTTGAGTAGTATCTATAGTATCACAAATCAGCTGCTTTAGTTCCCAACTGTAAAATACTGGTTTGTTCTTTTAAGATTAAATTACTGTTTACTGAAAAATTAACATCCACAGGCCAATAAAGTCAGTCAGTCACCCACAAAAACATTTTAATTTCAAATTAAAAGGTAATAAATGAGAAAAGTACAGTGTTCAGACAAGAAACACAGAACACTGAATAAATGTTTAAGAACAGTGATTTCCTTCTGTTTTAATTTCATGAGCAATGCTCATGCTTCTGATATTAAGTCCACAAAACCTGGAACTAATCCTAAAAGGAATTTGAATGGTCAATGTTTTGTTTTTATTAATTCCCCTTGCAATCGATAATGGTCTTTTGTGCTGCTGTACCTCAGCAACAATATGTCAGCAGGATGACAACCTAGTTACTTGGTAAGATAGTAAAAAGACCACCAAAACAGCCAAAGCAAATAAGGCAAAACATTAAAAATGCTGAAGTAAAGGTAAATCCAAACCAAGCATGCCTCACCACCCTTTAATTCTCATATAAAACTGATGAATTGTTTCATCCTAATAATTTATCCTTGAATTAATTCATAGCTTTAGCTGATGTGTGGATACAGGTGCACACTACATCATACCTTCTACCACTGTTTTACCCTATAACAAGCTGGGATTTGGTTTTGCATACCAGCACAGCAGAGAGGTGCATGTGAACGTCACACCACCCAACCCAAACTTCCGTCCTTTCCTTCCTTCCTTCCGCCTGACACAAACAAATAATGAATTCACATAAGAAAGATGTGGTAGAACAACTGAGTCTCACCAGACAAGCAGAAAAAACAAGTTTCAGGCACAACCAACCTTTTTCAGAATCAGAGAATTGCTTACATTGGAAAAGACCTTCAAGATCATCAAGCCCAACCATCAATCTAACTGTACCAGTAGCACTGCTAAACCACATCCATATGCTCCAGATATACATGACTTTTAAACACATCCACCGACACAGATACAACCACCTCCTTGAGCAGCCTGTTCCAATGCCTGACGACCCTTCCAATGAACAAGCTTCTCTTAACGCCTAACCTAAACTTTACCAGGTGTAACTTGAGGCCACTTGTCCTCGCACTTGTTACTTGTGAGAGGAGACCAACACCAACTTCTCTAAAATCTTCTTTCAGGTAGCTGTAGACAGCGATAAGATCTTTCCCGTTTGTTACAAAACCAACAGGAGAATTAAAAGCATCGATGCACAGTGCAGGGTGCAGCTACCCTCAGCCAGTCACCTTCATGATTTTTATTCAGCGTTTCAATGCCTATCTGCAACTAAAACCCGACCAAAATCTCACGAACCGAGACCCACACACAGGGACCTGTTTGTCACCCGATGACCTGGCGGACACCCCGCACACACCCTGCCGTATCCTGCTGGCCACTCTCCTGTACAAAGCACTTGCCGTTACCGAAAGCAAGACCCGCACGGCTCTGGCAGAGAAACTCTCGCTCGCCCGCTGCCCCAAGGGCCCGCAGCTGCCGGGAAGGCCGGAGGGGAGCCGGTGGCTGCGCAACCCCTGCTCCCAGGGACCGTGTCCAGGGCGGGCGCTGCCGAGCAGCCTTTGCAGGCCGATGACCCGCGACCAGCCGGCCCGGACGGCCAATTAGTATCTGCCGGGCCTCGCTCACGCCACGGCCCCGGCTCATGCCGGGCCCCCAGCACGGCCACTTTCCCTGCGCCCTCAGCGCGGGGCTACCGGCATTTGGTGCCGCTGCCGTCCTCTGCCCGCCCCTGCGGGCCCTGGCCGCCTCGCGCAGCGGCCCCAGGCCGCGGGCAGCCCCGGGGCTCAGCACAAGCCTCTTACCGGACACTGTGGGAAGCCGCCGGCACACAGCCCGGCCGCCCGTCGCCCAGTGGGCCCGGCGGGCCGCCTGTCACGCCGACTGCGTCTCTGTCTGCGGCCCCGTCCCGCTCCGGCTACTCCATAGCGACAGCGGCAGCAGGACGGACCAGGGGGAGCCGCCGGAGCAGCGTCTCACTTCCGCCCGGGCGCGGGGAAGTGGAGAGGAGAGGTCTGGGGTGGGGGAAGTGATGTGCTCGGCGGCTTCCGCTGCCGCCATGGCGGGAGGTTTGACTCCGCGATTCAGGAGGCTCCGGAGTCAGAGCGAGCTGGTGCCGCGCCGGGGCAGCGGGCGGTGGCGAGGTGCGGGGAGAGCGGCGTCTCATGTCCTTCCAGTCCGGTCCAAGGAGCGGAGCGGGCTCTGAGGGACCGTAGGGAAGGGGAGGGTCGGGTCGGGTCGGCGTCAGCTGCAGTAGGGAGGAGAGAGGAGCTTCCTCCAGCTGCTCCCCCGACAGTGGCGTTTGAAAGGAGGGGTCGCCGCTGCTCTGGCTGTATGTGAGGCTCTGTCTTCGGAGCAGGCGGGTTTAATGTATTTGAGATCTGGCTGGCTGAGCTGGGATGGAGCGCGAAGGAGAGACTGGAGGAGCATCGCCGCTAGGCGAGGCTGAGAGAGCTGAGGCTGCTCAGCCTGGAGCAGGCTCGGGAATCTCAGAAACGTGTATCGGTGGCTGAAGAAAGAGTAGTGCAGAGAGGATGGAGCCAGGCTTTTCTCAGTGGTGTCCAGTGTGGATGCTTCACCTTTGGAGACACTCGGAAGCTAGCTGAATGTGGTCCTGGGCCACCAGCTCCGGGTAGCCCTGCTTGACTAGGGAAGCTTGGACCATAGACCATAGAATTGTTTAGCTTGGAAAAGACCTTTAAGATCATTGAGCCTGACGATTAACCCAACCATACCAAGCTAATTTCTGATGTATGTCCCTAAGCTCCATATCTATGTGACTTTTAAACATGTCTGGGAATGGTGATTCAACCACCTCTGCAGGCAGCCTGTTCAAGATCTTTGTAAGCCTTAGCCATTCTGAGGTTCTGTAATGCATAAATGCTTGTGTGGACGTATGTAATGTCTGGTGATAAAAAAAAGCCTTTCTCACCTGTTTTTAGTGCCTTTTTTTCCCTTCTTTTATCTCTACCGTAGTAGAAATAATACCATAGAGATACCATAGTGAGTCAACTTACAAGAAGGACTGATTCAGAAAGTTTTACCTTTCTCTGCCCTTGTGAAATTAAGCTGATTTCTGCAGAACTTTTGTTTATATACATAGATAATTAATTTAATAAGAGTAAATTATGTGTAAACGTGTTAAAGCATGATAAATATCTGTAAAAAGTTCATATAAATATTTTGCAGATTGTGATGGTCCTTTTCAAGCAACTCAGCTGTGGAATAGTATTATTCACGCTCTTCACAGTCAGGTTGAAGTCAAAAGACGTAGACAACATCTGAAAACATATAAAAACTGTTTCACCGGCTCAAATGCTGTTGATGTTGTACTAAGCCATCTTATGCAAAGCATGTACCTAAGCTGCAATGACATTTCTCGGCTGAAGGGTGTCCGTGTATGTCAAGCACTGATGGATCACAAGGTGTTTGAGCCAGTTGGAGCAAAACTGTGCTTATTCAAGAATGAGAAAGGAACGGAGTTTGAAGACACAAACACTAGTCTCTATAGATTTGTAAATAACAGTCTTACTCCTCTTCTTCCGAAGAAGAATAAAGACAATGAGAGCTTGACTCCAGAGCAAAGCTGCAAACAGAGGATAAAAAAGAGTTCCAAGTGAGTGATTCTGAGCTATTCTGATTTGCCTAGGGAAGCTGTGGGTGCCCCCTCCTTTGGCAGTGTTCCAAGACAGGCTGGATAGGACTTTGAACATCCTGGCCTAGTGAGGGTTTTCTCTGCCCACCTCGGGGAGGTTGGAACTAGATAATCTTTAAGGTTCCTTCCATCCTAAACCATTCTTTGATTCTTTAGATTGTTTGCTTCTTTCATTGCTTTTTATTTTGTTTTAAAGTTAATCATTAACTGTCGATGAAGTTATGTCTATCTAAGCCAGGTATTGGAGACTTCTGAAGCTAGATGTCAGTTTTGAGAAATTTAGGCTGTGATTTCCATCCCACCCTCAAAATTTGTAATTCCTAAGTCATAGATGCTATGTAATATTTCTTGGTAATGTCAAACTGCTTTGATCTCCTCTTAGTTACTTAGAATAGAGCATGGCACAGTAGCATAAGCCTAGGAATCTTTTTGTTTTGTAATTGGTTTTGCTGAAAACTGAGAATTAGCAGGAAAGAGCTTGCTGGAAGTTGGCAAAAGAAAAGGAACTAATAAACAGTATTTGGAATAAGTATCCTTGCCCTTTCTATTCAGCACATGTGGATAGTTGTTTTTCTAGCAGCAGAATAGACCCTGGATACAATGAAGCTCTAAATTCTTGATTTAACAGCAATTTAGGAAGTAACAGAAAGATAAATGTGTCTTGATTGTATTTGTTACACATTTAAATTTCTCCCTCTCTCCCAAAGCAGAATGAAGTGTGAAACAACACTTTCAAATCCTTTAGCATTGGAAGCAGACAATAAAAAAAGCATAGAGGAGCTTCTTCATTCCATAAATGTTCACACATCTCTACCCCCAAAGATCCTGACTAATGAACCAACTCATCTGCTTTCAAAAAGAGGTGAGGATTTAATTTTTCTTTTTAAAACTTTGTTTTAATTCATTGTATCCTCTTGGAAGGAAAACTTCATTTCTATTAAACACTGCCCCTCAGAGTCCTAGATTGAACATGTCAACAATGACTAAACAGCTAGATGAGTGCTAAATGCTCATAGTTAAGTAAACTAATGGGAACAAGATAATTATGTTTTTGTGGTACGGTGCTATTCTATTTATGCAAATACCACTTCAGAAGGAAATTAGGTCAAAGATTAGGTACATTTTTATTATATGATTCCTTTGCTGAGTCTTCTCTTGTATGTGTTACTATTAAGAGTAGGTTATTACTAATTCTACTATCTGAAGGGCGAGAGATGTTCTCTTTAATGCAGTTTTTCTTAGCATTCCCATTTTGTTCCATTCTTCCCCAGCATAGTAATGTCCCACTATGATGTTACTTTGTTTTCTTTGAATACTTAAATGTATTCTTGCGTGAGTAAAAAACCAAAGTTTTTGTTTACAGAAGACCTTATTTCTAAGAGTTGTTGTTGTTTTGGTTTTGTTGTATCAGTGGTAGAAGATGTCTGGAAAGAGCAAACTCTGCTACGTCTGCTGCAGTTAATTGATGTTCCACTTCTGGAGGGTATCTTGGTGTCTTCAGTGAAGACAAAACCAGACTCCTTTGGTAAAGAAGAGGACCTGATTATCTCAAACACGTTCCTGGAAAGAGAGGTTACATGTAGCTTAAACTTGCCTGAGTAAGTTATACATCTGTAAAATTGATTTGCTGGTAAACATTTCATTTTACTCTTGATCAAAGATTTGTGTTACATGAACAAAATAGACATTGCTACCTTTGGATGCTTGTAGGCGGGGGTGCCATTAGTGCATTTCCTTTTATTTCCTTTCAAAAGTGGTGAAGGAATTCACAAAACTCTGCGTATGTTTAGGGTTTGACATTTCAGGCTATTACAAATACATTAAAACGTTAACCTCAATTGTTGTTTCTAGACCAGATACTTCGCTCTTAGGTCTCTATAAGATATGTTAGACCTTTAAAGAAATTTGCTCTTTATGTTTGTTTAGCATAGCTCCTGCTGGTGGTGCTGTGAATATTCGAAGTCTGTTAGGCATCTATTGTGAGCAACAGAAAAGGAGAAGCTAAGCTTGTAGCATTGAAGAATGCTTATATAGTGAGAATATAAAAGTGAAAGTGGCTGCATGTGGTCTGTGCTGTTTTCCTTACATTTTGTCTTGTTTTTCCAAGCTTTTATTGATTTCACATGGGCTGATCTCTATCTTGGCATGCACTTTTAACGAATATGTCAAGGCACGCTTCCTCACGTGTATGTCTTAGTGATGCTTATTTCTGTCAAACCAATACAATTTTTATCCATTTGTGTGAGATTGAGGTCAGTCTGTGTACCTAAAGAGATTCTCTTACTGCTTTTATTAATTTTTGGTATATGGAGAAATTAATATTTTTGCATATGTTTAGAGTTTTACATAAGATAAGGAAGCTTCTGGTTCCAAACTAGATTTACTGCTGGACAGCATCTTAACTCCAAGAGTTTTTTCTCCCAGAACAGCTGAATGAACACTTTCTTTTCAGCTTTATCAGCTTTTGTACTTTATTCTTGAGTGACTGGCAGATTTACATTACTTAAAATATCTCGTTTGTGTTTCTTACTCTGTATTATTCTGTATTAAGTATCTCGAGCAGTTGAGTCTTTGCCAATATATCTGTTGAGTGTTAAGAAAATTAAATACTTGCTTCAATATTTTATTCTGCAATAGCCTAAGTGGAGGGCTGGAATAGCATTTTTGTAGAAATATAATATTTAGGTTTGGCTTACAACATGCCTGAGAAATAGAAAATTCTAGGTATGAAGAATATCTACCAGTATTACAAGTATCCACCAGTATTACAATTACTTGTAGGATTAATTGTCCCCAGTATGAAGTGGAGGGAGGGAGTATAATTTATATCAAAAATAATAAGTTTTCAAATTGTATCATGTTATGCTTGAAATAATCAAATACCTGTTTTCCATGTAGGTACTTATAATCTGTAATAAAATCCTGCTTGCAGTGATTGCGCTGCTCATGAGATCATAACTAAGGTCAAGATCCTGCTTCTACTTTACTGTCTTTTACCCCTTTTATGCATCCCAGAATTGTACAGTACTTGTTGGCCATGGCAGTTTTATCAGAAGTTTGTTAATCTGGCTGTCAGCAGCAAGTTTCTTTTTTGTTTCTGCTCTCCATGATAAAAACAAGATTCTTTGGATCTTAATAAATGCACCTTCTCACAAGCTTTTCATTCGGTCAAATTACTTTATATTCAAAGAGTCAAGTAAATGTAATTCTACCTCAAAGAAATGTAGTTCTCTATCTGCTCCCCACAGTTCTATAATTTTAAATTTCTTCTGTACTAACAGACCTTTTTATCCTCTGTCCTTCCAGCCACTTTGAGCAGTGAGCTGTCTACCTGAATTTTAGCTTCTTAAGTCATGCAGGTCACAAATGCTTAAGAAAATTCATGCTTTTATAGTAGGCTGTATAATAAGTTACTTCTGCGGTGTTATGGGATTTAAACTGGTTTTATTTTTTGAGTTTTCAATCTAATTTTCTTGGGGTTTTTTTCTGTAAAGATGCAGTCCCTTGGTTTTTTCACCCTGGTTAGCACTGGTTGATTTTTCATTGCATATGTTGGAATAATGCTGGGATGATGGGTTTTTTTAAATACCAGATGAATCAGGGAAGTGCCCTGGAGTCAGTGTCAGTCTGGCATGGTTGCAGCTTGTTTTGATCTGGGTGTATTGTCTGTAGCACAGGAAAAACAGGGAAATTGCTTATTTTGAGTAGGTCCTTGAACTACCTTAGTGAGTAAGTTACTAGCAAGTTTAATATTGTGGTTCAAATATCTGACTATACCTGCATGATTATTTCTGTGTTTCTTTAAAAGGTTAAATAAGAGTAGGCACAGCATTTCAAAGTAGCACTAAAACTAACTTCTCCTTCTACAGGCTTGACAAATGGCTCTATGCTGCAATTGAATGCTTGGAGTATTTCCCAGACCAGTTCATAATGATGGTTAGTCAGCAGTTACCTCAAAGCACTAACAAACCCAACAGTCTGAATACATACAAGAAGATTCTTTTTGACATTATAATAAAGTATTATAGTCAAAAGAAGGACTCCCTTCTTGCCACTCAGGATTTCGATATTCATTCAGGAATTATAGAGCTTATAGGTAAGAGCAACCTGGAACAAAAATATAAGTGAAAGCTGTGTAAAGGATGGGATGTAATTTACTGAGTGTTAGTTGACTGAATCATAATGTCATTTGCAGTGCTACTGTAGATGCACTTTAATTATGTGTGTTAGACAGGAACACTTCGAGTAACTAGTGAGAACCTCTGCTCGAGGCAATGGCAAATTTAAAAAGTTAAATCAAATTGCTTACAGCCTGGACCAGCTGAATTTTGGAAATCTGCAAGGTAACCTGTTTCAATATATATCTCATTGTGAAAATTTCTTACTAGTCAAAATTTCCCTTATTGCTAATTGTGGTTAACAATACAAAAGTAAAGTCATTGCTATGAAGTTTTGTCATTAACCAGAATAAGACTGAAAGTTCTGGGCTTAAGGATTTATAGTAACAAAATGTATTTAAAATTATTTTTAAAGGCTGTTGAGGTTGTGATTTAGGCTGTGATTTCCATCCCACCCTCAAAAAGAAACCAACTCCAAACACCTCCCTACATGTGCTTGAAGTAAAACTTTAAAAACAAGTTTCCTGCCCTAATAACCCTGTCACTCAGCTGTGTAGGGCTTACAAAGTGTTATCAAGTATTTTATTTTACAGAGACTATGACAAGCTTACTGGCACTGGAGCACTGTTGACTTGTGTAAAAATTGGAGTGGAGTGGTGGATCCTGTGGGGCAAAAGCCTAATGAAAATATGAAAGGCAATATTTTTAGCAGGAGCATTTTTCTAAGGAGAAAAAATACCAAATTAAAATAGAAGTCATGAAAGGGAAACTCTTGCCATATTGCATAATCCATCCACAAAAAGGAATTCCAATTTTATATAACTGACTTAGATACTGGTAACTTCTGCTATATGCTCAGTTAAACATGTTTTGGTTCACATATGTTTTAAGTATGAAACTGATATAAACCAATATTACAGATGCTACTAATTAGAGAATCAAAATAGCAAAATCTGTGAGCAAGGGAAAAGGCAGCGTCATAATCCTGATGATTTACTTAATGCTTTAGTTGTCTTTAGATCTTACCCTTCTTAAGCTTGATCTAAGTTACATGACCCATGAATGTCCAGGGCTATTCTGCTTTATTATTCTTGCTTTAATTTTATAATCTTTCCAGCTTGAATAAGACTCTCTCGCAAGCGTTTTCTAATAGTTTATTTCTTTGTGGTGAAATGGTAGCCATAATTTTGTATTTGAAAATTATTCTCTGAATATATTACTCTGTGTTCTTGGGTCCTCAGCTCTGTTATAGCTTACTCTAGATCACTATTTTACAATAATTGTTCCCTTTCAGCTATATGGAATAGATTGTGGTCATCAGTGCATAATAACTGGGATTCTGTTAATAATTTTCAAAGAGAATCCAGTGCAGTTAACCTTGCTTTGATAAAGTCCTGTTCTGACTCTAGTGCAAAGAGAGCTCAAACTAGCTATGGATATCTGCATGTTTAAAATTAGAGAAGTGCTGCCATTAGCTGAAGTACAACTTCATAATGTTATCAGTGCGTATACAGTTATAACTGCGTTTTCCTCAGTTGTCAAACACTGATTTTTAGGATGGCTGATAATTCAGACCTGTTGTGAAGGCCAACATGTTGCAGGGCTTGTTGCCTTTAAATTAAACAGACCTAGAATATTTATTCCCCTGCAGTCTTTCAAAGACTTTCAAAAACCTTTTCTCTGGAAATGACTAAACTTCCTGTCTTAATATCTAAACTTTTACCTGCCTTGACCATATCCTTTGGCAATTATCTTTCCTGCTTTTTTTGTTCTGCTCTTCCTTTGGAAAAGGGTCACTTGCTCTTTTTAAGCCATTTGAAACCATCTTTGTTTGTCATGCACCGCTGAAAGTTCTGGATTATGTCTTGTGAACTATAACATCTGTCCCAAAGTGATAAGATAGAGGCCAGAATATCCTAAGTAGATTCTATTCCTGTACCTGCCTTCATTCTGCTCTTGTTTTAAGGAAGTTACTTGGCTTTTTAATAGTTCCTCACTTTAAAAGTAAAGATAACTAGAACTACCATCTAAAGTGGTTTTCATAGGAGATTATTACTACCTTATCAAATTTCCTTGAGACGTTTGTAACCTTGACAGCTTAAAAGGTTCAGCACATTAATTACTTTGAGACTAGTATAATACAAAGATGTCGAATACAAAGATGTCAAACACAAAGAGTGCAACAATCACTTCACATTGTACATAACATAGTAATGTCTCGTATTTATTCTCCTAGTACATCTGATCCCTGACTAGTTATGAGGCAAAGGTTTTAACTTGTATTAGTTAAATGCCTTGTCAAAAGGTTTTAGACGTCACTGAGATGTCACCGTCCCTGGATGTGTTTAAGGAACGAGTGGACGCAACGCTTAGGGATATGGTCTAGTAGTTAGATAATAGGATAAAGGTTGGACTCGATGACCCTGGAGGTCCTTTCCAGCCATGATGATTCTGTGATTCTGAGATAACCCGCTTCGTTTGGAAGGCACCCCCAAAGGGCATGCATATTGGAATTTAAATATGTGTTCTTGGCTGTGTATCCAGTGCAGCCATTCATATTTACTGTTTTACTCCATTCCAGAAAAAGGAAAAACAGATCAAGCTCTAGAAGCATCACAGCTTTATTTAAAATTATTAGCGCCAAATATCCGGGAAGAACTACATAGACTCCTGACATTCATAGCCATTGCGTCTGAATCTGAGGACTACAAATTACAAAAACAAGTAAGTATCTGTTATGTTTAGTGTGGAAAATAGACTTTCCTGCGTCAAAGTTAACTTTTTTCTAGAGTTTAAAGTATTCTGTTCACCGCTTTCCACTCTGATTAGTTGTAAAGACCAAGATGTTATTCCCACTGATAGCATCCTGATAAGCTTAGCCTTTGCTGATACATTGCAAGTAAATGTAATGCCAAATCTGAGTTGTTATTTTCCTAGTTTGATAACAGACTGGTGATCATCAAGTCTTGCACTAAATTCGTCTTACAAAACAAGACATTGTCAAAACCACAGGCAGAACTACTGACTCAGTTTCTGATGGACAATCACTCCGAGCTGTTCAAGGTAGCGTTTTCCTCACTTCATTGGCTTTGTCA
Organism: Phoeniculus purpureus; assembly: GCA_028565055.1. Taxonomy (NCBI): domain Eukaryota; kingdom Metazoa; phylum Chordata; class Aves; order Bucerotiformes; family Phoeniculidae; genus Phoeniculus; species Phoeniculus purpureus. Next base: position 33,437,226 of record JAOXOE010000001.1, on the reverse strand, counting down.
TTTTAAATATTAAATGGTGTAAAGTACCTTTTTGGGGATGGAAGTCTTGAGGAGCAGAGTTTAATGTTCCATCTGTTACAGTTTAATGCTACAGGCAGGTAGGGTGAGAAGCTATTTCAGACTATGGAGGGCAGCTTTTTGAGAGCTTTACAATCCATTACATGTAATATCTTCTCTTTTTTTGCATCATTTCTGTTAAGAAAAGATTTGAAGTATTAGAAAATTGTTATAGAGGCCTTCTGGCACCTTATTTTTATGGCCATCTACTAGATTTTTAGTCTTCTTAGTGTCTTTCTCCTTTAGAAGTCAGCTGATATCATTCAGAATATAAATATAAGGTGGTATGCTCTGGTGCTAAACATGCATGTGATTCCTTGTTAAAACACTTACCTAGGTAGACGTGAACTAAGTATCTCAGATGCTGCAAGATAGCTGTAAAAAGCCCTAGATATTTATTGTCCGGTTACAAATAAGCACCACAGAACATTGATTTTGTTTCAGTAACATTTTATTTTTAGTTCTTATACAACACATTCATTTCCACTTCTGACCTCAGCTAAAGAGACATGGGAGATTTTTGGTTTTTATTAGCTCCAGTGTAGTTTGAGATGATGAAGTGGTCACTGCAAGGTTTTGCATGTGTTAGCATACAGGCAAGCACTTTTTTTGGTGTTTTTTATTTTTATTAAAGATGCTCACATGACAGTTAGGGCTTTAACTCATGACTGGAGATGGGCACAGATCTGACAAGTGAAATGCCCACTGCTTCACAGCAGTGACAGCAGAGTGGGTGGTGGCTCGCTCTTTCACAACGCCTGTTGTGAGCCTTTTGTATTTTATATAAGCTGAAATCAGTTCAAGCACTACAATAGAGTTTTTGCCAGAGTTCAGTGGAAAACAAAATGTAGGACATATTGCCTCCTATTTCCTTGGCCAGGAATATCAGGAACAGGCATATATGCTTGTGTGCTCATGCAGTTTTTTAAAAGATTTTGAATGTTTACCTAAATAAATGTCAATGTAGATTATTCTTGAGTGGATTACGTGATTTTTAAATTTAAAGCTTTAGATTCCAAAATACAGAAGCATTGAGTTTGTTACTATTTCTTTGCTGCTTTGTATTTTCAGACTCCTTTAACTCTTCTGGAATTAACTAGTAGGAGACTTGAGAGTTTGCTAGCAGGACAAGATCCAGACATCAATTCAGGTAGGTGATGATACACATTTTTATATAAACCTCTATAAACCAATCAATTTATCATCAGTTAACAATCACAATTTTGCAGAGGCTATTCTTCCCCTTCATTACAAGTGAAACATTAAAGCAACTGGTGGCCAGCTCACCAAATGATTACATGATTGGTCCCTTCCAGCCCAAACCATTCTATTATTTTTTATTTTCATTTTTCACCAAACAATTACTTATAGGGAAATCAATGCAAAATGTGTTTCCTGAAGTGACTTGCCTATCATTTGGTTTGTGAATTTGATGTGATTTTATATTTATGAACAGCATTCTTTGTTTCTGCCACAAGACGCTAAAATTCTCATAGAACTTAGTAGTTTGAGGATCTAATAAATGTCTTGAGCATAGACTTTGATTGTTCAGTGTTTTGAAGAGCTCCCTTCCTTTTCTGGTTAACAAAATGTTTGTTAAGAGCTTAAGACTTGCAGAAAGCACAGTCTAGCCAAAAAGGTAGGCATTTGACGCTTGGTATGTAGCTGGGATTACTGTTTTCCTGCTAATTTATTTTAGAAGCTGAAATTCAATCTGGCCTTGCTGCCTAAAATATCTTTCAGCATCATGATTTAAAAGGATTTAAAGAGTTAACTAGGGTTAACTCTTAGTGGATCAGGGGATCCAGTATCCTCCCATCAGCCAGTCTCTCAGCCTCGACGTAGCAACCCACAGGAGCGGGGTCAGTGGGAACAGGTCTCCACCCGACAGAACAAACGCAAACGGAGCAAGTGTGCTACCTTGAGAAGTTCACCACCTACAGTGCACTTGCAGACTAGGTATGAGGCTCTGCAGGAGGAACAGGTCATCAGCAAGGATGA
>JAOXOE010000001.1:33411137-33435068 GCA_028565055.1 Phoeniculus purpureus | reverse complement strand
TGGATGAGGCTCTGGCCAGCCTTATCTAGGGTGGGGTGTCCCTGCCCATGGCAGGGGGATTGGACTAGATGATCTTTGGAGGTCCCTTCCAATCCCTAATGATTCTATGATTCTATGACTGGCTTAAAGGATTGGATTTTTCTGACTCGTTAGCCTTTGTCTTTGGACTTCTGTATTGCCAGTGCATTAGGGACCTGAGTAATGCTGTAAGTTATTGTGCCTTTTCATTCTGTAGTTAATAGAGCAGCTGCCTGAGAAGCAGTCTCAGTACAGAATCTCTTGCCATCTCTGGTGGGTTCTGGAATGTCTAAACTGTTTCCAGTTCAGTGTTCCAAGCTTTACATATTGTGTAGTCAAGGAGTACAGAAGATTAACAACAGAGGAAGGAGGTGCCCTCTCGGCAGTACTGGAGCCCATGTGGTCTCTCTCCATCAGGGCAGTGAATAGACTACTGAAGTACAATCCCTGTACAGCGTTCTCCCAGCTAAGTTTTGGAGTTTTGGTCTGTAAGCATATACAGAGCCCATGTACTTGTTGCAGTAGCTAGTTGGATCTAATAATCAGCTCTCCAGTGTGGCATGGTCCCACTTTTGTGTGCCTCGTGTTCTGGCATCATTTTCCCTTTTCTCACAGAGGAGACAGGAGGAAAATTTTTCCTGACAGCTACTGAGTGTTCTTAGCTGGTGAACTTCTGAAGTGCAGGTGGAAAGGCTGGGGGACCCTGGTCAGAAGAGGAGTCTTATCTGTTGCAGGAAGACTTGAGGGTTGGACTTGATGATCTGTTAGGTCCCTTCCAACCCTGGTAATACTGTGATACTATGAAGATAATCGTTAGGTCTGCTGGAAGTGAACAGTCCTAAAACCACCAAGGAAACTCTGGGATTGGTTTTAATGTAGTAACCTGCTTGAAACTATTGGACTGAAGGATTCATGAGTTAATCTCTACCAGAAGTTATTTAGGTTTCCCTTTTGAAAGAGCTGCATTTTCTTGATCTGACTCTACGAAACCATAAAAAGTTTTTCACATTTGGTGTATAACAGACGCCCTGAATCATGACAACTGAGCAGCACTGTTCTTACCATGGGGTATTTCTCATTACAGCTTCTGCTTGCGAGAACTATGTTGTCTCTTTGACCTGTAGGCTTGTTTGCAGTACAGAATCCTCTGTGACACTGCAACTGTAACACTGTGTTTCAGTTTTATTTTTGCATTTAATGTTTAGATGTTGGTCTAATCCTCAGTGGAGGGCAATATGTTTCATGTTTGTAGAGAATTGTAATCACTTAGTCTGAACCTCTGATTTCTTACAAAGGCTTTACCTTCTGTCAGCGTGTGACAACTACAGAATATGAAGATCAGAAACAACACACAAATCATCATCTTCTTGCATTGGTTCAAGAAATTGACAGTGACTCTACTATTTCTTTGAAGCAGAAGAAGAAATTAATCAAAGACTTCCGAAAATACCATTCTCTCACCTTCTGTAGTGGTTGTAAAGCTACATGTGAATTTTGTACTCCAAATGGTTAGACATGAATACAAGCATCTAAATATTTTTAAAATGGGAGACACATGTGAAAATTTCTTATTCTACAAACATTTTCTTCTTTTGTCATTTCATCTTCCATTACAGAAAACTACAACTATCAAAATTAATATGCTGCTAAGAAGCATTCATCCTAATTAATGACTTTTTAAAGCAAAATGTACTAATTACTTTTAAGTCAGTAATAACAGCGCTCTCCTTGTGTTGCTTTGACTTCAGTTTGACACTTTTTTCTTTCTGTCAGACAACCCCATGACTTTCTAGATGAGCCAAGTCTATGTTCAGAGCCACACTTTCGTTGATAACCAGTAAGGTTTTTAATCTATCTGTTCATAATCTCGCTGTAATTATTCTTACAGTGTAGTTTGACTCCTGTGGGTATTGTAAAAGTGTATGAAGTATGTTAATCCACTGCCCAGATCAAAGTGGAGTCAGGTGGCTCAGAGCCTTTTCCACTTGAGTTTAGAATATCTCCAAGGATAGCGGTGCCACAACCTCTCAGGTGACTCCTGTCCAGAGTTTTACAAACTTTGCAGCAGTAAGTAGATAACTAAATAAACCCACCTTATGTTTAGGTTGAATGTCTTGCACTTCAGTTTGTGCCCATTGCCTCCTGTTCTTTCATTGGCACCACTGAGAAATGTCTGGCTTAGTCTTCTTTACTCCCTCCCCTGAGCCTTTAGCCTTCTCAAGGCTAAACAATTGGTCTCTTCCTTGTATGACAGATACTTCAAACACTTTAATGTCCCTTTGCTGGACTAGCTCTGCTATGACCATGATTTTTTAAAGTGAGTATGCTTCTGTGATTGTGAATATGCTTTCTATCTAGTGATAGGACAAAGGGGAATGGTTTCAAGCTAAAAGAGTGTTTAGATTAGATCTTAGTAAGAAATTCCTCACTCTGAGGCTGGTGAGGCACTGGAACTGGTTGCAGATGACTCCTCTCTGCAAGTGTTCAAGGCCAGGCTGAATGCAGCCCATACGCTATTTGGTCTAGTGAGAGTTGTCCCTGCCCATGGCAGGGGGATTGGAACTAGATGATCTCTGTCCCTTCCAACCTAAATTACTCTATGATTCTTCAGTTATTTACATACTCAACTGCTCCTCAGCTGTGTGGTCAGATTAGCAGAATGCCAAAGCTTTCTGAAAACTATTTTGGGGAGTTTTTTGAGTCTCTTTGAATTGAGATGGTTACACTCTTAGATACAACCACATGTACAGGCAAGAGGTTGTGTTGAATATTTCAAGTAGCCTTATTTAAATGTCCTGGCCCTGTTAGAAATCAGTCAACATCTCTATCAATGTGTCACTGTTCAGGCACTTGTTAAAACTGACTGTCCAGGAAAAAATAAATAATTTCTGGAGGAGGAAAAACACTCAAATTTCACCTTTCTGCCTTAACTACTACAGAGCCACAAGTTCTTTCTTTAGCCCTATGTGTGAGTTTTGATCATTATTCCAGAAAAGGGAGCATGTACAGAAGTATGGCCATTGAGACTTGTGAGCAGTAAATTATTTCCTGATTCAGGTGTTGAGTAATAGGAGAAGGGAATTGAGTTTGGGGGCGTTTTCTTTCTCTTTCCTCAGTCCTTTCACTGGGTCTCACTCAAAATACTGAAGCTGGTAACAAGGAGGGTTGGTAAAACAATAATTTGTATCTAGATTGACTGGGAATTGCTTTGGGGGAAAATTTTAAAAAAGCAGATTCTTGCACTTTGTTACGTGATTAGAATTATCTTCTACTAATTTAAAGACAATAATAAAGTATTGCATTAAAATGTGATGATTCATTTAATAGTGCTTCTGCAGCTCAGTGGGTGTAGAATCAAATACCAAACCAAGGAAATGCTTCAAATGGACAGCAGGAGTTCATCACTGCCATGTGTTTTCCTTCTGACAAGAAGTCAAAACTGAAAGGAAGCTCTACTAATTTTTAATGTGCTGCAAGAAATGTCTATTTGTCATTGTAAGTATAAGGGCCTGCTCAACAGAACCGCTCTGGTGAACCACAGAATACCACTTTTCACTGTTACACATCCTTTCAGCAGGTTAGATTGGCGAAAAGCCAGCATGAGCTGGCAATCTAAAGTAAGAAAGATCATTAAAGAGGAGAGATAATCCCAAAACGCTTTGATTGAGACACATCAAAATCTCTGATTCTCTGTAGTTTTAATTTATGTACTGGCCTTATGCTGAGACCCCTGTGTAACAACAGTAACAGCTCGTGAGAACCTGGAATGTTGATCAGAAAATATGACTGTAACTGCGTGTGCTTAGCCAAAGTAGAAGAGAAATAGAGATACCTTCATATCCGCCTTCTATCTTAATGATCTCAGTGATCCCAGGGTCTCTTCCCCTGTTCACATTTCTGGCTCTTTATCAGTTTCCCTCGAGAAACAGTGTGTCGCCCAGAACAGTTTTTCAGACTACAATAGTATCTAGTTGTGCTTTAGGGTGCCCCTCTTCTGACGATTCAGCCAAATCAGATTGTGTAGAGTCTGTGAGGAGATCCTTGACCACTTGTCCTGGCTGTGGTTTAGATTTTCTTGCCAGCAAACTCACATTCAGTTTCACTGTGGGCGTGGTGGGCGGAGATATTACCGCCAGCCCAGGAATATGGGGTGTGTGAGAATTAAATGACTTATCTGTGGCAGTGGACCCTGTTTCTGCTGAACTTTGAACTTTTGGGGTGATAGCAGCGTAAACCGAGGCTGCCGCATTTCACGCTCCTCTTTGATTTCTCTGAGCATGTCCTTAATTAGCTGCCATAACGTAGCAAAGCCACACGCCTCGTCGTTGCTGTCTCGTGTCTCTTCTGCGCATGCCTTGGTGATTATGCCCCAGATCTGAGCACCTGTTTTCACGACTACCTATACTTATGCTAACAACTGTTCCAAAAATGACTCCACATTACCAAGGTGCCTTCACCTTTACCTTGGACAGCTGATGTTATCTTCTTAGGAAAGAATCTTATTTACTCAGCCACTGTTTAAAACAAAAACCAAAGAAAATCTCCACAACCTAACCCAAAAGCCCTTTACAAAGAGGACTTGTTCAAATTACTCTAGTCCCAACACCTAAGAATATGTTCCATACAATGGTCATGTTTGAAGTATACTACTCACATGGCTATTGATGAACATAACCACAAATAAAGTCCCTTATTTCTTTTGAGGATAAGCAATCTCAAAGACATGTTTTGAGATGTGTCTTAACATCCACTCAGTTGTATACATGTGTTAGATTAATATTTGTTTGGGAAAAAAAAAAAACTTGTAAAAAATCTTGATTTCTTCTCGCTATGTATTAGTGTCACACCAGTGGAAGCATTCAGTACTTTTATTGCCTCATGCATTGAGGTTTTCTGCAGTAACAATACAATGAAACTATCAGTAAAACATGAGAACATAATAAAACAACAATGAACATTATTTCATACTATTTGGCTTGTAAAACTTTATTTTTAAACTCTGAAAATTTTTCACAACCCACTTAAATATAGGAAAGCTAAAACACAATCCTAACTGGCAGAAAATAGGTTGTCATTCAAGGAGTTCCATTCTGAGTCAACAGTGGAATAAAAATGTATCCAAATATGCTACCTATATATCAAATTTCTCTTCACAGATATTGTGTCCGTGTTCTTCATAATCTTCTCTTGTTACTACCATATCTTCAAAATCATCATTTTCAGAAATGAGCTTCCCACCTTCCCAAGCATAAGTAATGGGGCTGCAAAATGAACAAAGTCATTGTTATGCATCTGTAAATTATTTAGAACAGAAGCATGCACTCACAATTCACAATACTTTAGCTACACCTATTTAAAAATGGTTTTTGATTGCTAAATCAAACCATCCAGCTCTGCACAAGGTCTGAAATTTCAGCAGGGCTCACTGACTGCTTTTTATAAAAAGCACAGGCCTCTTTAGAGGAGGGTGTGAAGAGGACAGGATATGGAAGTGCCCTTTTCATTTACATTTTTACTTTTGCACAGATTATGACTCTTTAATAATATTTTAAATACTTTCTTATAATACCTTAAAAAAGGATTATTTTTTGCACTTTCAAGATACACTGTTATCACAGTTGATAAAAAACTCTCCCTGTGCAAAGATGTTATCCTTGAAGTGGCTACATTACTAATGACGTGGCAGTTTATTTGTCCACTTAATGACAACATATTCTTATTTATCTGTTTACAGTAAAAAGACTGATCCTGAAAACATCTGTGTGCTTAACTCAATAAGCCAAAATACAGGGCAAGTAGGTGGTCTCTAATTCATTTGGTTTGTCTGAAAAGAGACTCACTTAAAAATCCTTATTGTTCAATTGGGGTTCCTTTGATGTTTAAATTAACCCCTTTACTCAACCTATCTTATCAGCAAAATAAATCCTTGTTTAATTTGTTCTGCTAAAGGACAAAGCTTGTTCTGCACAGTTTAGAACATACTTCTCAGGAAGAACAACAGAAACGTCATAATCAGTAGGAGTAAGACATCGAACTTCGGAATAAACCCGATCTCTAAAGCCTGGAAAAAGGGTGTTTCCCCCAGTCAGAACTATGTTCTTGAAGAAGTGAGGCTGCATTTCTGTAAAATAAGTAAATCTGTAGTTAGAAACCATGTTATATTTCAAGATTAAAGGGTTGAAGTTTTTTCACAATTTTATTCTGAATAAGAATACGGAAGTAAGAAGTAGGCATGGAAGAATTTTAGTCGTTAATGATTACATCTGTTAAACCGTTTTATTAAGAAATACAAAAACATGATCAATCATGCTCCGTTCTTTGCAATTTTTAGAATTTGTCTTCATTAAATAGTGTTTTGTTGCAGGATCTACTAAATGTCTGTCAACACAATTCCCCTTTTAAAAGGGATTTTAAATCATAATAGGTTTTAACAGTACAAAATAACACCACCATACTCATGTGGTACTGTAACACCTATGAAAGTCTGTAATAATAACAATTACATCATGTATACAATGAAAGATTTGATACTACTTTGATGCTTAAAATATTTGATGCTTAAATTCTTGAGTTTAGTCCATTTAACATTTTTCGTCAGGTTGGTTTTTCTCCTCTTCCAATGAAGAAAGCTATTTTGAAACACAACTAAAAGTAATTTCCAGTACATTCTATTGTCAGTGTTAAAGACAGCTCACCTTAGAAATGCATGTTAAGAAGACTACAGTAATTAGAGAATCACAGAACCACTAAACATCAGGGAGTGGAAGGGACCTTGAAAGATCATCTAGTCCAATCCCCCCACCACAGCAGGATCACCTAGATCCAGTCACACAGCAACATATCCAGGCAGGTTTTACATGTCTGTCTCCAGAGAAGGAGACTTCACAACCCAATTAAATGAAATCAGGGTAGAAACCAATCAATGATCCGCCACAAAACTATGCTTGCCTAATGATCTTGTATACAATCAGTTCTGGAGTACATGACACACACCACAACACCAAACACTTTGCAATAACTTAGAAACTAGGAAACTAGCATATTGAGAGTACCAAGACACTCTGGATGATAAAAAAAACCCAAACAACAACAAAAATTCCACCCAAACCAAAACACTAATTGCCCACTCTCTACTTTTCAAAATACTTTTAGGTTATACCTTCAGGTAAATTCTGAATGGAATCAACAATGGCTTCAGGAATTCCCATCTCTTGAATACCAATATCTGAAGGATGGAAGAGTATTTCTGGAACTGCAAATCTTTCATTTGTTAGACGAAGTATTTGTTCACCAGTCTTGTATTTTCCACTTAACACCATCTCTTCCCTTGGCTAAATTAAAGACATGAATAGTAGACATCGCTTAAGAAAAGAAATTACATCCGAGACTATTCAACTGATCTTTGTAATGTAGTACAGAGTTAGGCAGTATATTCTATATTAAATCGTATCATCAATAAATCCAATAATATATACTCTGGTATTAAATCTGAAGTGACCTTACTCATACAAACTGCAGTATTACCTGAATCAAAAGAAAACAGGCATATACAAGAGTGGCCTTAAAATATTGTGACTGCTTTTAAAACTATGGAAAACTCAAAACTTTTCAATACTATGGAAAACTTATCTTCGTTAGTATGAAGACTTTTCAGTCTTAACTATAACATGACTTAGAATCTTCTATCTATAAGGTTATTTAAATAAATTCAGAGAGACTTACAAAAAGTATCAAATCAGTGACAACATCTTCCAACTTCACAACCCAACAATAAGTATACACATAGGTTGTATGACAGAGCACAAGCATGGAGAGCTACGCATATGCAATAATAGAACATAAAATGCACTGACTGAAAAACAGCATTTAATTATAATCTCAACTGCCTAAGGAAAACTTTACTAATTAACACATAGCACAGAAAGAAGTTATAATGCAGCATTAGAAACAATGATCTTCCCAAGCTCTCTACTAGTCTTGTGCAGTGGAACAGTAAAAAAAATACTTCAAAACCCATGCTATCATTACCTTACAAAATCCTTTTTTGATTGTGCTGAAGTCTGGCAAAACATAATCCACCATTACAGTGTTTTCCTCTCCTTTCAATCTGAAAAAGAAGAATGCAAAATGCAACAGAATAAAGAAAACATTCTAAATCCCACCTATATTATACTGACAAGACTTCCTTTGACCTAACTGGAAAATGTTCTAATTATGAGTATAGTTTGCATAGCAGCATTGGATACATACTTGGCAATGTCCATGTCCTTGTAAAAGTCTTGAGAAACATAACACACATCTTCTTTCACTTGGTTAATTACATGTGTTTCATCCATAACATGTAGCTGCCTGTGAAAAACATCACAGAAGATTAAGAATAATCAAGTCTTAGCATTACCTGTCCAGTTTTTCACTGGAGAAGAGCAACAATAATTCTTATATCACTAAAGGTATAAAACCTACTGTCTCAATATCTAAAATTTTTTTTCAATTTAGAAATGGATTTCTGGCCTCCAGAATATTTCCCTATTTCACAGTTAAAGAAACACAAATGTCTACCTGCACTTGCCCAGTATCTCAATAACAATTACAGTCATCATCCTACAACTAGTTCTACCAGCAAAGACCTTTACCTAAAGTTCCATGCTAAAGCATCCTGATAAAACAGTGATCCTACTGAATTTTATTTATGGTATTAACAGAATCAGTTAGAAAAGTGTCTGATGATCTGCTGAGTCTTCACAGAAAATATGTAAGGATTTGTATAATTTTGGACCTCAGCAACTCCAAACTTAAAAATTAACAGTCTAATTAATCTTGCTCTTAAGATAACAGACCAAGATTCTCTTCTTCTCTAAACAGCATTTAAAATTCACAGAACCAGTAAGAATATCCCCACAGACTTCTAGATCATTTCATACCCAGTCTTAAGTTGACGATCAACATGCCATACCTGTAAGAGATTATCTCCTTCAGATGGTTGGTTAGGAGTTTTCCTCCAACATTAATCCTACAGAAAAGCAGTAACACAAGGAATTGTGTCATTATTAACTTCAGACTTAATAAACAATTCTTCTAGAAAACACATGCTGCTGTTTACCTGATGATTGCCTCTTTCTTCTTTTTACTTCTGCAGTAAGGTACAATGTGTGTAAAAGAATATCCACTATCCACAATGATGCAACATAGCTCAGATGGATTATCCCGGAAATACCTGTGTGCACTGAGAGCTCCTGCTGAAATACAGAAAATTCCATTCCATTCTTATATGAATATACATTTCTAGAATTTATACCGATATGAAAGTGTACTTTTGAATGCCTTTGACAGACTTCCAAGACCCAACTACTAATACTACAGCCAACACAGGAATTAATTTTGACACTGAACAAAACTAAGTATCATATACACCCCCATATACTCCTTGTCAGTCAGACTGATCACTCCACAATTTATCAAACCTATCTAAAGGAGTATCCTATGTCCAGCAATCTTTCAGAAGGGTTGTGATGTTAGCTGCACATTCCCAGTAAGATACAATACACTTCACAGCTGTGATGCTGCATTTCATTTGCTAATACAAAACTAAATCAGACCAAAAAAAACCCACCCACACCCCACTACAAAAATGGAAGCTATGAGAGGGTTCAGACAGATTTTTTGGTAGACTTTCTCAGAAGCTATCCTGTTTCAAAATCTATCTCTGTCATCCTGACTCTCCTCAAGTGGTCATTTGATACCCTCAGGAGTATGAGTATAGCTGGAATTTCTAAAAAACATAAAATATTTAATCTAGTTAGAACATATACAGGAGTGTACTGCTCAAGAGACAAGAAGAAACTGAAGCAATCTCTTTTTACTATCTTTATATATACATGTGTGTGCATGTGTGTATGCATGGTTATTTATTTACAAGGTTAACCTTCAAAATATAGAAAAACGAACTACATAGAGACAGACTCACCATTTACTCGAAGAACTGCTTGAAATTGATATTCTTCAAAAAGAATTTCATTCATGGATTCTTGTATAGAAGTGAAGTTAAAATAGGGTTCAGTAATAATAATATTGGTATCTACAAAATCCACCTATGAAAAACAAGGTTGTCATTAACAAAATTTAGAAATTACGTGTCATTACCATATTTTGCAGCAGTTGAAGATCACATAAATCTGGAGACATGATCACCACTAGCTGTATCTGTTTGTAGAAGCCAGGCTTAGAAAGTTCTAGTTTTTTTTGAAGATTTCATAAGCAGTGATACAACTTTTCAAATTCATGAGTAAAAACATAATGGAAGATTACACCTTCATGCTCCTGTTACTATCCTGACAAACCCTAATTCAATACTTTAAAGAAATGTCCATAAAGGAACTCTACAATGCTAATGTACACTAAATTTACATTAATCCTGTAAACAGAACTTTAAGGCTCTTCAACAGCTCAGCACTTGCATCTCAAAATTAATTAATAAACAAAGATGAAGTCCAATATCTAATCATCAAAGATAGTTACTTAACATGTATTCTTTTTGGCCTACTGACCAGGCTCATCACTCTCTTTGTATCACCAGTGCCTTCATTTCTAAACCATATTGTAGCTGTGTATGTTTTACTAACTTGAACTCTTAATTACATTTATGTGAATTTCTTCACATCTGTGAACTGAGCTCAATATGCAAGACTAAAAAAATGTAAATGTCTTCAAAATTCCTACACTAGAGTTCAAAGCAAGCATTTTCTTCAGCTTCCAAAAAAACCCCAAATCCCTGCGACTTCAAATTGAAGGCACTTTTCAAAGAGAACAGTAGGTCCCCAGTTCTAGTTCACATTCAATGTGCTTATGTTAACGCCATTAGTCAGTATTACCCTACAGAAAATCTTAACTGAAATTAATTAAATTTTAAAAATATTCTTACTTGATACATTTCTTTTCCAAAAAGATAATCCCACACCTGCCTCTGGACATCCCAGTTCACCAAATAACCCTGCAGGAATTTAGAAAACAGAATACATTATTTAGAAAACAAAATTATTCTTAAAAAGAAATTACTGGAAAAACAAAAGTCAAGTGATCGATAAACTGAAAATACGAAGAAACTTAAGATTACAAATGACTAAATTCATGTATCTTGCTAAGGAGTAAATGTTTCACAGGATAAAGAATGTCACCAGTATTACCCACCAGCATGCCAATTACTACACTACAAAACCAACGTTAATTGCATTTCATATATCATATATATATATTATTCTGCCAGCCTGACCTAGCTGTCAGGGGTGGCTACAGAGATCATCTTGAGTGCTGTCACACGGCACGTACAGGATAACCAGGTGATCAGGTCCAGTTTGTACAGCTTTATGAAAGCTTGACTAAACTCATCTTCTGTAACAAGGTGACCTGCTTAGTGAATTAGGTAAAGGCTGTAGATGTTTATCAGGACTTCAGTAAAGCCTTTCATCCACTTCCCACAGCATTCTCCTGGAGAAACTGCTTGCTCATGGCATAAGCTTTGTTAGGTAAAAAACTGTCTGGATGACAGAGCTCAAATTACAGTGGGGAACAGATTTCAATCCAGTTGGTGGCTAGTCACAAGTGGTGTTCCCCAAGACTCAAGCATTGGAGCTACTCCTGTTTAAAATCTTTATCAATTATTGAGAGGGAAAATGATCCAAGAGGATCTTATCCAGATGACACCAACACAGCTTGGGAATGTTGATCTGCTTGAGGTTAGGGAGGCTCTACAGAGAGACTTGGACAGCTTGGAACCATGGGCTGAGGCCAGCTGTATGAGATTCAAGGGCAGCTCACAGTATACAGAATATGAGCCAACAGTGTGCCTAGGTGGCCAAGAAGGTAAATGGCACCCTGGCTTGTATTAGAAATACTGCTGCTAGTAGGAATAGGGAAACTATTGTCCCCCGGTACTCAGCACTGGTGAGACTGCACATCAAATACGGTTTTGGGCACCTCAATACAATAAGGACAGTGAGGGGCTGGAGTGCATCCAAAAGAAAGACAACAAAGCTTGCAAAAGGTCTGAGACACAAATCTTGTGAAAAGCAGCTGAACGAACTGAGGTTGTTTAGCCTGAAGACAAGGAGGCTGAGGGAAGACTACCTTACTGCTCTCAGAGGAGGATGGAGTGAGGTGGGGGTTGGTCTCTTTTCCCAAGTAGCAGCTGATAGGATCAGATGACAAATGTTACTCGAGGGGACAGAGTGTGCTGGAGTTATTTAGAAGACTTGCACAAACAGTGCTCAGTGACACAGTTTAGGGCTGGATTTGGAAGTGCTAAATTTGCAGTTGAACTTGATGATTTTAAGGGTCTTTTCCAACTTCTGATTCCATGATAGTTAAACTTCTCATTGTATTCTTGTATACACTACATAGAACCATGTAGTTATGGCACACTATATGAAAAATACCCTTTAAAAACCCAATTTACATTTGGCCATAATGATAAACTCAGTATATCTTACTTTCTGAAAAGGGAGAATGTAAAAGAGACCGGAGGGATCTTTAATTTCATCCAGTTGATTAGCCGTGAAGGTTTTCAAGCGTGCAGTCTTCGATCTGAATTGACAGTTTGGAATGACGCTGGAAGACATTGGAAGGTTTTACAGACACATTCACTGACTTTGCTTCCATTAACAGTAAACTTTCAGGAGTTTTTTTGCTCCCGGTTTGGTTTTAATCCACTTATTGGAACCAGCCACGAAGGCAATCTCCGATTTCTGACACCTCCAGTGCAGACGAGGCACCTTTTAGAGGTACAAAACACACAGAGACGGACAGAAAGACAGACACACACACTCCCCACTAACACAGCCACCCCACAGTAACGCAGGGCCCCCGCCTCTCAGCAGCCAGCGCAGGCGCGTTGGGGACTGTCACCCCGTCATCGGCTGTCAGCGGGAGGAAAGGGAAGGGGAGGAGAGGGAAGGGGAAGGGGAGGAGAAGGAGGGAAAGGGGAGGAGAGGAAAGGGAAAGGGGAGGGGAAGAAAGGAAAAGGGGAGGAGAGGAAAGGAAAAGGGGAGGAAGGGCCCCGGCGGAGCGATACGGGGGCGCCCACCCGCCCGTGCCGTGCCCTCACCTGACGTTCGCGTGGCTGTAGCCGATCTTGGCGTTATAGGCGCCGTTATCCAGCACCAGCGTCGCCATGTTCCCCACGGCGCCGCCGCCGCCGTCCCAGTACTGATCCGCCACCGCCGTGGGTCTCTATGGTGACCATAGAGCGGACGCGGGAGCGCCGCAGGAGCCCGCCCCTACGCCGGTGACGCTCGCCGGTCACGCGGCGCCGGTGACGCTGGCGGGGTGGCGGAGGCGACTGGGCAGGCGCTACCCGGAAAGTCCCGCCGAGGAGACCGGTGGCGCGGGAGAGGAGCCAGCGCCGGGACCGTTCGTTGCGTCTCCAGTGCGCCTGCGCGGACGCCGCCACACCCCCAACCACTGCCTTTCCCCACCCTCCCACCGACCTCTTCTTCCCTGGGAGGGCACTGCGCTGCCACCCTGCGGCGGCCGCCGGTCAGTCGTGGCCCTGCTGGCAGCGGGACCGCGGAAGCCCTTCAGTAGAGTGTGCGTAGGGTTAGTGACAGCCCTTCGCACCGGCTCTGGGCTGAGAAGGCGTCGTTATTGTCTGCTGTGTTAAGTATTTAGTCATTAAAGCAATTAACGCTCTTTTACAATGAAATTATAACTAATTCAGTGCTGTTGGAGTTTGCTGTTCCTGGCCAGCTTTGTGGGTTTTTGGTGAATCAAGTTGAAGTTCTGGAGCAGGTCTGAGAAAGACAACAGGGTTGGTAAAGGGTCTGGAGAACAGGCCTTATGAGGAGCAGCTGAGGGAGTTTATCTGAAAGAGGAGGAGAAGGAACCTTGAGAGAAGACCTTACTGCTGTCTACAGCTCCCTGGAAGGAGGTTCTAGAGAGGTGTTGGTCTCTTCTCACAAGTAACAAGTGGTAAGACAAGAGGAAATGGCCTCAAGATGTGCGAGGGAAAGTTTTGATTAGAAGGTAGGAGAAACTTCTTTATTGAAATCTTTACTGAAAGGGTCCTCAGGCATTGGAACAGGCTGCCCAGGGAGTAGTTAAATTATTGTGGATGTGTTTAAAAGGTTTGTAAAAGTAGAGCTTAGGGGCATGGTTTGTCATTAGGCTTAGAAGAGAGAGCTTAATGGTCGGACTCAGTGATCACAGCCCAGGATGAAAGAGGCCTCAAAAGGTCATCTGGTACAACCTCTAGCAACAGGGTTTCTACCACGTCCCTGGGGAGGTTATTCTGGTAATTGATTGTTCTCACTGTAAAAAAGTTATTTATATCTGCATGACCTCTTTCTCCTGGTGCAACTTAAGACTTCAATGCCTTTCGTTTTCTTCTTGTGAAGAGAGCGCCTCTGTCCTCTTGTAGCCACTCATAAGTACTGGAATTCTCTGATAATGTCTTCCCTGTGCTATCTATTCTCGAGGGAGGTAAGTCACAAAACTCCTTCAGTCTTTCCTCACTGAACAGTTCTCCAGCCTTTCAGTAATCTTCATGACCTTCATTTGGACCCTCTATTGTCTGTCTACATCTTTCTAAATTGTGGAGACCAGAACTGGACACAGTACTCTCAGGTGTGGCCTGACAAGTACTTAGCAGAGTGGGATAATCACAATTCTACCTCTGCCTCTGTGGATGCAGCGCTGGACCAATTTGCCTTCCTTGCTTGCTGCTATTCAGTACAGTCTCCAGCAGAACCCCCAGGCCCCTTTTGGCAAGGCTGCTTCCCTGCCACACAGCATATGCTGGGCTCTTTGGTTATGTTATCTGGGATGCAGGATCTTCTGCTTGTCTTTGCAATTAATTTTGCTTTATGTTTTACTCACCATTGCTAGTATCTTTGTTATCCAGTAAAACAGAAAGTGCATTACAATTGTGTATCTGTATGTAATTTGCTTTCCCAGAAATACCAGAACTTAAAAATAACTGCTACTCTGTGTGATTACTCTTTGCCCTAGCAAATATCAAGAGTCTTTCCATGAGCCAGGATGTTCAGCAGAACACACAGCAATCTGATTTTAGACCAATCCTCTTTATGTGCTTGTCAAGTATCTTAAGAACAATATCCTTAATCCCTACTTTAGCAGCTACATTCTTTGGTTCTTGAGGAAAGGTCACAGGAATTATCAAAAGCCTGTTTTCCTGTTTCAGGAACTTCTGGATTCTTTTTAAGATCACTATAAAATGGTTGTTCTTCTTTACCCACTGATAGGTATCATAATAGTAAATTTTGTTTTTGTAATAGAATCACAGAATCATTAGGGATTGGGAGGGACATCGAAAGATGATCCAGTCCAATCCCCCTGCCACAGCAGGATCACTTCACTGGAGAACTTATACAATCAGAATCACTCTGGGTTGGAAAGGACCACCTGATCATCCAGTTCCAACCCCCCCCACCATGGGTAGGGACAGGCCACCCTAGACCAGGCTGGCCAGAGCCCCATCCAGCCTGGCCTTGAACACCTCCAGGGATGGGGCCCCAACCTCCTCCCTGGGCAACCCATTCCAGGCTCTCACCACTGTCACGGTGAAGAACTTCCTCCTCACATCCAATCTAAACTACCCAGCTCCAGCTTTGCTCCATTCCCCCCAGTCCTATCGCTACCTGCCATCCTAAACAGTCCCTCCCCAGCCTTCCAGATACTGGAAGGTCACAATAAGGTCACCTCAGAGCCGCCTCTTCTCCAGACTGAACCCAAAATGCACACAACAGAACTGTGACAAGTGCACACTAGTACAGAGAAATATAAAATAAGACTCTTAAAATCACATTTTTACTGTGTCCCTTTATTAATAATATAAAACACTTATGAAGATTACTTAGACATACAATAAAAAATAATTAATAGCTATTGCTAACTTTGCTGAGTGAAAGGCAGAATGAAGGAGAAAATAAAGGTGAAAGCCAGTAGTTAATAAATTACTTTAATCTCTTCTAAATACTATCTCCAGCTCTATGAAACTTCATCTGTTGCCATTCAATGACTTGCATTGACTTTGGAGATACTTTTGCTTTGGGGGATTTCTTTATGACCTGCAGGACAAGTGTGAGGCTTTTAGCAGTTCACTTAGTTTTATGTATAGTGGATGATATACATAAATCTTTAAAATATCTCAGAACTGAAGACGGGACATTTACTGCAATGGCTAACTGAGGGCAACTCACATACATATTTACTGAGTTTACAGATTTGCCTACATATTGCTTTGCTGCTCCTGTTCATATTTTCTGTGGTTGTTGGTAGAGTACCTAAATGAGACAATGTCAGTAACATAGCAAGGATGCATAAAAAGGACTTTCAAGTGTCCACATGGTAGCAAACCTTAGCAATAGCTTAGAATAGGTCTTTTGTGATTGTCATGATTTGGGGCTGGGCTGGCCACTAGACAAATGACAGATGCTCTCTGTTAACTCCTTTCCCTCCCTGAAAAGAAAGAGAATCACAGAATCATTAATATTGGAAGAGATGTCCAAGATCATCAATTCTAACCATCAGTGCAATTGCACCACACCCACTAAATCATGTTTCCTAATCACAGAATATTAAGGATTGGAAGGGACATTGAAAGATTCCCCCTGCCACAGCAGGATCACCTAGATCAAGTCACACAGGAATATGTCCAGATGGGTTTTAAACATCTCCAGAGAAGGAGACTCCACAACCTCCCTGAGCAGCCTGTTCCAGTGCTCTGTCACCCTCACCGTGAATAAAATTCCTTCTCATATTGATGTTGAACCTGCTATGTTCCAGCTTACACCAATTGCCTCTTGTCCTATCATTAGATAACACTGAGAAGAGCCTGGCTCCATCCTTCTGACACCTACCCTTCACACATCTATAAATATTAATGAGGTCACCCCTCAGTCTTCTTTTCTCCAAGCTAAAGATACCCAGCTACCTCAGCCTTTCCTCATAAGGGAGGTGTTCCACTCCTTTCATCATCTTTGTGGCTCTGATGCTACATCTACACATTTTTTTAAGACCTCAAGGAACAGTGACACCACCACTTCTGTGGGCAGACTGTTCTTCACCACTCTTTCAGTGAAGAAAATTTTCCTAATGTTTAATCTAAACCTCCTCTGGCACAACTTGAGGCCATTTCTTCTTATTCTATTGCTAGTGACTTAGGAGAAGAGACCACCCCCTCACACACACACCTCTCTATAACCTCCTTTCAGGTAGTTGTAAAGAGCAATAAGGTCTCCCAACAATCTTCTTTTCTCTAGACCAAAAAATGTCAGTTCTCTTAGCTGCTCCTTGTAAGACTTTCCCTCCAGGCCCTTCATTAGCTTCATTGTTCTGGGGCAAAATAATGGAGACACGCTTAGAAACTGGAAAAGAAACTACAGATGCTTTACTGAAAATAATAACAAAATATATACCATACAAATGCTGAGCCCAGCCTACCTGCTGGCAGTTATGTTGCCATCACCACTGATGCTGTGGGCAGACACTGAGGAAGCCCCACATTGAACTCAGCCCTGGACTACACTCAGCAGCAAATAAAGCCAGATTGACAGGCAGGGTAAGGGAACTGGATTCAGGAATGTACAGATTGGGATAAAAGGCAGAACAGACAGAGTCCTCCTTGGATACCAACCATTAAAGAGGCCAACCCTTGTAGCCCTTCAGCTTTATAATGTCTGAATGTCTGTGGAATAGAATACCTTGTTAGTCAGTTTAGGGTCACCTGTCCTGACTGCTTCTCCCTGTATGTGTGGCCTTTGACTTATTGTACCCCCAATGTGGTACACAAGATCAACAGTGACCTTGGTCTTAAAGGGAGCAAGTATAAGCAAGAACCTTTCTGCACACCAGTCCTTGGTAGTAACTAAACATCAAGTGTCATTACTTGTAGAAGTAGATACTGTCTGCAAAAATACTCAGAGAGTGCAGTTACTTAGGGAGACTGAGCTGAGAAATAAAATCACGGAACATAATTTGTTCTAACTCAAACCAGGACATTAATGCTCTTTGAGTAATGGTCTGTCAGACTGCTTAAGCCTTGCACATCTCCATTTGAAGAGAGACCATTATCTTTTGCATTATTGATATGAAGCCATGCCAAATTTCTCATTCTGCAGGTATGAAGCAAAGCACAAGAGCAGAGTCTTGGTTGCTAGAGGAAGAAATCCTACATAGCAATGGTTATTGCTAAGGAATAAGCCACTCTTTCCTGTTTGTGGTTATCACATTAAGGTGACAGCTGATGACATTCTCACAAGGTTTTTCGTAACTGGTTGCCTTCCTCTGCTCAGAGGTGGAGTCACTATCAAGCACCATTTTTTACATAGCAGTGGTCTAATTATGAGCACAGTAGCAGAAGTTAATAGCAGTCCGCAGTCTAAATAAACATAGTCTGGGGATACCCTGATATTAATTTGCATCAGTCACATGCTCTGTGCAAACCAAGAGATAGGCTGGACTCATCACATGCCTTCCTAATTACCTGTCAGAGGAGGGTTGATCTGTGCATTCTCCTTTTTCCTTTATTCAGTATGCTCTAAGGGATGGTGGGCAACTTGAGGTCACAACTCAGATCATCCTTGCCTACAGGAATATTTCTGTTTTCCAGTTCTGATGTTAGTGAAAAACCTCTGGATGTTCCCTTTTCTGCCAGAGCTATACTTGCAGGACACTTGAAAGGGGACACAGAGCATGTGTTCTTGATGAGAGCTGATTCATCATTATGATTAGGAAAGGCTGAGGGAGCTGGGTCTCTTTAGCTTACAGAAGAGGAGACTGAGGGGTGACCTCATTAGTATTTATAAATATATGAAAGGTGGATGTTAGGAGGATGGAGCCAGGTTCTTCTCAGTGTTATCTAATGATAGGACAAGGGGTAATGGGTATAAGCTGGAACACAGGAGGTTCCACACCAATATGAGAAGAAACTTCTTCATGGTGAGTGACAAAGCACTGGAATGGGCTGCTCAGGGAGGCTGTGGAGTCCGCTTCTCTGGATATGTTCTTGTGTGACTGGACCTAGGTGATCCTGCTGTGGTGGGGGGAATTGATTATCTTTTGAGGTCCCTTCCAATACCTAATATTCTGTGATTAGCACTGTTTCTCCAAGGTACTAGAAGAATTCTTTTCTAGTTGAGAGAATAGAACATAAACTGGAATAAAAATGTCAGCTTCATACACAGCTCATTCCCACTTTATAAATCTCTAAATAATATAATGGGGTCAGTATTACACAACTGACTGATTTTTAAATGCCTGGAAAAAAATCAATTGAAAATGTTCATCTCCTGACCTATTTTTTCTATTACTGCTTCATATTTCTGACTTAAAGGTCCTCAGGGGTTTGGTTCATTGCATGTAAATTATTAATTTGTTATGTATATGAGAAGCTAAGAAAATCGTATCTGGTGCCTCTACTCTGTAGCTGTAGACTCTATGATAGAGTCAGCAAGGCATCCTTCATGCAGAGGTCAATATAATAGTTGTACAATTGTTTTGGTTTTGTTTCCAGTTAACACCACTGTTTATCAGACTTGGTTACTCACCACTGAAATTCTTCAAGATAACTTTTTCTGAATGAGAAACCCCCAGAGAACAGGTGTCTAAATTAACAAAACTAATCCAAGATTAGTTAAATCTAAAAATGAAATTCAATTTTTATCTAATTTCAAATTTTGCTACAGAATGAGCATCTATTCTCTCAAAGATGAAATAACTTGCAGGTGTTATAGTTGCCACAGATACCCAGTCACATGTAAGCACCTAAGGAGCAACCTAATTTTATAAGCCTGTGGATTTGAGTATAATTGCTGAGAAATTTGGGTTAAGGGAACGAGTACATATGTGTATATATAAACTTATTGTAATTCTTTATGAAGTTCTGTTAGTAATCTTTTTCTTCTTATCTGGCCTTGTTCATTTCGTGTGGTACTGTAGGAGCAACAGCCATCCTGGCTTTCAGCTGGGCCATGACCAGGAGCTCCAGGAGAAAACGTGTAACTGTTTGGGCAGAACTTGCTGCCCGGACAACTCTTTCACGTTCCTCTAGAAGAACAGATTACAGGATCGAATTTATTGCTGCTGGGTTTGTCTGCAAACGAGCTAAAGGAGTTTACCTGAAGTACTTTAAGTAACTTTAAATATTGCTCCTGTGAATGAGCTCTGCAGATCACTTGGAAAGAACGTGATGTGCAGGTATTAATGCCAAGGGTTAATGCCCGTAAGCATTACAACCTAGTTTTGCCGATGGTTTTTTGTCGTTATTCTTGTTGTTACACATAACACCTTTTATTGGCACTTCGCAATAGATTTTCAACCAAAATAACAGCCAGTACCTGTCACTGGGGGTACAGGAGGGCGCGGGCTGGGCATAGGGCAGGGGACACGTTGCATAGGCGGGAGGGACCCACCAGCGGGGACGCAGAGAGCCGCTTCAGAGCTTTGGCGATCGGAAGGCTGAAGAGGGAAGACAGCAGCAGTTGGCCCGGAAGAGCGGAGAAAAGGCGGGCGGAGCGAGCGGAGACTGAGCCAGCAGCGTCGACGACGTACATGGGGTCTCCGAGCAAGCGACGGCAGAGTCGCCCCTTCCCCGCCTCCGGCTGCGGCTCCCCGTACAGGGCGGTGGCTGCGGCTGCGGCCCTCCCCGTCACCGCCCCGCCGCCGCCGCCCCCCGTCTCTAGGTGATGTTGCAGCCAAGATGGCGGAGGGCGTCGAGTGAGCGTGAGTCGCGGCTCCGCTCCTGGCGGTTTTCCCGCCTTGGGTAGAGGGAGGTGGAGGGATGAGGCTCGTCCCCAGTCCCGGCTGGTCGTCGTGAGGAGGGTCGCGGACCTGCGGACACCATGGCGGGGATTATCAAGAAACAGATTCTGAAGCATCTTTCCAGGTCAGTGGGGCACTGTGCCCCGTGGGGGCTGAGGGGTGCGCGGCCTGGAGGGGGGGCGACGGCGGCAGCTCCCGGTCCTGCGTCTCCGGGCAGAGAGACAGGGAGATGTGGCTCCGCTGGCGCGGAGGGGCGACTGGAACCCGGCGGTGACAGGCGCAGAAGTGGCCCTTGGCCCATGAGCCCGGTGGTGCCGGCATAGGGGGGCGAGCCGAGCGCTCTGTGTCCCTGGCGCAGCTGGGAGGCACCGGGTGAGTCCCTGCGGGGCTCCGGTCGCCTCACCGCAGGAAAGACCGTGCCTGCCCCGGCGGCCCGAGCTGAGCCAAGCCGGGCAGGGGCTGCCGTGGCCGCGGCCCGATGGCGGGGGGACCTCCTCCCCCCTCCCCATCCCGGAGCAGCCCGTTGCGGCGAAAAGGTGGAAAAGGGGAAAATCCCCAAACCCAAAGCCGGATTTAGACCAGCCGCCCCCTCACCAGTGCTGGCCGGGGTGCGGGAGCTCGGCCCGTGCGCTTGCGGGTCAGGTCACGACATCTAAGCTCTGGCACACGCAGGTGAGGCCGTGTGACAAAAGAGATGCAACCCGGTGCTCGCAAAGGGATGGAACAAGTCGGTCGTTTTCTGTGTGGCCGCAGTGATATCTAACACGCCTCGTGGGTTAAACCGAAAAAAACCCGAACTATAAAACCTACTCCTACTGTAGAATTTTGTAGCTGTCAATATCGTGTGCTTGAGAGATGAAAAAAGCTGTGGAAAGTACAGTCTGGTTGGTCCAGTTTTAAAAAGCCACGTTGCATTTCTCCCATTCTAAAGGGAAACAACGCACTAGGTACTTGGTCTGTCACCATGCTGCAGTGTTGTTATTCTTCAGAGTTTACTTTTAGTATAAAAAATATAACCTGAGTTACTGATCTGTTGGTTCCTTATTTTTTCCAAATGATGTATTCTGGTTTTGGGGGGGATTTCTGAAAGACATTTATTTTCATCGGTGCTAATAAATAGAGAAAATAATACAAAATGCAGGACAGATTGTTATCTGACTAATCTGTGATGATGCACAGACAAAACACAATTCCCATTCAAAATCCTTTGATATCTATTCAGTAAGGATGACATATGAAGCAAAACTCATCACTCTACGCATGAGTTTTGTATTGTTGGGAATGCTGGTAAAGGAATCTTGTCTTCACATGAAAATAACTGAGCACTGTGCGAATGGAAATACCATACAAAGATGTCATCAGCGGCAGCCTTGAGTCAGTTTTCTAATCAGAAATGTGCATGGAATTGCTGGAACTCGGCTGGCTGATGCAGCTCTTACTATAGTGCTCTTTAGCAAGCCATGTGGAAAGAGAAGTGAACTGTAGTCTCTGTCCTACAGGTTGAAGTCTAGAATGTGTCTAGTAACTGGGTTTGAGTAAAAGGAGCTGGGTTTTTTGCCTAGTTCTTTGAATAAACAACTGCATGGGTTAGAATTAAGTGCTTTTTAATGTTGATAAGTTTGTGTTTGCTTTCTTGTGTGATGTGATAATGCTAATTCAACAAGACTGCATTAGTTGGCAAATTCTGTCATTTTTAAAAACTTACGGGATGTATCTAGAAGTTTAAGCTCTATGGCCTACTATGTTGACATTAAAGGAATGTTTTTATTAACTAAAATACAGACGGAGTTAGTATTAAGCCCCTTGTGAATCACATGATCAGATAATACCTTTTCTTCCTGCAGAACTGGTGCTTCAGTTGTTGCAGAAGTTGGTTACACAAGAAAGCAGAATTAACTTCAGCACCTGTAGATCTGGTGGCATTTTAATTTCAGGAACTTTGTTCTACAACAGAAATGATAACGTTGTTCTTTGCTTCAGGATTTTCTTTAATATATATTACAAGAGCATGAATAAGTTAGGCTTTGCACGCTGTTTTATTTTTATATGGAGCCTAATACACAAGGAATGTCCTGTAATACAGATGGTGCCAAGGGACACTTTCAGTTTCTACTCTATTACTCTTTCGCTTCCTGTTCTGCAGTTTTTATGGTTTGTTGAAACCCAGTGCCTGTTTGCCATCTTCAACAAAGCAGGTATTAGTGGCAGAATTAAAATACATTGAAATAAGTCAATATATATTAAAGGGAGATGGAAAGAATTATCCTATTAACTCAATTTCTTTTATTTTTTAACGATTGTATTTGTACTTATATTTGAACAAAGCTAAATCTATGTACTTAAAAGAATAAAAAGAAGACACAGATTTGTATTGGCAGTTACAGAGAAGTACTTTCCTTTTATTCCCACAAATAAAGGAACTATGGAATAGTTGAAGCTGGATCTCTGGATCTTGTCTTGCTCCCCCAAATCATAACTGGTTTAGCATATTTGCCATGCAGATTGCTGCAGTATCTGTTACTCATGTCTTACCAATTTTCAGTCTTTTTACTATGTAAATACAAATGTATTGCAAATGTAAATGCACTCTGTCATTCAGCAATTTAGTTTGCAGTGCTTTAGATAAATGGATACGGACACTGGTGTTGTGAAGGAGGCTTGTTTGAAAACAACAAGAAGAGAAAACCTGAAGTGCATTTTGGAACGTTTTTGCCTTTGTAAAAGATTTTTCTTATTGCTGTGTCATAACAGTGAAGATCGTAAGGCTTATTTACTCAGCTTGTAATGAACCTGTAGTTTACATCTGGATCTATTCTAGTTACGTATTTCCGCTTCTTATAGGGCAGTTGGACTAGATGACCTTCAGAGGTCCCTTCCAACCCAATACATTGTATGATTCTATGATCTGGTGATGAATTCTTAGCTTTCTCATAGTCTTAGAAAAACTTGTATTTTAAAAGCTGTGCCCTCTGTCTTCAACACATATTGCTTTTCTCCAAGGCTGTGAAAGAAATGAGAATGAGGAAAGCGGGGCCTACAGAAAAGCTGGGGAGGGACTTTTTAGGATATCAGGTAGTGACAGGACTAGGGGGAATGGAACAAAGCTGGAGCTGGGTAGATTTAGACTGGATGTGAGGAGGAAGT
>JAOXOE010000001.1:33354063-33411037 GCA_028565055.1 Phoeniculus purpureus | reverse complement strand
AGAGCCTGGAATGGGTTGCCCAGGGAGGTGGTTGAGGCCCCATCCCTGGAGGTGTTTAAGGCCAGGCTGGATGAGGCGCTGGCCAGCCTGATCTAGGGTGGGATGTCCCTGCCCATGGCAGGGGGATTGGGCTAGATGATCTTTGGAGGTCCCTTCCATTCCCTAATGATTCTATGATAGCAGGGAAATGAGTTCTTGTCTTGTTCTTTAGAATATGCGATACTTGGTGTAGGATAAGAAAATAAATGCTATCTGCTGGGAGGTGAGTTTGTCATTCAGTGCCTTGACGTTTTATCAACTCTAGTTTGTGTTGTTTTTTTTGTGAACGTGTATGGTGTTAATGATTTCTGGTAGGGTTCTAGATTGCACTGTGCAAGTTTGCAGTAGTGTTCCTGTTGTGCTCTCTGTTTATAATTGGATCCACCATGAGGGTTGGAATCTGGAGTTGTTTGGATCCAAGATATTGTCACAGTTCAGGTGTTGATGACACAGACTTCTAAAAGGGGTTTTTCAGGTATTTTTTGATTTGAGTTTTTAGTATCGTTGATTTGAAATTCCCTTCCTAATTGATGACAGTCTCAGTCTTCTGTGTAAGCATCTGTAATGCCCACATCTTTCTGTAAAAAGCACCTCAGTTAGATATTCACTCTTAAGTTTACCAATGATAACACATACTTTAAAGAAGTTTTATTCTTTGTTTGAATCTTTTTGCTGTTTTCACAAAGAAAACAGACATTTAGAAGTCTGGAACTTGGTCTAGGTGATTCTGCTCTGGCAGGGGGATTGGACTGGATGATCTTTTGAAGCCTCTTCCAATCCCTGATGTTCTGTGATTCTGTGAAGTGTTTGGTATGGCATGAAACTCAAATTGTTTTCAGTTTGTATCATTACTTAATGTTCTGTATGAACTTAGACCTCCTTTCCTCTTGCTTGCCTGAAACAATAGATGTAAAAATACTGAGGTTTCAATAACACAAAAATGCAGTAAATTTTGTGAGAGTTTATTTCACCTCATGGGTGGGAAAAGATTCTAAACTACACAGGAAGATTTGTTTTACAAAGAACAGCCTACTGACTGTATGGATATCAGGAGTTAGCTGGTCTTGCTATAAACTATGATACCTACATTGACTGGTATGGCTTCACTGATACATGCCCTGTCTAAATATTTGACCTGATGTTACCCTGCTCGTACCCTAGTAAGACATGCCTGTTTGCTGAGGCATGTTTCCTTCTCAAGGAATTTGAGGTGACTCCTTTTTAAACTCTAGCGATGAAACACCTTCATTTGTCAAGAATGGACTTGTTTTTTCCTGTAACTAAACATCCCAAGTTGTTTGGATGAACTTTAAATCTTTTTCCAGTAACAAAAGAAGTAGGTTTTTTTGCTTATTTCCAGTCTTGTGTATTCCACTTCTATTTCACTTTAAGTCTGTGAAAGCTATCCAGTTCTTCTAGCCAGCCAAAGGACACAAGGTGTGTACTTTGCCTAGAATAAGTGTAAACCAGCTTCTCTCTTTGCTTGTACTGAAGACTTTATGGAGTGTATTCTATGTGACTGACTTTATTGCCTTGTGTAGAGTGTAGGGAAAAATCACAAAACATAGTTTACCTACACAATCTGCATTGTTCTGAATGAATATGTGTGGAATCCAAAGGCTTACAGAAAGCATTAACATGATGTCTGCTTGAAAAAATGCTGCACCTAGGGAAGGAACAAGGACTACCTGTCTGAAAAAGGACAGGTAGTAAACCAGAGCTGCTTGGGAAAGCAGAAAAGAAAGAGGAGAAAAAGCAACTTAAAGTTTCATTACAACCCCGTATTTTTAAAAACCCTTATGTTTAAAATTCAGTACTTTTTACATTTAAATGGAGACTACTCACCAAGACTTTTGTCTGTGTGAATGTGTTGTTAATGTTCTAATGAGCATAAAGGAATCAATAAATGCATTTTGTAGCAAAACTAAAAAAAAAAATATTGCTTTTTGCAATGTTTTTGTTAGTAGCTTCATGAATTGTATTGCGTTTTAAGCTTCTGTAACAGAGTGTCTTCCACAGTGCCAGACTGAAGCCATGGTGCTTTATGAAATCATAAAGGTATTTTGGTGATAAAACAGCAATAACGTATTTGTTGGTGCAGTTGTTAATCATTACATTTATTAAGTTTTAATAATCAGTCTTGTGATATGTTTAGAATGATCTCTTATGCTTTCAGTGACATTTGGGTTAATAAACTCACAGAATTTGGCTTACACTTAATTTCAGTTTATTTTAACACTATTTTTTTTGCAAATGTATTATAAATCTGGATGCTGATTCTGGAGACATTTATATGTACCTCGGTTGAAATCAGACAAATCTTATGTATACATAATAAAAATTAATGCATTTGCAACATCAACATGACTTACTACACAAGTAAAAAGCTGTTATTATGTGATTGCTTTCTTGAAGTGATTTTCTGAATATCTTTACTGGCAAATAAGTTTCAGAATGAAAATGATGTTGAAGATTTCTTTGTGTTCGATTAGTTGAAATACTAGTCTGAAGGATTCTTAGGAAAAAGGATATTTAAAGAATTCCATGATGAAAAAAGCTGTGTCTTATGTTCAAATGATTATGGAATACTTTAGAATCAAAACAAAGGCCACAGTTACATTGGAGTTTTTTTGAAATTTGGTATTTCTTTTGCCAAGGCCTTGGTTGAAGTTTTTTATATCAGAAGAGGTATTGGTGTATGTACTAAATTTAACATACAAAGGGAGGGTTGCTTGTTAAAATGTTTTATTTTATCTTTTCTTCCACCAGCAGATTGGAGAAAGGAGATCAGATAATTTATGATGAAACATTAACAGAATTATAGGGGCTTTTACAGATTTTTTGCAAATCGTGAGAGTAACTGAGAACAAGCATTACATGAGGCATCTAACAGGTTTTAGCTGCTTGTTGGGGAACCCAGGTTCCCCAATCTGGTAGCTCCAGCAGGAGTTGTTCTGCATATCTTTGTGGAGCTGGTGCTAAACAGGGTTCAGACCTCTTCATTCTGTCCTTTCTTTGTGAGAAGAAACAGGACAGGAAAGTAAGAGAAGAGTTCA
The DNA here is from genome assembly GCA_028565055.1 of Phoeniculus purpureus. Lineage (NCBI taxonomy): Eukaryota > Metazoa > Chordata > Aves > Bucerotiformes > Phoeniculidae > Phoeniculus > Phoeniculus purpureus. The sequence goes on along the minus strand of JAOXOE010000001.1, from coordinate 33,407,942 downwards.
AGCCCCGGCTGCAGCTTTTAGTATTTCCAGGTTCCCTTGTGTGAATGTACAAGCCTTGGTGTGTGAGAAATGCTCCAACACATACTGTGTGTCAGCTCTGCCATGCATTTTACCATTTAGCTTGAGAATACCAGAGCTTTAATTTGTGAAAATAAACCTGACTTCTTCTGTCTTCTGATTTCCAAGGATTTCCTTGGAATCTGGATGTTACGTAGTTGCTTACTTCTGAAACAGTTTTCATGTTCTAGTTGCTCCTGTTGCTGGGGGTCTGGAGACATTAGAAAAATGGTAATTCCTATACAGATACCTAGTAGTTCCCTTTGGTGAAAGATTTCTTAACTGCTTTTCACGTATCCCTACAAACTGCCTACCAAGGCATTGTTGAAATGCTTGGAGTTTACTGCATCTTGTTTATATGTAGGCATCATTTATATTTAGGCTAAGACATTTCTTCAAAGTGATTACTGTTAAAACTAAAAAGTTATTTTTCTTTTAATTTACCACATGGTTTGCGAAAATAAAGATTCTAATTGTTAATTTTGGGGAAGTTTAATGTACCAAAATTTCATAGCCCATAAAGTCAGTCTCAAACCTGTTCATTTAGGGTCACAACTTACTGATGACCCCACAGTGCTAGGTCAAAGTTTGGATATGATTATCTTAAAGATCTCTTCCAACCAGATTCTGTGATTCTGTGCAGGTGTTTGTAGCACAAGTCCAAGAAGTCTCGTTCCGTTACATCTGTAGAGTCATGTTTCTTTGGTGTGAATTTTGAACAGGTGAGGTTGAGACACAGTCAATGTGAGACACTAATGTGAGACATTAGTGAGCTCACCTCAAGCTATGAGGAACAAAACTGAAAAGTTGTCTCCCATTTCAAAATAAGATAAAACCCTCTTACACTGCATCTCTGGGCTGTCTTCCTTCTCAAACTCCTAATATGCTGAGTAACTCTGAAACTGTTTGATTATATAGATCTTTTATGCATGATTAATATTTTCTCCATAAGCTGTTCATTTAAATGTGGCAACAGTATTGTAGTATCAGACAGCATGGGATATTCTCCTGGTTACTGAGTGTTTTACACAGATTTCCTTTTTAGTTCTGTAATGTCATGATGCTTAAACTGTTGTAACTGTGGTTATCTGTAGCTAAAACTCTTACATTATTGTATCACCCCTGTTTCCCTTTGAACTTGATCCCTTGTGTGTCCCCTGTGTCCCATTCCCTGCAGCGATCCCAGCTGGCTCTGGTGGAGATTGGTTTGCTGTGAATATCCTTACTCCAAAATGAGTACCAGAAGCTTCTCAGAAGCCCTGGCAACTGACCACTTGCTTTCACCAGGAATAGGGGCCTTTTGTCTGAATACCTTGCCCTCAGGTAACTTCCCCTCTCCCACCTTTGTAGAGTGAATGTAGCAGGTGGTACACATTTATGTAAGTTTGAGAGCAAAATGAGCTCTGTAAAATGTTAATTGGGTTTTCTCTCCTGTTTGTAACTTACAGTTTAAAAAAAAAAGGGTAAATTTTTGCTATGCAGTGATGTGTTTTGCTTTTGGGCTTTTCTGAAGTCCTAAACTAAATTTGCAAAACTGATTTGTGAAATAAATCAGCAGTCTCATTATAAATATACCTTTCCTGTGTATTTTCTGAATGTAGTCTTCTAGGTGTTTCTCAGAATCTTTAGGCTATTTAACGTTTGCTGTTTATCATTTACACCTACTTAATTTCTTTTCATAACTTGTATTTATTGCTTCTATATTGATAAGAGATATCAATTGCTTCTATATTGATAGGCTATATCAATATATAATTCGAAGGATTGGTTAACTTGTTGCATAGTTTAAGTAAGAATAGCTGATGTCTTTTTTAATTTAAATACTTCTTAATGTCTTATAAAAAAACCTTACTTTGTTATGAGATCTGATCAATTAGCGTTAAAAAGAAGTATCTGCTAATGTCACATAAATAAATGATGCACTTTCCAAAAGGCGGATGTCATACTTGTACACTGCACTGCTATTTCTTGATCTCAAATTTACAAAATTATTTTGCATTAAGTGGCTTTTCTTTCTGTTAGGCACAGAATATGATATATTGAGTGGAATTTAAGAATTAGCAAGTATAAGCAAATTCCTAAAATGTGGAACAGTACTTTTTTGCAGTGGCGTATACCTTGCCACATGTGATTTAGCGTGTTAAGGATTTGGTGTTATCCTCAGTGTGTGTACTAAGGACTGTCATGTATAGGTTTGTCATGTTTAAACAAGTTGTTTAGTTTCGATAACATTGACCATTTCTATGCTTGTGAGATTTGTGAAAAGACTCATGGAATAGAAAAGCTGATGTTAGTCTGTGTGAGGTTCCATTATGTATGAAAGAAAAATTGCTTAAGCAATATTCTGCTTAGAAGATAATTATCATTCAGACAGCATAAACTCATTTATGCACAGAGCTTGGCTATGTCTGAGCAGATCTGCTGCATGACACATAATTAGCTAATAGCCATTGATGACAGCAGCTGTTTCAGTTCTGCCTGTACCCAAGCAACAACCAGTACAGTTTTTCCAAATAGAAAGAAAATAATTTCCTGTACGTATTATTACAGAATTAACTAGGAAAGGCTTTATATACTGTCAGGAGGGTTGGTGAGTATGCCAGTATGTGAGAAAGGACAGAACGAGTCTTAGAGTGAATGGATGAATGCACAAAGCTGTCTTTAGGAAGTCAGCTGGTGTAGAATCCGTGCACTGAAGTCCTTGTGTCATGATGAAATCAAAGCAATTACTTGGAAAGCATCAGCAAAGCAGAGGTAGTGTTGAGCGTTCCACCTTCCAAGATGGGAGAGATAAGAGGATTGGTGTGGCTCTGCACTGGTCACATTACACTAGTCTGGGCTGGTTATTGAGTCAAGGTCCTAACTAGTGATTTGCCTAGAAAATGAACTCTTTATGCTGTGATAAGTCAAAAGGCCTAATGAATGTTAGGTGGTTCAGGTCCCGTATAGTAGCCTGAAAACTCTCACCAAAAGCTGTAGGGTTGTGGACAGTAACTTGTCTGGTATGCTGTACCTCTTGGCCAGCTGCAAGCAGTAGGTCCAGGCTGGATGTGCTAATGGGGGGATGCCTTGTGAACACCTTTGGAAGATACTACACAATAGAGCATGCAGATCCTCTCCATGCTGGACATCCAGCTGGCCATGGAGGTTTCTGTGCTCAAGGTGTGATTAAATTGAGGAGGTGGGCATTTGTTTAGGGTGTCTTTATTACTTGTAGGTAAAGGGGTCCACGTTGGTGTTGGAGGGTGTAAATAGGTGCCAGTTAGGTAACACAGGTAGTGAGGGCTGAGCTTGAAATGTTTGTAGCTGCTGCGGTTGGTATTGATATTTAGGAGTCCTTTGTGATTCCCTGTAGTTTGTAGAATGAGGGAATGATAACCCTTGCAGTTAATCTACTGATAGGAGCTTCTTGGGAGGAAACTGCATGGCATTTGGGAATTTCTGCAGGGTATACAACAGTGCTGATGTAGATGACTTCTGGTTAAAGGTTGGAGGATAACTTTGGCGGTCTGAAAAGCTATCCACTATAGACTTGCCTACAGATCACCCACCCACTGGCTGCTGACAGTGATGATGAGATTTAACAGTGCTATGGCAACGCTGTCTTCCTAGTGCAGATGTGAGAGTGTCATTGTTTGTGAGAGTGTTTGTCCCGAAATATTAAAATTTATCCTCACCAGTGTTGTTTTTCAATCTAATGTATTGTGACTGTTCTTAAATAAAGAACTTAAATGTTTATGTTTCAAGAGTGTATCTGGTTAATCCTTCTATGTTGCATGCACAGAATGTATTTGCCTCTCCCTGCAAACCCTACCAAAGGTTCCTTCGTTTTATTTTAATTTGTAATTGTTTCAAGCTTTTGATTTTTTTGGAACTGTGTTCTATCCTGAGTCTGCAATGAATGTTTCCTTTTACTACCTTTTAAATATGTTCTTTTAAAATTTTGTCTGTGGTTTTGTTCTTAAGATAAATGAGCATTTTTTTTTTTCTTGTGCAGTGTTTGTTAGCTTGTTGTTAATGATTTTCTTTATCCTCTTGGTTTCTAATGGATATAGCATCCAAGATGAGAGCATGTCGTCATGTTTTCTGGTGATATTTAGTACTACTTACCATTCATTTTTCATACATAGAAGTAATTGCACCTTCAAGTATTCCAGGCTGTTTTCATTTTCCATCTTTATGTATAGTAATAAAATACAAAATTCACTTAGAACTCAGTAGTTTCCATGAACTGTGTCTTAAGATGTTCAGTGTTTTGCATTGTGAATGAGTCAGCTGTTGCTGCAAAGCCATTTGCTGATGTCTTGGGTGCCTCAGAAGGTCAGTTCTCTGTGGACTAGATAAATGTCACTTTAATGTTACCTGTCAATTCTTACACATTTTAACACAGCCTGTGGAGCTAAAAGTAATTTACCCCAAATCATAGGATCATTATGGCTGGAAAGGACCTCCAGAATCATCAAGTTCAGCCCTCATCCAAACATCTCCCTAATCCCTACACCGTGGTCTTAAGTGCTATATCTACTTGTTTTTTAATCACCTCCAGGGATGATGACTCCACCACCTCCCTGGGCAGCCTGTTCCAGTGCCCAACCATTCTCTCAGTAAAGAACTTCTTCCCAAGATCCAATCTAAACATCCCCTAACACATTTTGAGGCCATTTCCTCTTGTCCTATTATTAGTAATTTGGGAGAAGAGACCAGCACCAGCCTCGCTACAACCTGCTTTTAGATAGTTGTAGACAGCAATAAAGTCTCCTCTCAGCCTCTTCTTCTCTAGACTAAGTAACCCCAGTTCCCTCGGCCACTCTTCACAGGGGCTGTTTTCTAGACCTGTCACCAGCCTCGTTGCCCAAAACTGGACACACTACTCAAGGTGCGGTCTCATGAGTGCAGAGTACAGAGGCACAATCACCTCCCTACTCCTGCTACTTACACTGTTCCTGTACACAGGATGCCATTTGCCTTCTTGGCCACCTGGGAACACTGCTGGCTCCTGTTCAGCCAGCTGTCAACCAACACCTCCAGGTCCTTTTCCACCTCTGCAGCCACGCTTCCCCAAGCCTGTAGTGCTGCTAGGAATTGCTGTGACCCAGCACTTGGCTTTGTTAAGCCTCTTCCCATAGGTCTCAGCCCATTGCTTCAGCCTGTCCAAACTCTTAATCTGTAAATTAAAGCTGAACTAGTATTTAGTTCGTGTGTGTGAATACACATACCCAAGCTGTTTGTAATACCAATAACTTTGTATTTCTGGATTCTTGCATGTAAGGTGTAAAGTATTTTATAGTGTTAATCTATGTTATATAATTGAATGTTAAAACGGAAATGAAATTTATGCTGTCGGATACAGTATTTCAAACCTCAAATAGTATGTTTTGGGAAAGGAAAGGTAGTTTGTGAAATTGCAACTAAATCTTTGAAAAAGTTTTTCTAATAGTATCTTGTGGTATTGGCAAACCAATTATGTATTTCATTAATCGCATGATGTCCCCCCTGACTGAGCTAAACAGTGTGATAGAAAGCTTTGGTGAAATCTTAACATGTCCTTTACAGAATCACAGCATCTGTTTTGGTTGAAATACCAAAATATTTTCGTTGAAATAAGGTCAAGTTCAACCTTCCACCCAGCACTAACATGTCACCACTAAACAATGTTCCTAAGCACCAGTTGCACACATCATTTAAATATGTCCTGAGTTTTCCTTGCCTTTACCTTTTCCCCTTGTTCAAGATCTTAGGAAGAAGTTCTTCAGGACAAGGATGAAGAGAGATTGCCTAGAGAGGTTGTGGAGGTGTTCAAGTCCAGGTTGGATGAGGCCTTGAGCAACCAGCTCATGACAGGGAGGCTGGAGTAGATGATGACTGCGGTCTCTTTGAACCTTAGCCATTATATCATTTTATTATTTGCCTTACCCAAGAGAATGCTCAGGAGTACATTATATTGACCTTCCAGTATCTAAAGGCTCTACGGGAAAGTTGGAGAGCAAGTTTTTGCAAGGACATGTAGTGGTAGGACATGGGATAATGGAATTAAACTGAAAGAATGTAGATTTAGATTAGATTTTAGGAAGAAGTTGTGTTCTGTGAAGATGGTAAGGCACTGGAACAGGTTGCCCAGGGAGGTTGTTGATGTCCTCTACCTGGACGTGTTCAAGGCCAGGGGTGATGGGTCTCTGGACAATCTGGTCTAGTGGGAGATGCCCTTCCTTAGGGCAGTGGGTTTGGAACTGGATGATCTTTAAGGTTGCTTCCACGCCAACCCATTTAATGATTCCTTTTTTACTTTGTTATGCTTTAATCACTTCTTGTGCTGAGAACTTGGTATTACTGCTCAGCCTGTTCCCTATAAGGGAACATCATCAGGAGTTCATGGGGTGTGGTGCAGAGAAATGGCCTTGTTGAGGCTCCCAGTTTGACCCAGATTTTAAAGAGTAATTAACTGAATCTGTAGAATGAACAATAGGGTGAAAAACAAATAGCAGGCTGGGGGGAAGTCATTTGCTTGTGCCAAGTCAGAGAGAAGAATGTGTGCATAATGTGAAGTTGGTGACATTTTTAGTTCTGAGTAGTTACACGAGAATTCTCATAGAGAATTTTAAATTATTTTTCCCGATCAAAGAATTCTAATTCCAAAACGTCATAACATGATCAAAGATTTCTAATTACTACATGTTCAGGATTGCATGACTCTACCCTAACTGTTTGGGGAGTACATCTCTGCTTTACATAAAAATTGTATTGTAAATGTGTTAGTCTAGTAAGTTCCCAGAGTTATTCTAGGCCATAGAGCCTGGCTAAGAGACAAGGTAGTTCTTAAGATACAGAGGTAACTTGCCAGCCTCCAAAGCTGTGCCATCTCCTTCAGTTTTGCCTGGTAATAAATAAATATTAGAAAACATCTCCAACAGCAGGATATTTATCATAATATTAACATTTAATTTAATAGTAAATACTTAATAGTATTAAAATACTAAATTGCAGATTTTATCTGGGTAATAATTTTGTCAGTGATTATTATACCAACTCATAGCAAGTTCATGAGAACCAAATGCACATCAGCGTGTCTGTGGTACATCTCTGAAGTCTCTTGACTGTAAGAGAAGCACACTAGGAAAAAAGTCAAAGTGCTCTGGTTCACTGGGGCATATCCTGCTTTGATGTGATGTAGGATCCTAGAACAATCCCATTTAAACGGTTAGAGTTGCCCTAGAGCATTTCATTATTTTTGATTCAGAATGTGGTTCTTTCTGTAATTGGGTTTTTGTTCTGTGCATGAAGGTCTGAATTTTTGTAATATTCTAAGTAGCGGGTGTGACCACATCATGTTTTGCAGGGCTAAAGCTGCCCAGATAGGCCAACTTCTAATCTTTTAGTTTTTAACGTAGAGGCTACTGTATAAAACTAAAAGGTTTTCTTGTTACAGCAAGTAGAACAAAATGGTTCTAAGGTGCTGAAAGCAGCCAACAAATAAAAGAGTATTCTGTGGAACATCAGAGTTTAGAAGGAGCAGGGAGCTGGCACAGAAACATAAAGTGTTGGCATTCTCAGTGGAAAATTTGCTCTGGACGAAGCAGATGTGGTGTTTGTATATGAAGTTACCATGGGTCCTGGGGAAGTACCACAATGTCTTCAGCCTCAACTCATCAGTCACATTTAATCTGTGGAAGCAGAATAAAGGGACCTGCTACGAGAGGTGTCTATAGTTGTAGAAACTTCTCACAGCTTGCATGTTAAGAGTATCTTCCTGTGACTCCTGAAATGAAGGGATGTGGTTTTACAGGTGGAGATCCTCTTTTGTTAGCACTTGCTGAATCCAGAAGCACTTGGGCCATTTTCCCTTTTGCTGAGTGCCAAAAGCAACAAACTTAAAGCTAAAACTCTAAAGAATTAGAAAAAAAGGTGTAGAAGTGGGAGGGGAAAATGATGCTCCTTGTTGGAAGGGACTGGCTCCTATATTTTGACTGAATAGTGTTGAAAGTAACTCAATATAGGCTTGACTGACTGTTCTCCTCCTTAACAGTGTTTTGGTGGTTTTCTTGCTGTGACTTCTAAGCCATTCCTTCTTACTTTGATGGTATAAGTTGTAGAGATTTTTTTTTTTAATTCCTGAAAAACTAAATAAAAGTGAAGTAGATTCACTTCTACATTCTACATTGTTTAAAACTAGTTTAAACACTTTAAATAAAGGATTTTTTGTTCTGGGTGATCGGCAAGTTAGATACTTCATATTATATTTAATTTTGTTTATGTATCTTTAAATGGAGCTAATGAGAGAAAGCATTTCCGTGCTGCCATTCCTTTTCAGGGTGAAATTGTACCTAAGAACTGGAGAGGATTTCCTTACTGCCAGACCATTGCTTTAAGTTAAATTGTCAGCTATACGTAGGATGGTTCTGATTGTTTTATATGAATTTACTTAAGGTGCATATTTGTTTTAGGTTCACCAAAAATCTATCACCTGACAAGATCAACCTCAGCACTTTAAAGGGGGAAGGTCAGCTGACCAATTTAGAGCTTGATCAAGAGGTGCTTCAGAACATGCTGGATCTTCCAACATGGCTTGCTATAAACAAGGTCTTTTGCAATAAAGCATCCATTAGGGTAAGTATTTTGTTGTACAGGAATAGTAATTACCCAACTATTTCTCAAAGCGTGTATTTGTCTATGGTAAGTAGTCTACTATCATTAGTTATTATCCTTTTTACCCCTCTCTTTCTATTGCTGTCCCTCTCGTTCCTTTCCTATTTTAAAAGTTCTGTTTTGAGGGTTTCTGTTCTTTTGGGGGAATGTGGAGACACTCTAAATTTGGTAGATACTACATTTTTAGTCCTTATGCATGCATGAATTGCAGCAATGCATATTATCTAGGTGATCCTGCTCTGGCAGGGGGATTGGACTAGATGATCTTTCGAGGTCCCTTCCAATCCCTAATGATCTGTTATTCTGTGTTCTCTCTTACATAATAGTAACATGAGAGTTAGAAATGAACTTGAGGATTGTTTTTGACAGAAGTTAATATCTAGTCAAATATTGGTGCTTCATCACACTTATTTTTGTTGTTGTTGTTTACTTTTTGTTTGTTGTTCCTGTGTTTTCTGTTCAGTGATACATGGATTGGGAAATTCTGGAGCACCTAAACTTTCTGTGTATGTGCTTCAATTGATGATACAGTATTTTCAGATAAACTTGATAGTTTGAAAGTAATATTATTTGGCGCTCAGGAGCTGAAAAGGTTCTGTATAACATTCTAAACAAATGCTTTGTTTTACTGTATTTTTAATATTTACTTCACTTGAAAGTGATGTTTTCTCTTTCAGATACCATGGACAAAGTTGAAAACGCATCCCATCTCTTTGGTGAGTTCTGAGATCAGCTCCTAAACATTCTTGTGTAACAGAATGTATCTCAAATATTTATGTAGTTCTCCTGACTGAACTCTAGAAATAACTGAAACATTAATGGGTGATTACTAAATGTCCTTTGGGTAGTGACAGATCAAGGCACAATGCCTTAATGTGTATTTTTGGTAAGTTTGTTGCCTTGGTCCATGGCTTTGGCCATCATTACTGTAATGGTTGACTGTTTGCTAATTTCTGTAAAGTTCTGCAGTCATTAAATCTTAATTTGCGTTCACCTGAAGGGTAATTATTTGTTCAGCTAAACCTTTTACACATTACTTCCCGTCTATTAGAACTATCTTTTTAAAATCTCGTCTGTTCTCATCTGTACTCTACTCTCAGCTATAGCAGGTTTGATCCACACCACACAGGGTTTCTCTAGCGGTCTAAGATTCAGTGTGGATATAAATAGGATGTAAAATCTGTGAATAGGCCTCAACAACTATTCAAAGTAGTGCTAGCTTTTGCGTTTCTTTCTCTTGCTAATTTTTGGTCTTTATTTTTAGTAGACTAAGAAATGTGGTAGCATCAGAAGTGATTTGCTTGATGATGGCTATACTTTCTTAATTGTGTTTACTTAGGAGTGAATATTGCTTTAACAGTCAGGCTTCCCTGCAGTGAATCCCTAAATGTGCTTGTGAATTCTTTAGCTCTGACTCAGGCTTGGGAAGGACATGTTGTCTTAAATACTTGATGCATTTGCTTCTTCCTGACACACAGAGCCTAAAGTATGGTAATGCTGAGGTGGGATGATTCAACCTCTTGACTGTAAGATGCAACTGCCAAATTAGGAAATCTAAGCTGTGCTGTTCCCAAAGATTACACACTTTGACCTACAGTAGTAAGACTGGATTGTTTGGTTTGCGCCTATTGAACTTACGATAGCAGTCTCGGAGGCAAAGATAACTTTCAAGGTCATCTTTTTTACATAAAGCTTTTCTTGACAAGTGCATAAAGTTGACAACTAAAGTTCACTTTTTTTTATGGTAGATTACTGTACAATAGCCCTTTTTGACTCCCAAAGGAAAGTGAATTCAATGACCCAAATGTCCAACTTCAGCTCTTGATTGCATGACTGAACTACTATTTTGATGGGGATAGTTTTTCTACTGAGAGTTTTTCTAAATTGGAATAGTGTCATCTGTTTGCATAGCTTTAGGACTAGAACCCAGTTGTCTAGCCAAAACACTTCCATTGAGCTCAGGTAAAAACCTGTCTGTCAGCATAGTGTCAAATACTAAGTTATCTTTGCTTGTAAACAATTTCTGCTTCTATATGATAAACAATATAATTTTGCGGAGTACTTTGGGGACCCAGAGATGCTGTGCGGCAGTTTTATTTCTGTTGGTGTAAGTACAGTAGGTGCCAGTGAGAAAAAAGTGGATGGGTATCTACATTCTCATATTCCCATTAACTGCATATTACGCAGACTCTTCAAGTAACTGCCTTACTGTTTGCACTAGTCCAAAAATTTTAGGATTGCCAGAGAAATCTTGGCTTCCTCTCATTCCCACCATCCTGAAACTAGGGGATTGGGGGGCTTTTTTCTTGTTTTTCCCCCTTGTTATTTTGCAAGGCAACTTATTGAGACAGGTGAGAAAATAGTTTAAAAATGTCTGTATTTACTGTTAACAGTTAACACTTCCATTTAACTTCAAAATGCAGTGAGGTGTGAATAAATCCAGAGTAGAGACTTTATTAATTCCCAGGTTACTAACTTCGTTGCCTCTGAGGTCTCAAATTTTTGGAGTTTTTTTGTTTTGTTTTGTTTTTCAAGTCCTTGGATAAAGTTGTAATGGAAATGAGCACATGTGAAGAGCCACGTGCCCCTAATGGACCCTCTCCTATAGCAACCGCATCTGGACAAAGGTCAGTAATGATGCTTGATTATAATTGTTCAAAAAAACCTTTAAGTTACTCGTTTTGAATTACTGTCAAACAGATTCCCTATAAATTTCCAGAAGTACACAGTGTTGCAGATTAGTTTTCATCTCTCCAAAGATTGATTACTGGTTGGTGGAGCTGTGTAAATATCTATGTGTGTAGGGACAATGGAACTGTCCACACGGGAGTGTGGAAAGAACAGCTGAACTGTGTATGGAGCTTCTTAGGGATGTTTCATATGGGTGCGACTACTGCATAAAAAACTTACTAGGTTAAACTGATGGTAAGTTGTCTTCAGTCTATTTGGAAAAATACATCTAAATTGTTTGGAGTGGATTTTAAAAAAAAAAAAGTTTTAGTTTTCCTTTGATCTAAAAACCCCAAGTTTGTTACTGTGGTGTTTTAAAGTCCCATTTTCTGTATCGTATTAGCTGAATCTTACTGAAGGATTTCATGTGCACTGTAAAGTCAGGTAATTTGGTGAGACAGCACAGCATTATATCAGAGACTTTTACCCCTCACGGCCCAAATTAATTGTTTTTTATAGACCCAGAACATTTTTCAGTGGGTAGAGGGACTCATATACAGAGAAACTAATTTGGTGATAGAGTTGCTTTTCTTATTTTAACTTCTGCGTAATATGTAGAGTCATCCATGGGCCTCTCAGTCTCCTAGGGTACAGCTTGAAAATCATTGCCATAGAGATTCTGTGTAGGACGAAAGTTATAAAAGGAAAGGGAATGACAAATCATATAAGCTGTACTTTTTAAATTATTGGAAAAAAAACCCCACCAAAGGCAGAGAATTTTAGACTGTATAAGAAAATGTAAAGCAAAATTTCCATTCACTGGTCTAAAACATTCAGAACACATAAGATTTTTATTTAAAAACTAATTGCAACTGGTTTAACTTTTTTAGTACTGGGATGCATGTGGACTTGGTCTAGAAGTGTACCACCATTTAGGATGCCTTTCTTTACAGAATTAAATACAACAAATACTTCAGACTTTTGTGTGTGTAAGGATACCGCTTTTACTGGGTGGAATAACTTTGCCTGTATAGATAAATACTATCCAGGCTGGAATTGTCAATTCTTTTGACACAAAGTACTCCTTATGTCTACATAAAGAAGAGTAAGACTTCTACATAATGCTGTAGACTGTTATTATGTATAATATGCATACATACAAATATACTAAAATGAAAATATGCATAAACTATAATGAAAAAAATTGCATTCATTGTTATATGTCATATATTATTTGTCCTGGAGGTTGATGTTGGTCCCAAACATGTTCTTTAATGACTATTTTGAAATTAGTCTTATAGGATGGAAATTATTAGATCAAGTATATTTAGCAGGGATTCATAACTGGGTAATACAGTAGGAACTTATCTTATGGTTTGTTTCATGTTGAATTTCAGCTGTTAAAGAAGTGAGTTTTGTGCCCTTTGTTAGACATGTTGTTAATATGGTGGCGTTTCACTTTTTAGTGAATATGGCTTTGCTGAAAAAGTGGTAGAAGGCATTTCGGTTTCTGTGAACTCCATTATAATAAGGATTGGTGCAAAAGCCTTTAATGCTTCATTTGAACTTTCCCAGCTGAGAATATATAGTGTAAATGCAAACTGGGAACATGCTGACCTCAGATTTACAAGAATACAAGAAACTCAACGTGGAGAGGTAAATACTGTCTTTTGTTAACTTCTTTGTCCTTGTTTCTGTGGTAAAGGAGGAGGAAATTAAATTGTAATCTTACACAGTCTAGGAAGTGTGCCATTACTGGGAATTGAGACTCTCTGTGCCCAGTAATTTCAGAAGCCCTTTAAGAACACAAAGAGCTAAGTCAAGTGGATATGTGTCAGATCAAAAGTCATGCCTATAGCAGTGGCTGCAGTAGATGCTCAGGGAAGAGTGAAGACCAGGGCAGGCAATGGGTGCTGACTGTTCCCATTGTCCAATCCTGTGATCATTTTAAAATGCAAAGTAGACCATATTAGATCATTACTGAAACAAACAAACAAAAATGTGGAAGTACTTATCAGCTGAAGCTTTAAAAACAGTTATTTATTTGCTTGCAAGGGTTTGTCTAATAATGTTTGTTTTTTCTTTAAGCCATTTTAACTAAATTTAAAGTTCCTATACAAGAATGAAATCTTTTTCTTGGAATAACTAAATCACATGTATACACAGAAAAGGCAAAATTGTACTTTGTTACTGTCTGGGAGAACCTGGGAGTCCTAGGTTGGTGTAACCTGTTCTTTTGCCTTCTCCCATGTAATCAAGTAAAATGTACACTGATGCAAGGTTGATTCTAAAGAATGTGTTATATTGAGAAGGAATTCTGAGGACCTGGCCTTGGATAAATAGGTGTTTCAGATTTTGCCCTCATTTGACCATTTTAGAGAGGATTATTCAGGAAGAGTTTACTTAAAGAGTCAGGAAAAGAAACTCTAGGAGACCATTACATTAAAATACCATGAAAGTAGCAAGTTGAAAAATGCTTCTGTTTCTTTTGTGCAGTATATCTTTATAGTAATGCTGATGTGTTAGTGAAGTCTGAAGAGAAAGAACTGAAATTTGATTAGATGGAATTACGGTGTGCTTTGTAATGTATGTTGTGTGAAAAGGCAGGGCTTGGGGCACAAATTTGCTAAGGAACAAATCCCATTTGTGTTCTCGCCAGTCCTCCAGAGATTAGAGGGGGCTAGGTGCAGCTGATATGACACCAGCCTTCATGAACAGCCATCAGATTACACTAATAGTATTTGTTTCTATAGGTCCAACACCAGACATTCACGAATCAGCACTTATGCTGTTTGTCCGGTCCCCCTTCTAGGGAGCAGTCAGTTTCATGAACAGCAGTATCAGTGTATATCGATCTGGTACCAGATTTACGAGCAGCCCTTTATGCTCGGTGCTCATGAGAAGCAGAGTATGACCTAGTATTATTTACTCACATGTGCAACATTACGTAGAGATTCTTTAAGATTGCTGGGGATAAAGTAACTTGCAGTAAGCACTATATGCCAAAGGCATAGGAACAGACAAGCCTGGGGGAAAACCTGCTGAAATGCCCCTTACAATCTTTTGGTGTCGGGTTTTTGTCCACACCCATACTCACTCTCCTTCAGTCCCCGAAAAGGACTGATATTTGTTTTGTGTTATGTGTGACTGTAGACACAAAGTTTCATTGGGTGTAGCGGTAAGATACCTTGTGCTAAACTCTGTTTTAAGGGAGGAGGCTTTTAGCTTTACATTATAACTACATTCTTAACATAATAAGGAATCTCCTTAGAACTTCATTAAAAGACCCATCCATACTATGTCTGCTGGATGATGAGAGTAGGTACTCTGCTTTTCTGCAAATAGTATTTCTCAGGCTACTTTACACATCCTTTCCATCTGGGTCATTTCACTGCATATGCCTCTTTCCCAAACGCACTGGGTCTGCTTTGCTTAAGTCTCTGCTAATGTTTGCAGGACATAGCTGTATTGTTGTCAAATTGACAAGAGGGGACTGACAGCTGAAAAATAAGATGCATACCAAAGTCTTCCTTCTTCCAGTTTACTCATGGCTGATCTATTTTTCTTCAGAGAGTAGTTATAGGAAGGAGTATTAGGGAAACCAGAATTAATGGTCTAACTACTGGTGTCCTGTTCATTTAATGTTCTCCATGATGTTGCTGCTGGACAGTAAATTACTTTCCCATACTTGATTTTTCAATAGCCAGCTGTAGTCGCTGTTCTTATATCATTATTCTGACGTTTGCTTGCTGTGTTTTCTACAAATCCATGCAATGGATTCAAAGCTTGTGGTGCCTATATGACATGCAATGTGCTCAATGTTGAACTTTCTCTTTTAGATGAAATAAAATACTCCAAAAATCTCTCCTGTCCTAAGGCTTTGCTTTTCTTCCCTTGTATACTAGGAGATTTAGCATTTACATAGCATGCAGTAACTATTAACTTTATTTTCTTGGAAATATTTTAAACACTGCTCGTTACCTCTGTCTGCTCGGAACTAGCTTAGCATTTCTGAAACATTCTGGAGGTAGCGAGGAGGATCGAGGCTTTGTTTCCTGACCCCTGTAAGTGGAACACAAGTTTATTTGTTCTGTTAATAAAGGATACGTGTGAGTGTGTGTACACGTCTATGTGCACATGCAGGCACACACGTGCCTCAGTGCAAGTCATGTTGCGTGAAGGTCTGTTTCTCTCTTTCCCCCCCCAATCTCGTTTGAAGGTTTTGACTTTTAAGGAAATAAACTGGCAGATGATCAGAATAGAAGCAGATGCAATCCAGAGTTCTAAGCATGAAATCATGAGCGCTCCAGTTCGGCTGATTACTAACCAATCGAAAATCAGGGTCACACTAAAAAGACGGGTAAGCTTTAAAAGTTGACTTTTTTTTTTTAAATGAATTAACTTTTAACTCGTTCTCTAATGCATATAGTAAAGGTTCTTCATTCAGGCCATATAAACTCCCAGAACTAAATTGTTACTACAATATAATCGGTAAGACTGCAGAGTTTGCAAGAAGTATTGCAGGCAGGATTTGAAGGTAAAGACCTTCTGCTGGTTCTACTAATGAGAGAGTTTGATTTGCAGAGCTTTGTTTAAGATGGTGCATATTTTCTTGCCTCTAGATCCAAGCAATATTTGTATTACTTACATTTAGAGGAATGCATCTGTTTAATATTCAGTGCATGCCAAAAAAAGAAAGTAATTTTAGTTACTGTCAGGAATAGATTTTTAAAATAAAAAACATGTCTATTACTTGTATGGAAGAAATTCGCTTTTTGGGAAGTGTGGTTTTGCATTTAACATTATTTTCCTTGTGTTTGATATAAGACATGTATGTATTTAGTCACCCATTTAACTTGTTTAAATTATTTTACAGCTAAAGGATTGTAATGTAGTGGCATCTAAACTGGTTCTGATTCTGGATGACTTGCTGTGGGTGTTGACTGATTCCCAGCTGAAAGCCATGGTGCAGTATGCCAAATCTCTCAGTGAAGCCATAGAGAAATCAACAGAACAGAGAAAAAGTTTGGCTTCTGAAACAGCACAGGTAAGATAATTGATTTTCTCAGTGTCATTGTCAGGTGTTCTAAAATACAACACTGTATGGTTATTATTATTAATTTATTTCACAGAATGTTCAGTTAAGCATTTTCATTCATCTGTGTATGTTAAATTACATTGTGAATGAAGCACAATGGTGCAAAATACAATTTATTTTACAAGATTTGGTGTATTAATATTAATAGCAGGAAATAAATTTTTTTCATCTTTATCCAGCTACTTTTTGGTAAATCCACTCTCCAAAAGATTTCCGGTTATGAATTGACAAAAATTATACATTAAGACCAACTAAGTTTATGTTAGTGAAGTGGGTAGATTAGCTTACTGTAATGATTTAAGTTGCTTGTTTTCATGCTACTGAAAAATTATCTCTTCATAAGAGCTTTCCTTCATGCAGCTCTTTTGTTGGAATATATAAGGACAAATAATTCTATTTTAAACAAGTTTCTGCTGGCATAGATGTGATTCTGCATGTAAAATAGTCTTAGGTAATAAATCTTGCTGGTATATCTTAGCACACTAAACTAGACTTTGTGAGCGTTGGGGGAGCCTCTTATCTGTGAGGTCAGCAGTGTAAATACAAATAGCGCAAATAAAATACAGTTCTGTATAAAGTAACCCAGAATCTATTACTAAGACTGACTGAGTAAAGTAATTGGTATAGAATCTTTTACAATAATGTCAGTGTACAGTAATGAGAATTCAGTTCTTGTGATGGTCCTGATGATTTACTCTGTGATTTAATGATTTAGCTACAGCAATCTAATGATTTGCAGTTACTGAATGGGGAGGTGCTCATTCTCCAGTTCACTCTACTTGCACCTCACCAATCCCCTAGTAATGGCACTGGATCATGTTTGACCATTTTGTGAGATTCTTTGGGGAACTAAACTGCCAGAAAAGAGCCCAACAAAATATGGACAAATGGACAGTTTTCTGCTCATTTAGTTCCATGAACAGCTTGCAACAGAAGTAAAGAAAGTACCAGTACTGCAAGTACAGAGGTAAGAAGGTGTGACGTAAGAGAAGAATGGGGGATGCACTGGCATTGCCTCTTTGTGACATCTAGCCTTTAGCTCACCTTAGCTTTATTCTGAAACAACACAATTCCATCTCAGTAATGGTCCAAGGTGAATGTGTAGTCTGGATTCTACCTCATTTCAAAGGCCTGTTTTAGTTCAGTAAAAGGATAAACTTTATTACTGAATATGATGAAATATTTTTTCAGAGCTCTGCCCCTGCACCCAGCTCTCAGGAGGTGAAAGCACATCAGACAACAGCAGCACCTGATCAGAATGATGCAATAGTAAAATTGTTCAATGATTTTGATGTTAAGGAAACGTCTCATCACTTAGTAATTTCCCATTTGGACCTACATATATGTGATGATATCCATTCTAAAGAAAAAGGTAACTTGTGTTTTTTTAAATTAACTTTACTGTAAACTATAATCATCTCTGTTATTCCTCAATATATTTTCTAATGTTAATCAAGAGTTCTTTGTTTTAGAGGAATATTCAGAATTGTCTTCATTGTCTACAGACACATTTAAAAATAATTTAAAATTAACTATTAAATTATTATTTAAATTAAATAGTTAAATTTAAATAATTTAACATACCTGTATCAGGATGATATTTTGTTACTAAATGTAGTTATTTTAGAATAAATGCCATAAAACCAGCTTAGAGTGCCAGGACCTTCAGTGCTTTTACTGTCTTTTAAAAACTGATTCTGCTCAGTCTGATTGTTGCTGCTGTTTTTTTCTTTTATGAGTTAACTGTGTTATGAAAAGTGCAGTGGCAACAATATGCAATGCATTTAATAGAATCCAAACAGCATGTAAAACAGTATGCAATTTGTTAATAGTGACCAAGTACAGAACACAGAGATCTTTAGAAAGACACCTTGAATGAAAGTTTAGCTGGAAGATAATGAGGTGGTAAGGAGAGCCAGTAAAGGAGAGGAAGAAATAGCTGTTAGATGTTTAAAGAATTGCAGCACCATGAGAACTAACATGCTGAAACCATTGTCTGCAGAGCTGAGCATTGCTTTGTTTTGCAGACTCAAATAGACGAGTTACAGGAGGGGCCATGCAGCTTTCCTTTAGCTACTTAACAGTGGACTATTATCCATTTCACAAAGCAGGTATGAAAATGAATGTTCGTGTATTTCCTGTGAATGTGACTACCTGTGTGAATATTAAACCATTTGTTTGTGTGTGCCTGTGAGTATATATGTGGCTTGGATAGTAATGTTTTAAACATGTGAAACGCACATCTTTTTATTTCCTTCTATATGCAAAAGCAACAACCTGGAAACCAATTTAATTCCTGTGAATGAGTGAGTTTAGGTCAAATGCTTTTCAGTTTCACAGTTCTGTTTGGTCAAAAAAATGGTGTTTACACATTTCTTAAATGAAAGAATTGTGTGTTGATAGAGGAAGGCAGCATGGCAGGTTGAGACTTCACTAATTAGATACTTGCAAGAGTCATTCTGCTAGATATTTTCCATATAGAATCCATAATAGAAATTGATAAATTTATGCCTGTTTACAGGAAATGTTTTGAGCTTCATTTTCACAGAAAGGTAGGGGTTGGAAAAGGATCATGTAAAGTGAAATGCGTAGGAATGTGTTCAGATGAGTTTAGAATGACTCGGGAGATGGAAACAGCAGTGTCTCTGGGCAACACATTCCCATGTGCTGGCTGTCATCTTCACAGTAAAAACATGTTTCCTTATGTTTAAATTGTACCTCCTGTTTTACTCTTTGTAGCTATTACTTCCTGTCCTGTCATTGGACACCACTGAGAACAGACCAACCCCATCCTCCTGGCACCCCCGCCTTTACATATTTATATGCATTGATAAGGTCTCCCCTCAGACTCCTCCAGGCTATGTAGACGTAGCTCTCTAAGTGGCTCGAGTTAGATATTCCAGTCCCCTAATTGTTTTAGTGGCCTTGTGCTGGGTTCTGCTCTTCTTGAACTGGGGAGCCTACCTAGAACTAGACACAGTACTCCAGATAAGGCCTCACCAGGGCAGAGTAGAGAGGGAGAATCACCTCCCTTAACCTTCTGGACATACTTCTGATGTATCCCAGGATGTCACTGTCCTTCCTGATCACAAGCTCATGGTCAGCTTGTGATCCACCTGAACTCCCAGGTCCTTTTCCCCAGAGCTGCTCTCAAGTAGGTCAGCCCCCAACCTGTACTGATACATGGGGTTGTTCTTCCACAGATGCAGTGCTCTACACTTGCCCTTACTGAATTTCATTAGGTTTCTTGCCACCTAACTCTCTAGCTTCTCCAGGTCACGCTGGATGGCACATTAGCCACTCCTTCCTGTTTATTATCATTGGCAAATGTGCTGAGGGTACACTCTCTCCCCTCACCCAGGTTGCTGATGAATAGGTTGAAGAAGGCTAGACCCAGCACCAATCTCTGGGGTACACCAGTAGCCACAGGCCTCTGCCCCACTGACCACAACGTTCTGTGCTTTGTCCTTTAACCAGTTCCCAAGCCATCTCACTCCTCATTTTTGCTAAACAATAATCCCAGTGTGCAGAGGTTCAGTTGCATAGCCTTTTGTTAGGGAATTGTTATTAGTGAATCCATGCTGACTACTCCTGGTTACCTTGTTTTCCACGTACATTATTCATGTGAATTGCCTCATGACCTTCTTGTTACTCATGGTTGCAGATGGAATCCTCTAATGTCAATCTATTGTATTGTTAAGTAGGAAGTAGAGTTTTTTGTGCTTGGTGTAATTTAATGTAGGTAGAATAAACATACAGAAAAGAATATGCTAAAGAAATACAGTACTCTTCCATTACTACAGATTGGCCTGATATGTTTTGAAATTTGTAATACTGGTTTCCTGTCCTTTGAAAGCCGGATATTAAGTTACAGAGGTTTATCATGTGCCTGTCTTCTAACTCAGCTAATATTAAATTTTACTTTACTGTCACTTCCAATTCCTACTGTGTCTAAATGAGTCTCTGATCTATCTGTGGTTTCTGTGAATGCTCCTCAGGGAAAGTATAGAGAACCAGCTAAATAACTAGATAGTACCTTTTAGAAGGATTCTTAGCCAGATGGAACCATGCACTGTAAGCTCTTGGACAGGCATATTAGCTCACTGAGAGTTCTTTTACAGAATCACAGTATCATTTTTGTTGGAAGAGAACTGTTCACCGAGTGCTGCCAGGTCACCACTAGATCATGTCCCTCAGAACTACTTCCGCATGACTTTTAAATACCTCCAGGGTTGGTTACTCCACCGTCTGACTGGGAAACCTGTTCCAATGTTTGTAAGGTTTACTTTCAGTGAATAAATTTTTTTTCTTATATCCAATGTAAACCTCCCCTGCCATAGTTGGAGGCCATTTCTTCTTGTCCTATTGCTTGCTATGTAGGAGAAGAAACTGACCCCTAACTTGCTACAACCTCCTTTCACGTAGTTGTAGAGACTTGATAAGGTCTTCTGTGAGTCTTCTTTTCTCCAGGATAAGCAACCTTAGCTCCCTCAGCAGCTCATCAAAGGACTTGTGCTCTAGACCCTTTCCCAGCTTCTTTGCCATCCTTGAGACAGACTTTTAGGTAATGGCTAAATGGGATATAACTTCTACTACAAGAAATTGGAGATGAAAAAGATCATCTGATGAGCGAAGGTGGTGCCTCTAAAGGCAGTCTTAAATGGTGTTTTTGTACTTCTTTAAGTAACAGAAATCTAGAGTCTGCTTTGCAGGGAGATTGGACTAGATGGTCTCCAGAGATCCCTTCTAACTCCTACTAATACCGTGACAAAAAAATTAAGCCAAGGTGATAGTGTTTGAGTCAACAGGGTCTGTGTGTGGAGGGTGTGGGGAACATGCCAGAGAGTTTCTTTTTCCACTTCAAGAGGTCATGATTTTCTTAGAAGTGTGTGGCAATTCTATGGGCAAACTGTCATCACAGATGGGAGAACCCCTTGACTTTAAAAGGCGCATGTTTATGCATACAGGTATCGAGCCTCCATCTACTGCTATATCAGGCTATTGCTTGCTATGCGGAGCATGAAGTTAAGGTTCTGCAATATTGCATACCAAAGGACAACACTACTTATAGTCTGTGACAGTGGGAAGGAGGAAACATCTGTATACTTCTGTGACTGTTACCAGACTCCCTTCTGGTTTTGTACTGCTCTAGCCTGTATAATATACAGAAATAGCTCTTGATAGGGTCGTCTTGGAAATTACCGTTAATCCTTCAGGAAAAACCCTTAACAATAACTATTCTGAAGATTGGGATTAGAGAGTCTGAGTCCTAATTGTTTATAGGGTGAATACCTAACCCATTGAAAATCAAGGCTTCCAACAATCACCTTTCTTAGTACTTCACAGAAATGAAGCAGATTGTGTGTGTCCATTGACTATGATAAGCCTAACATAAGCCAGACTTACTGGATATTGTAAACCCATCTGTACAGCAATCCATTTTGCTTTACCAGTCCTCCAGGAACTGCTCACACAGAAGCTTTTAGCAAGATCCATTGTCTGCACAGCTTATGTGTTGCTGGATGATGACCAGAGAAAGCTGCTGCCTTGCCATCATGTAGGACATTTTGCTGTGCAAGAAATTCTTGATCCGCCTGATATATCAAGGCAATGTGAGAAGTTGGAAAGCGTTTTCTTCGTGGGCATCCAGCAGTAATTCACATGGTATCAGCATCAATGCCAGGTTCACTAAAATGCCATTTTCTTGTTACAGTCTGGCCTGCTTTTCACATTTCACAGATAAATGTGGCAGTGATGTCTCCATAGATAGAACTGTAGAATAGTCAAGGACAGAAGGCACCTCTGGAAATTGTCTAGTCCAACCCATCTGATTAAATGGTGTCAATTACAGTTGACTTGATAGATTTGTGTTCAGCTAGGTTTAAATATCTCCAAGGGTGGACAATCTACAGCCTCTCTAGGCAGCCTAATCCAGTGTTTAACTACCCTCACAATAGAACTGCTTTTTTTTTTTGGGTAATATTCAGGTGGAATTTCTTGTATTTCACTTTGTGTTTATTGTCTCTTATGCTGTCATTGGGAACCACTGAGAATAATCTATCTACTCATCTTTATTCCCTCCATTAGTAATTTGCACACATTGATAAGAGCTTTCTCTCCTCCGTGCTGAATGATCTCAGCTTTCTCAGCCTTTCTTTGAAAGGCGTTTCAATCCCTCAAATATGAGTGAATGTTTGCTGGACTCAATCCAGTAAGTCCATGGCTACCTCGTTCTGGGCTTCTGAGTACTGGGCCCAAAACTCCAAAAAGATCTCACCAGGGTTGAGCAAAGGACTTGGATTGCCTGATGCGACCTGTTGGAAATGCTTTTTCTAAGCAGACAAAGGTGCTGTTGGCTTTCTTTCAATAATACATTTCTAGTTCATATTGAACTTACTGTCTCAGGTGCGTTCTTTTCTGCAAAGCTGCTTCCCAGATGCTCAGCCTCTAGAGCCTGTACTCCAGATGCTGGACTTGGATTACCCTTTGAAGTTGATCAGATTAGTGTTGGGTCTGGTGCATCAACCATTCCTCCTAGTTCTGCACCCTCTGCAAAGCTGTTGAAAGTGCACTCTGTCCTGTCATCCAGGTTATTAAAGTATATTTGCCCCATTATTGGCCCTGGGGGCGTACCACAGATGATTGCCTCAGCTGAACTTCATGCTGCAGATCCTCATCCTTGAAGATGAACAGTTTAAACATTTTTCAGCCAACCTCACTATGTACTTGCCTAGTCAGTACTTCATTTTGTCACTGAATATGTTATGGACAGCGGTTGCAAACATTGCTGAAGTTGAGGTAAACAATATTCACTGCTCTCCCCTCATCCATCAAGCCAGTCATCTCATAGTAGAAGGCTGTAATGTTAATCAGGCGTGATTTCTTCTTTATAATTCCATGTATGTGTATTCCCAGTCACCTTCCAGTTCTTAATGTATTTTAGAATAGTTTCCAGGATTATTTCCTTTGCCCCCTGTTACCTTCCTCTGTTACCTGCTTTGTGGTGAACCAGCCTGTCCTTTTTATTCTCCTTCTCAAAGAATGGAATGACATACAGTTTATTCCAGTCCTCAAGAACTTTTTCTGATTCCTATTCAATGATAATCTTTCAAAGATAATTCATAGTGGCCTCTCCATACCATGGTCTAGTTCTCTCAGCACTTGCTTGCCTTTCGATTAGGGTCTTGTAGACTTGTGCATGTCTTGTTTAAATGATACCTAAGTTAATAGCCCTCTGCTGAGGGGAAGGTGTCCTTGGTTCAGGCCTTCCCAAAGGTCTTAAGAACTTAGGAGTTCTGAAGGCAAGTGTTACCACTGAAGACTAAGGCAGAGAGGGCATTGGATACCTCCACCTTCTCGATGTCATTTTTCACTGGGTCACCTGTCCCTATTCTTCCTTTTGCTAGTGATACACCTATAGAAGACTTGTTGTCATTAAGGCTGCTCATTAGATGCGGTTCCATATTCTTTTTGGGTAACCGGATGCTGTTTCCACATCTTTGAATTTAGTCAGGAGCTCCTGGTTCACCCACACAAACCTCTTTCCACATTTGCTTTTCAGGGTAGACCACTCTTTGGCTTGGAAGTGATTCATGTACATCAACTAGCTCTCCTGGGCTCCTCTTCTGGATGGGATTGATCCCACTAAATTCTTTCAAGTAGGCCAAAGCCTGCTCTCCTGAAGCACTCTGCTTTTTGCCTTGTTCCTTTGCCTCCAAATCCTGATCTTGTAACATTTCATGGTCACTGCAGCCAAGGTTGCTCCTGAACTTCACATCCCTGACCAGTTCTTCCTTTTTTGTGCAATTCAGGTCCAGCAAAGCACGTGCTCTCACTGGCTCCCTGATTACCTGTTTTAGGAGGTGGTCATTGATGCACTTTCAGAAACCACATGGATCGCTTGTGTCTTGCTGTGTTTTCCCTCCAGTAGATGGAGGGTGGCTAAAGTTCCTAATGAGGACCAGGAACCGTGATACTTCTTCCAGTTGTCTGAAGAGGGTCTCATCATCTTCCTAATGAGATGGTATGTAGTAGATATCTGCCACAACATCATCCTTGTTGGTCTGTCCTCTAATCCTGGCCTGTAAGTGATCAGCTGACTGATCATCCATCCCAGGGCAGAGCTCCTTGTGTTCCCACTGATCTCACTGAAGGGGCAACTCACCCTTGTTGCCATCTTGGCCTGTGCTTCCCAAAGACCTTGTGTCCATCCCTCACAGCATTTCAATTTTGTGTGCTACCTTGTTATGTCTTTGTGATACCAATGAGATCATAGCCCTACACCTGCATGCAGATCTCTAATTCCTCCTGTTCCCTTGTGTTCTTCATGCTGCATGTGTTAGTGTGCAAACATTTCAGAGAGGCACCTGCCCATACTAACTTCACAGAAGGGGTATGAGAACTTTCCCTATAATGTACTTCAGAATTTACGTGGATATGCTTGAAGTGACCTTGCTTCAGCCCTGAAGTCCCAGCTCCATGGACTTGAGTTCAATGTAGCTTTGCCCTCTTGATCTCTGTTTTCTTCCTTGTTCCTTAATCTTCTCCCTTAGCTAGAAAGATGTGAATAACCATCAAAAGGCTGTAAGGCAAGAAGGTGGGGAAAAAATGTCATCTCTTGCAATACACCCCTCCCTTAAAGGCTGAGATCTTTGCATTTAGACTTGAAATGACATTTTTTTTCCTGAAGTATTTTCCCATTGTAATAACAACCATATCTACTCATTGTCAGTGTAAATATCTAAAACCTCATTAAGCCCCAAGTAAAGTTTTCACATACTGGTATTTAAAGAGTGATGACAGAGCTTGATAGAAGACTTGATAGAAGTTATTTGTATTGCATCCTTAGAGCTAGAAGACTGTTTTTACAGGGACTGTTTGAAGAGATCTCAGTTTCTTTCAAATTGACCAACAGAAACATGTTAGAAATGAAACAATTTCTTGATTTCTAAGGCTGTGTGTGCTACAACACTGACAGAATTTCTCTACTTTATAGTTTGTGTGCCATAAAAGCCCTAGAAAGCCAAGACAAAAAGAAAACATAGTTCCTAGAAAGGGACCAGGAACTTCTTTGGACATGGTTCTTGCAGGAAAGATGAGCTTGAAAAAAACATGAGAACACTGGTCTCTAATGTGGTTTCATTTTACTCTTTTTCAATGACTTTTTTTTTTTTCTCCTGTTCTCACATAGGACAATGTGCCATTAAAGTTCTCTGAACTGGAATATTCAGTGATGTCTTGAGCATTAGTGGTGTTAAGACGCAGGTGGCAATATAGTGTTTTCTGGGTGATTCTTTTAGGCAGTGAGACTTGTTTTTATGTCTTTTAATGTCTGTACTGTCCTCTGTAGTTCAGGAATTACAACGTGCAATTATATTTATTTTGAAGAAGAATTGGAAAATAATGACTAGGTTGGGTGAGGCTAGTTTAGTGGGAGATGTCCATCATGGCAGGTGGATTGGATCTACATGATCTTTAAAGTCCTTTCCAATCCAGAACATTCTGATGGTACGAAATGCTGTGAACTTGTTAGTCACTTACAAGTAAACTTTGAAATTAGTTAGCATTTTCTCCATTCCTCTTATCTGCAGGAGACAGCTGCGATCACTGGATGCATTACAGTGATGCAACTAAAGCCCGAAGTGGATGGGCTACAGAATTATTAAATGAATTTAAAAGCAATGTTGAATTGCTTAAGCAGGCTGTGAAGGACCAGGTCATAGATTCTTCTCCCCAATCACCCCCTGGTGTATCTCTGCAGAACCTACAAACAGGTACTTTGCTTGCATCACTAATGCTACAATTTGTTGGAATGTTAAAAACTATTCTAAAGACTGTTCTTTTCAATGATTCCATCACTATTCTTTCCCACAGGCAAAGAACAGATACCGAAAGGAACATCTGGGGCTTCCTCTGTATCTTCCCAACAACCAAAGGGCAAACTGATGTCTAGTCCTATTGTGGTTAGACTTGCAGATTTCAATATATATCAGGTACATTTCTTCAAGTTAGTAAAACTGGGGCTACTTTACACTTCACTGTTACCTAACTATGTTTTTTAAGGGACAATTCTGAAGCCCACTGAAATTAATTGGTATCTTTGAATTCATTATTGGATTACAGTTTTGTGAGCCTCTTCTGCTCTGTTACAATTGATGGATATTTTCTTAGTGAATTTATATTAGATAATAGCCTATCACAATTATGTTTTGTAGCCAAGTTCTGCTGTTCCCCAAATCCTGATCTTTGGAATTTGTGTGTTTTCATTGTACTGTGTTAGATACCCAGTATGGTAATATGTGATTGTTTGTTATCTTTTTCAAAGTATATGGTGGGGGAGGACATTGTAAGTTAAATTAAGAAGTTTTTAATTTTTTCTTCAGTCCCTCTCTCCTCCCATATTGTTTTGAGTAGAGACTTTAAGCATTCTTCCCCTTCCCTCCCCACTACAAATAGTTTTAGTGATTAGTTTTAGTTGCTGGTTATGGTCTGGATTCACTCTGTTACATATAGAAGGAGTGTATGTCTAAGAATCACAGAGTCATTGGAGTTGGAAGGCACCTCAAGAGATCATCAATTCCAACCGCTCCAACAAAGCAGGACTGTCTAAAGCAAATTGCACAGGGCTGCATCCAGGCAGGTTTTGAATGTCTCCAGAGAAAGAGTCAACAACGTCTCTGAGCACCCTGTTCCAGGGCTTTGTGACTTGCAGCGTAAAGAAGTTTTTTCTTATTTCTAAATGAAACTTCTTGTGTTCCAGCTTGTGCCCCTTGTTCCTTGCCCTGTCATTGGGCACAACTGAAAGCAGTCTGGGACCATCCTCCCTACAGCCACCCTTCAGATATTTATAGACATGAATAAGGTCTCCTCTCATTCTTCTTTTCACAAGGCTAAGCAGTCCCAACTCAACCTTTCATCACGAGAGACATGCTCCAGGCCCCAAATCGTCTTCTGTTGCCCTCCTCTGGACTCTCCACTATTTCCACTGGGGAGCCCAGAACTGTGCATAGTACTCCAGATGGTACTATGTCAGGGCAGACTGGAGAGGGAGGACCACCTCTCTAGATGTACTGGCCACACACTTCTTAGTACACCCTAGAATAACTTGTCAGTAGGGGCTCACTGTCGGCTCATGGTCAGCTTACTGTCTACCAGACCTTGTCTCTTACATGCAGGGCTCAGGCTTCACAAACGTTTGCTTTAGCAGTGAAGACCCAAGCAAAGAAGGCATTCAATAACTGTCTTCTCTGTTACACTAGGGCACCTTTATAATTCACCAGTGGGCCCACAGTAATCTTTTTTCTATTGGCATACTGAAAAAAACTTTTCTTATTGTCTTGTGATAGCCCTTGATGGATTTAATTCCAGATTTGCCTTAGCTTTTCTTGGTGCATCCCTGCATTCTCTGACAACATTCCTGTATTCCTCCCAAGTGGCCAGACTTTTACATGTAAATTTTTTTCTTCCTTCTGAGTTTTCCCAAAAGGTGCTTACTTATCCATGCAGGTCTGCTGCTTCTTCTGCGTGCTTTCTTACACATCTTGAGTTCTGAGGAAGTAATGCTTGAATATTGACCAGTTCTCATGAACACTGTTGCCTTCTAGAGCCCTGACCCACAGTATTCTGTTGAGTAGATCTTTGAAGAGACCAAATATAGCTCTTCCAAAGTCCATGGTTGAAATCCTGCTTGTTTCTTTACTTCTTCATTGCAGAATACTGAACTACTGCAGCAAAGGTTCACATCAGCAGTGTCCTTTTTTATGTATTAATACAAGGTCCAGCAGTGTACTTCTCCTTGTAGTTTCCTCCACCACTTGTATTAGAAAGTTATCCTCAATGCACTGTAGGAATCTCCTGGACTGAGTGTGCCTTGCTGTGTTACCTTTCCAGCAAATATGGGGGTAGCTCAAGTCTTCCGTGACGACCAGGACCTGTGATCATGAGGCAAGCTGCTTTCAGCTATCTGTAGAAGGCCTCATCAGCCTCCTTATCCAGGTCAGGTGGCCTGTGGAAAACGCCCAAAACACTGTCACTCTTACCAATCTGCCTCTTGATTCTTATAGCTGGTTCTGCATCCTCTCCTAAGCAAAGCTTGATGCATTCCAGATGCCCTGTCACGTAATGAGCCACTCCACCTTGTTGGACTGTCTTTCTTGAATAGTACATAGCTATACACAACAGCGTTCCAGTCGCCCAAGCTATCCCACCATGTCTCAGTAGTTGCAGCGAGAT
Organism: Phoeniculus purpureus; assembly: GCA_028565055.1. NCBI lineage: Eukaryota > Metazoa > Chordata > Aves > Bucerotiformes > Phoeniculidae > Phoeniculus > Phoeniculus purpureus. The sequence continues at coordinate 33,379,246 of JAOXOE010000001.1, read as the reverse complement.
CATAGCCCTGCAACTGCATAGAGTTGGCATGATGATAGTGATATAGAAGGATCCACTCTAAATTTTAGATCCAAACAAAACGTTCAATATGTGTCTCTTAGTCATTTTCACCTCTATTTGCCCTTGTTCCAGTTTTGAATGCTTTTTTACCATATGGCTCCTGGTGAAGTGGGAGGTTGCAGCTTGCTGCCAGAAGCCTGATTTTGTAATATTATTTTGTACTCACAGTGATTTCATTTGCCTTCTACTTCTCAGATGCTTGTCTTCCTCTCCGCCCTACACAAATACACTTTCAATTTTGTAAATTGTCATTAGTTCATATACAATGTGCAAAAAGCTTTTTTCTAAATACATCTATTATTACTTTTTTGTTTATTGTTAATACAGAGATGTTTACAGCTGGAAAACAGCTACACAGAGTGAAACAGGCTTGTAAAGGTTACAGATTCATTGTTTCTGGTCAAACTAATGCAACTAATGCAAGTCGACATCATGTATTCAACATTAATACGTTGGCTAATTTCAGAGTAACAGTCTGACCTGCTACTTGTTCTATGAAAGAACTTTTGACAAAGTGTGTTTTGACAACATACTCTTAAACTAAGGTACATTCCAAGAAATGTACGGCCAAAAATGTATCAAAAATTGTGCTCTCCATTGTTTCATTATTTATATTGGAAGGAAACTGAAATGGAGTTTTCACTGTAGTGTCTGGATTCTCCTGTGGTGTGTACCTTTGGCTATAGCTAAGCATATGTATCTCTGCCAGATGCATGCTGAGCACCTTGCTTAGCAGTATACAGTTGAGAGTTAGCCCATGTGCTGGAATCTATCCGTGTGACAGTGTGATAACTTCCTAACACTTGTCTAATGAACATACCTATGTGAGAACTTTTTGGACAGACAACGGGAGAGGGACTTTTTATGAGGGGGAATGGTTTCAAGCTAAAAGAGGGTAGATTTTGATTAAACCTTAGGAAGAAATTCCTCATTATGAGGATGGTGAGACACTGGGGAACAGGTTTCCCAGAGAAATTGTAGAGTCCTCCTCCCTGGAAGTATTCAAGGCTGCTTGGTTGAATGTGGCCTTGTGCAATCTTGTCTAGTAGGAAGTATCCCTGCCCATGTCAGGGGAATTGGAAGTAGGTGATCTCTAAGGTCTCTTCCAACCTAAGCAATTCTGTGATTCTGTAAGATATCAGATCATTGTAGGCTTCTACTGAATGCCTTTGAAAATGGCCTGCTGCCTCCTGCCTTGCATGAAGGAAGAAGATCTGCCGCCATTAATACTATGTAGTTTTCTTATGAAACTGTTCTATGTGGATTGCTTCTGCTGCAAGGCAACTAGATATCTGACATTGTCAGTATTTTCTGTAGTTGGGGATCTACATCTGAGAGCAGTGGAATGTTACCCTGCTAGGGGCAGTGCCATGCAACTACAAGTGCTTAATAATTTGTAAAAATCTAATGAATTAATGAAATTAATCTTTTATCTTTTACAGGTTTCAACGGCAGACCAGTGTCGTTCTTCCCCTAAAGCTCTGATCTCTTGCAATAAAAAGTCACTTTATCTTCCAGCAGAAATGCCAGCTATTCATTTTGAATTCACTGAATATTACTACCCAGATGGAAAGGACTTTCCTAGTAAGATGGAGGGGTGTTTTTTGTACCAAGCAAAACATTCTATACCAAATTTTGTGTTACTTTCACTTTTATGAAGCTTAATATTGACTGCAGGTTGGCATGTGGGAGTATGTAATGGTTTTCTAAAATGGAAAGAGCACAACAGTGCCCCATGTCCACTGTGCTTGCTCCTGCAAACTCCTATAAAAACTGTTTTGTATAAGGATGTTTTTTAAGTCTGAAAACACAGCATTTTGTTTGATACATAAATTATTCATTCTCCAATGTACGTGATTGTTTCTGCTGTTCCACTGTCTGACTACATGACAGAATTCAGTGGCTACATGAAAGAACTCAAACTACTGTAGTAGTGTCTAAAATGCAAGAAATATCTCCAGGAGTTATTTTTATTCATGTGTTATGGGGCTGGCCCTGATTTATATACAGAAATGTCAGTAGGTTTCTTGGCTATGAGACTTGAGGACAACTGATCTCCTTTGTTGTAATGAGTTGCCCTTCCTTTGTAATGAGGACATTCTCCTCAGACTTCTCTGTATTCTAATATTAGCTTTCACATTCAGAATATTAAGTTACTTGCTTAGAGTGTGAGAAAAAAGCATCTCTTTAGGTAACACTGTATTTCTCCCTAAGACCAAAGGTCTGGGTTTCCATTCTTTCTCTGATGTGATACTAGTGAAAAGTCTGCACTCATTTAGAAAATGAAACAAAAACACCCCATCCAACTACTAAACATTTTACTTATTCTCATGATTTTGTTTTCTCTTCTAGTTCCCTGTCCAAACTTGTATGGCCAGCTGAATGCTTTACAGTTCACCCTGGATGAAAGAAGTATTCTTTGGCTAAATCAGTTTGTGTTGGATTTGAAACAGAGTCTTATTCAGTTCATGGCTATGTACAAGTTAAATGACAATTCAAAATCTGATGAACATGTTGACGTTAGAGTTGATGGACTAATGTTGAAGGTATGTTGCCATTTAGGAGGTGTTTGCTTGTTCCTTGGAAGAAAATACTTTCTGAAAAGCTGTTAGCAAAGAAGCTTAAGGAAGAACTTGACAAATAAATGAACAAAAACCCTGCAATAAGCAATATGACTCTGGAAAACTGCACAGAATATAATTGTTTGAAGACACACATCTGTCTTGTGTTTTACTTCATCTATGACCTAGGGGTATTTTAGTTTTGCCCTGAACACCTTAGTAGGAGTATTAACAATTTATTTCACTACATTCAGTGAAGTCAACACAGCAGAAGAAAAGAAAGGGAGCAACAAAGTAAAAATAACTGGCAAAAAATTCGGTATGCACTCTGTATTAATGCAAAGGCCCTCCTTTGTTCCTCTGGTTGTAGTACAAAACTCTTTTGTCTTGTTGCTGAATGCCTGAAGTAAAGAAAGCAGTCCATGAAAAGGTTTATTTTCTTCAAATCCCATTCTCACTTTTCTGTTTCATGCAGGTCCTTGGCTGTATTTCAGGTACACAAGTTCTCTCTATATTTATTCCAAAGGACTGGTGCTTGTTAATGCAGCTGAACATCAGGTTTTTGCTTCCTTCATCTCCTCCTTCTTCGGAGGAGGAGGATTCTTGAGCAGATTCCACACACTTCCACCCTAATTTACATTGGGCATTGGTTTCCAAGGTTTAGGGGTGAACAAAGCAATGCATCTTTTTGATGGTGATTTTTTGGAGGAGAGATTTCAGGGGTTCTAAAAGGTCAGGTATGGAAAGATGGATATCTTTGTAAGGCTCTTTGTGCATATTTAATGCAACTTTAAAAGGATTTGAATTGTACTGAATGAAAACAATTACTGAGAGCTAACATCCAGGCAACAATAAATACAGACTGATACTGAATTTACTGCATGCCAGTAGGTCACTAAATTAACAACAAGATAAAACTATTCATCAATCCCTCAAGTCTTGATTCATATCAATTGTTTCATCTCTCTATTAACTGCATTATTTTTATTCTAGTCTTTTACTATTGGTGTGTTTGATGTTTGCATATCATATGGCTAATAATTATCTAGTTGCATAATTGGTTATTTACATTAAGAAGCTTCGTTATTCCCATCCTTTGAGTGTCTTTATAATGGTTTTTTTACTGTGATCCTTCCAAATTTAGCATGGAGATGTTGCGACAGAAGATGGTGTCACTGACATTTGGAAAATCAATGTGGCCACGGTGCACATTAACAAATCAGATGCAGGATTTGGTATAAAATATACACTTTCTTTAAAACTTGCACTAAAGATATGCAAGTTAAATTAAATGCAGTATATAGAACCATTGTCTTGTTTTAGGAGTTTAAGTATTTATTATTAAAATCCTGTTTTATTATCAGGGAATGGTTGCAAAATACCTATCCTTTGTCCTGCAGTATTAAGATTATTAGCTGTTTTGACATCTTTAATCGTTTACTTGTATATTTACATAGAAATACATTTCTGAAGTGCAGTGAAAAACTGTATTTGAGAAATCAGATTGAAATACAGACAATTATAGGTTGGAGTTCAAAACTGAAAACTTGGAACATTTTAAGAACCTTTCTGCCAAGCTATTTCTGAGTTAATGAAATGAGACACTTTGGCCTAATATAGCTGATGGAAAAGTTTCAGATAAGAAAGACCTGAGACCCTTGTGGTTTTGTACACACACTGAATTTTAGATGCCACAGCACCTTTCCTAAAAAGTAGAAGACAGACAAATGATGATCTGTGTGCCTGACTTATGTTCTATCTATGGTCTATCTGTGTTCTAACTCATGTTAGCATACATGAGTTCTCATATAATTATATTCCTTTATTTTAGCTGTCATGGCTATTATTTTGTTCCTTTATTCTATGTCTTTTCAATCTACACACTGCTAACTAGAAAAAATACGTTTCTCTTGCAGTTCATCATCCCATCTGAAAACAAACCCGAAATTCATAAAGATCAGCCTCGTGCACTTTCCATTCAAAGTTCAGAGATGATTGCTACGAATACAAGATTCTCACCAAACTGCAGACACTCTGACCTAGAAGCTTTGTTCCAGAACTTCAAAGATTGTGAATTTTTCAGTAGAACTTTTACCACGTTTCCTAAGTCCCAGAAGAATTTTAATCTTTTACATCCAATCTTCCAGAGACATGCTCATGAACAAGATACTAAAATGCATGATGTTTATAAAGGTTACGTCCTCCCAAAATTGAACAAATATGCATTAAAGACATCTGCAGCTACTGATGTTTGGGCCATGCATTTCTCCCAGTTTTGGATGGATTATGAAGGAACAAAAAGTGGGAAAGGGCGACCAATAAGCTTTGTGGACTCATTCCCGCTTTCACTTTGGATTTGCCAGCCAGTAAGATTTGCAAAGTCACAAAAAGAACTTTCATCACATAATCAGACACCTTTGAACATTTCAAAAAGTGAGTCTAGTGATCTTGCTAATAGATTGCAACGTAAAAAACTTCTAAAGGAGTATTACAGCACTAAGACTGAGCCCTTGACCAATGGCATTCAACCGTCCTTTGACCCATCAGGAGTCCTTTCCGAGAGCTCTTCCTCGGATGCAGATATACATGTTCTTGTCCATGTTCAGAAACACGTGAGCATGCAGATCAATCATTACCAGTACCTTTTTTTGCTGTTTCTCCATGAATCTCTTGTATTGCTCCTGGAAAACTTAAGGAATGATGTAGAAGCAGTGACAGGAAAACCTGCAAAGCAAACGGATGTCTGCATTGGAGTCCTACTGAAGAGTGCGGAACTAGCCTTACTACTTCATCCTGTTACTCAGGGAATCCCTTGCAAGTCTCCAGTTGTGGAAGAAGGAAGTCCCACAGCATCAGAACTCTCCCCTTTGGGAAATGGGGAAGCTCTTAATTCAGAGAGTAAATTAGTTGGCAATAAGATAGTGCAAACTGGCATTACTAATTTTGATTATGTAAATGACTGCAAGGCTCTGAACGCTGAAGAGAATAAAGGAACTTTAATAGATCCTCTTTTGTTTAAATCAGACAGTAATATGGATTTTCAGAAAGCAACATCATTTTCAGATGATGCATCAGATAAAGGTTTGGGAGACACAAGCGAAGGAGGAAGCAGTGGACTTTTTAGTAGAAGTGATTCAGAGGAGGTTTGTGGACCTCTAAGTGAGAAAAGTAGCTTGCTTCCTAGAGATTCCGCATCCATTTTAAGTAAGAGAGAAGATTCTACTGAATTTTTCACTGATAAGGAGGATGACAAAAGCATATTCCCAAATAAGTTAAATGAGCAAGAAGATACAACTGAAGGCTGTCCTAAACAAATCAGTGACATGGAATCAGAAACTGCCTTAGAATCTGAAGAGCTTGAAATCAACAAAGTGACTTCAGTTAGAATGTTTGCATCCCAGTCTTTATCAAGGTATAGAAATTTTAATACTAAATCAATTCTTCTACTGCTTGATAATATTTATTAGCTGCTTTGGCCACATACTATTAGTAATGGTCAATGGAAGTAAGCATCTAGTAGACAAAGGTAGAAGATATCTGGTATCCAGCGTTCAGTGAAAACTACAATGAACCATTAGTGAGTTGAATGAAACAATTTACTTTAGCTTTCAATGTTATTAAATATGTATTGAGAAAAATGTCATCACAGAAATCTACAGGAATGCATGTTTCTGTGCTTACCTCATTTTCTTGCTAAAGGATTATTGAATAATTAGATTATTTCCTTCTTTTATATCTGGTCTGGTTTAGAGGAATTTTTAAAAAGTAACTTCTGTGTAACTCCTTTAATTTGAAATAATAATATCCTAATATCTTTGCATTTAACAAGTGGAAAGCCTAAGGAACGCTGCCCGTCCAATCTCCCTGCATTCTCTGTTTCTTACAAGAACATGAAGAGAAGTCCATCACAAGTCTCTCTGGATACCATCTCGATTGACAGCATGATGCTAGAGGATCATTTGATAGAGAGTGATGGAAGTGACAGCCAAAGCTTTCTGGAGAAAGGTAAGTAGTTAACAAGCTATTTTAAAGCAGTATTTAAAATGTTTGTTACTAAAATAATACTCAAAAGGATTGTAGCACAGCGTATCTTGGATACTTCACAGCACTATTCCAGTTGGCTCCTCCAGGCACTAGTACAAGTATATTCACAGCACATCACTTCAAGGGCAAGCAATAAGGTGTGCTGCTTACATAGTGCTCCTTAATTAAACACTACTTAGTTTTCCTCTCTCGAGGAGAGTAAAAGCATTGCAGTGCTACGTTGCAATTCTGAATTAAGCAGAGCTATTCCCTACTTTGCTTAAGAGCTGTTGCCTTGGCAGGTCTGTACCATGAATCAGTATTTATTCTTGAAGTGGTAAAGAAGCTCTAATTTTAAAAGTAGAGGAAAAAGAACTGGATTTTTCAGTAATACTCATCATGCTAATTACCAGGCAGATAGATTTAGTAGTCTCCTTGCAGCTCGTTTCTTATGAAGTAGTTCCTGACTACTCATTTAAACAGCAGGTGTTTGTCCAATTTTGCTCATCTGTGCATGAACATTTGCTCCTGATCAGAGGGAGGAATTCAGGCATGTGGTAATTATGTCTATCATTTGTAGACGTAAAAAAAACCAGTAATGATCTAGTAGTTCTCTGACAAAACAGATTAAGTAATTTTTAATGTCAGGAAAGGTGATGAAAGGACTTTATTGCTACCTTTTTTATGATAAATTCTACTTTCAGTAAGGAATGACAATATATTTTTCTTCAGGACTTCTCATCAGTCTGGAGCAATAATAACAGTAGTTCACTTGCAAATGTGTTATGTATTTGGATTGTAGGAGTGCTCCTGCATGTGTTTATGTGGGAGTATGTCATAAAACACATGTTCCATTTTAAATAACCTCTATATGCCTTTTTATCTTGCTAAATAATATGTAATGGCAGGTTAAGTGTATGCACCTTGTAGTTGTCAAGGTAACATGACTTTGATCACTAACAAAAATATATAGGTTATTTCTCTAAACATAAAACCAGAAACATTTGCTCTAATGGTGCTGTGCAATATTTCAGACACATGACTTGGAATATTTAACCTTTTTTCCTGCTGTATTTGTTGTACATTTGATATTAAAGACTAAAAAAGGCCCTTCACAATTTTTATTTATACCACACGTGTAGAGTGCCTTACTTGCACAGCATCTACAAATTAGAAGTCTGTGTAAGAGAAATGGATTTGGCTGTTCCATAATAAATATTTGTTTAATAAGTGTTCAACTCATCTTAAAATATAAGTTAAGGCACACATACAGTAACAGACACTGACTTTATTCTTAATGCAGGATTGATTATGCTTTGCTAACTTTTTGGTTTTTTTCTGATGTATGCATGGAAGGTATTACAGCTACAAACTATCAAAGCCCATCAGAAAATGCCCATGAAGGAGGCACAGTGATTGAAAATTGTGATGGGTCATCTCCAGATGCCATGAGTGCTGCTTCAGAGAATGCTCATGAGAGCAGTGAAGAAATGGTAATATTATTGAACTAGAATATTAGAATATTCTAAAGTAAATAAAACTCTAAACCAGAGCTAACATGAATGCTTTTAGAGGTCATTTTTCAAGTGCTTTTGAGAGCTTTTGATAGTGCATTATGTAAGCCTACAGATCTCAAGCCCTTGGATTACAGTCTGCATTTGTACTTAATACCAGTTACACTGGGCAGTCTCTGTAATTCTCTGTAACCTCTGTTGATATATGACAGTAGCCACTTAAAAAATGTCGAATCATTTCTGCTTTGATACACAGCAAGATTTAAAAATATAATTTTACTTTCAGTTGAATATGATATTTAACATGAGCTTTTAAACATCATCAAGTGTGGATAAAACAAAGCATTGTCACTGTATTATATGAAGATGTTTCCTTAGCAATGGTACCATTCTGTAGTATTTGCAACTAGGAATGTAACTGTCCTACTGGATCAGATCAGAGATGTCTCTTGTCCAGGATTATGTCAGAACAATGGCCATTATTTAGATAAGTTTGTAAGAATAGTGCATGTAGAGAGATGATCCTTCACCTAATCAATACTCCTTCAATTATATTCTTGTATCAGTTAAAGTCATGAACTGGAAATCTAAGAGTACACAAGTCCAAAGAAAGGCAGTGCATTTACTGAAATCTGTTATGTGCTTGCTGACATATTTTCCTTTTTAGTAATGTTTGTCCTACCTTTGTAGGACTTTGTAATTCTACCTTTGCTTTAAAGTATTTGTGGATCATCATTGGAAAAAAAAAAAAGCAGCTGACAATATTAAAAACATAGAATTCAGCCTGGCCTGATTCAGCACTGCAAATGCTTGGCTAGGCTTACGATGTGCATGAAGTTAAATGCAGCCCTGGAAGACTTCAGGTGTCACATAGGTCACGTGCTTCTTTGCAGAATGGGGAAAGTCTGTCAAACTTTCATGGCTTTTCTGGCCAATTCTGAATTGGTATTAGTGGGTTGTAAGTACCAGTGTCTGTCTTTGGACAGACAATCAGACAACACATTGCCAAACCCATGGGTTTGGCAAAAAGAAGCAGCGAGAGAACTGTGCTTTTCTGTAAACAAGGGTGTTATGGATACAAAGACTTTTGTCCTACATGGGGGGGGAAATGTTTAAACAGAACTTTAAAAGACAATAACCACTGACAGTTAAATTTATAATCTCACTGTTTTATGTTGCCTTTGTTGACAGATGTCTGTTGTGGTTTTCCAAATCTTTGGTGTTAATGGGGAAATTGATATCAGAGGAGAAGACACTGAAATATGCCTCCAGGTCAACCAAGTGATACCAAATCAACTGGGAAATATCAGTGTTCGACATTATCTTTGCAACAGAACTGTTGGTAAGAACTGCTGCTTTAGAATGCCTACTGATTTCTTCCATAACTGCCATATATTAAAAAGGAAGGAAATAAGAATGCAGCTATTTCTGATTATGCAGGTGAAAAAATGTATTGCGTGGAATTCTGGTCATCAGTTTACTTTTTAAGAATTGATTAAGTTGCATTACATTATCATTTTATGAAGATGGAACTCCCTTACTGCTCAAACGATAAGCATACCTTGGTATGCAGGGCTGTCATGGGTCGAGGCTGGGTTGGCAACTAGATGAATGAAAGATGCTCTATTAGTTGCTCTCATACCCCAAAGAGGAAGAGAAAGGGGCTAAGGGAGAGAAACTTAAGGATTGAAAAATAAAATGAAAACTGCTTTAATGAAAATGATAATAAGAAAATATATACTCACATACACAAACCTAATACTGAATCCAACCCCCATGATGGTAATCACCATCATCACCAATACTGTGGGCAGACATAGGAATTCCCAGCCTGGGCTTCGTGGCAGATGAGAACTAGATTCAGGAATCTACTGTTTGCGATTAAAGGTAGAGCAGACAGAGGACCTGGGCTCTGGCTCTTGAAGATAATTTGACCTCTGTGATCCCTCAGCTTTATGCGGAATATGATGTCTATGGAATGGAATACCTTGTTGGTCAATTTAGGGTAACCTGTCCTGCACACTTCTCCCTGCAGTGTGGCCTCTTATTGCTCTCCCAGTGTGGCACACAAGATTTAGCGGTGACCTTCATCTTCACAGGAGCAAGTATAACCAAGAGCCTTTCTGCATGCCAGCTCCAGTAGTAACTAAACATCAAGCTCTATCGCTTGTAGCAGCAGACACTGTCTGCACAAACATGCTGTTAGCTTCAGAAAGTGCAGTTACTTAGAAGACACTAAGCTGAGAAGTAAAAGCACTGAACAGAATTAATTCTGTTCTAACTCAAACCAGGTCAAGGGCTGTTTCTCTAGATCAAATTAACAGTCACAATGTAAACAGATTTATTATCACTGGTTTAAGAAAAGTTAAAAATTGACTCTGTCAGGATGGGTGAGCTGCAAGGACAGTCCTTGGGTTTTTTTTTTGTGTGTGGTTTTTTTTTTTTTAAAGCTTGATAGGAATGCACAGTGTAGTTTCATGCCCAGATATTTCCATAACTGTATCAACCAGTGTATTGTTAGAGCTGTTCTTGGGCATGAGGATATGTACATTCTCTGCCAGGAAACCTAGCTCACATACCATGAGGTTTTTTTTCTTGGCAGGATGTATTGGCATGCCACTTCAAGTCACAGTTTGCTTTGCTCCCCTCTGCTAGCCTTCCACATGGATGCTTGATGCCAGCTCTGTTGCACTGCAGGTTTTTGGGGCAGATTCCCTGATGCACCTGCTTTCTGCTTCTGGTTCATCTTCTTTCCCAGGAACCAGCTATAGCAGCTGTTGGCTGCCATTTATTTCCAGCCTTCCAGCAGCATGGATTTTCCTCAGGAAGTTGTACTTCATGATCCAGCCTCTGATACCCTGGCTAGAGAACCCATTTACTTGTAAGCTGAGCAGTTGCCAGCAGCTGCTGCTTGAGCAGCTGTTGCATGATGTTGCAGTTGCATTCAGGCATCTGAAGGCAAGAGGGAGGTCCATCAGGAAAGACTTGTGGCTCACTGTCAGTTCATACAGCAGGCAAACTGATTTCTTGTTATCTGTCATATCCTCTGTAAAAGCAAGAGGGAGTAAATAGTAAGGACATGGCACCTTCCTGTTCTCATGTGTGTCTAAAACTAGATTGAACCAGCTTTCTCTGGTTCAGCTGATTATGCGAGGCTTGTGCATGGACAGAGGGACAGAAGCCTATAATGTGATGAAGTCTCCAAATACTTCAGATCTCTTAATTTCTCCTTCTGGTGGTTATCTGGATGGGTGGGTCAATGACACTTTTTTATACACTGTCAATCACTCCCATTCTGTACTGCACATATTTTCTTCTCTCCTTTTTTTTTCTCTCCACTGTAGGACTGTGCTTTCTGCACTGAGTCAGGAGTCTTCTGCAACCACTGCCACTCCTCATCCCCCACATTTATTCTAATAGAAGAACTAAAGGGGAAAATATTTAAAAAAAAAATTCCAGCGGGTCAATTTTGCGCAAAAAGCTTGATAATCAGATTAAGAGAAACAAAATAATTAACTGGAATGAAACAGATTAAAAAAAAAAAAAACTGAGCAAAAGCTCAAGACAAAAATCCCAATCAAGACCTTTTAATAAAATTTCCTCAACTGCTGAGTTAACAATTTGAATGGGTAAACTGAGGAGCCATTAATAATAATAATTGTTTCATAATCATGGTCTACAAAGGTGTTCTGGGTAAAAGGAGCCATTTAACACCGACTATACTGTTGGTGCAATAGGTGTAGAAAGGAAAAAGCGTGCCTAATGGCTGGAATAATTTTCAGGGCACTGTGGTTCCTGTGCAGTTCCCTGCAGAGCTGGATGCAGGGCAGTGCATTTATCAGACCTTGTCTGGCAGGAGTAACGAAAGAATCATATGACCATAGAATGATTTCAGTTGGAAGGGACCTTGGACATCATCTAGTTCCAATTTTCTTTTCATGGGCAGGGACACCTCTCAACAAGACCAGGATGTTTATAGCCCCACCTGACCAAGTGGCCTTGAACAGTTTCAGGGAGGGGGCATCAGCACCTTATAACCTCACTACCTGCATAGTGAGGAATTTCTTCCTAAGATTCAATCTAAATCTACCCTCTTTCAGTTTGAAACCACCTCTCCCTGTCCTATCACTAGATGAGGGAGATGGAGTATTGCAGAGATGCTTGGGGACGGACAGTGCTTTTATTGAGGCCTTACTATACTACTCACTTCTTTTTTCCAATTTTTAAGCTTGTAAATATTGGGCTTCCCTGAGGGATCCAGAGTTTAAATCAATAAGCTATTTTTTTTGTTTGTTTTTAGTTTTCTCAAATTTATTTAACAGTTAGCTGCTCTACTAATATAAATTGACATAATTCCATTGATTTTATTTGAGCTGCTTTGATTTCAGCTGTCTTTTGAGTTTTAGTGTTTGCTTCTGAATATAATTACTGGGAATTACTGTGAATATGCCTCTTGTCATACAGATAATTTCTATAGGTCAGCCAACATCAACTACTTTCGAATCCCATGAGTAATTAGTTCTGATTGGTGAACCCTTTTTTTGGTACAACAAATGGAAGCTAGTGTTTTCCCCCTTGCCTCCATCAGGTTACCTTAAATATTTTATTTATTTTAATTTTAGAACTGTGTAGTTGAATGCTTTATCCTTAGTGGTTAAAGATACTGAAACTAATAAGAAACTGATGCACTTTTTCTAGGGTTTAAGTCTACTGCCACCCAAATAATGGAAGCACTACATGTGGTCCCGTTCTTCACCATAACTGTAGTGCTATTTATGATCCAATATGTTAGGAAGGAAATTTCTGAGGATATCCTGCCTAACAGAATACTTCTCCCCTGAAAGAGTGGACTGACTTCAGTGTTTTTCTGAATTCAGGTTGAAGGAGTTAGTGGAAACATGTACAAAATAATCGTTTTTTCATCTTCAAGACACTGGGGAAACACAATTTTTTTTTTTTGTCATGGTGGTATTTCTATGTTGTCCTTTTCTGTTGTCACAGGGACAACAGAAGTTAGGGAGGTATTAGTTCTTGTATGTACTGTTTATTTCCCTTTTGTACTTTGAAGTGATCTGCTTAGAAATTTGCTCTGAAGTTCTGTATCTGCAATGCTGAAATTAACGGATAATACTTGTAAAGTGCTTTTGGAAAATCAGTTGGACAACAGTGGTAGAAGTAATTGCATCATAATGGCTTTTTTTGTACATTGCAGGATTTTAATGCAAATTTATTTTCCTTTTGCAATAGGTTCTGACTGTAAATCTGTGGCTGGACCAGTTAATTCATCACCTGAGATTAGTCTGAGATGGGAGAGTGGGCCTAGTGCCGTCATACATTCTCTGCTGGCTGTAAAAAACGGTTTTCTTCAATGTCACGTAGAGAACTTCAGCGCTGAATTTCTAACATCTTCCCTCACAAACATCCAGCATTTTCTAGAAGATGAAACTGTTGCAGAAGTGATGCCTATGAAGATAAAAGTTTCTAATGCAAAGATTAATCTAAAAGTATGTTAACAATGAGATATTTAGTTGTGCTAAAGAACTTGTGGTTTTGTTTCTTTGGTGATAAACTACTAATCTGGAGACAGTTAACTTCAAAGAAAGTGCTGCTGTGCTTTAGATAACACTAAAACAATGAGAGAGTCCATGGATTTGGTTAGCTGTGTGGTATGCCTACAGGAGAGGTTTTTGCATGATTAAGCTTTCTCTATGAGTTCCTGTTTTATAGTTCTTTTCCCTCTGCTCCCATCCTCTTTTATAGAGTGGTGGTGTCTAGGAGTTTTATAGGTAAGATAGAGCAAATTCCTAGAGGCATGGTGTGGCTTTTTCTGCTTAGTGTAGTAATACAAAACCCTCAGATTCTAAAGGTGAATTCTCCTGCTTTTACAGTTCTTGCAATGAAAATGCAGTACAAAAGAAGGAAAAAGGTGATAGGAATTCCAGTTCAAACCACTCAAGTACCATTTCTTAGAACCCAGATTTCATGTTCTGCCCTTCCTGGGAACAGCTTAATGCTAGCCTTCCTTACCACTGTCACTTAAAATAGTAACATTAAGAGGACACTTTGCTCAAGTCTCCAGGGGGATTTTCTTTCAGATATTTAAAGGAGACGGAGAGTTCTGTGCTGCACAGCCACAGAATATAAACATAACACTTCTTTTTTTTCAGTGTGGAGGTTGGGGAGTGTGCAGTATGCAATGCGACACCATGAACAAATGTAAAGACAAAATAATTCTAACATTACTTTGAAAATTTGTAACTGCCTGTGAGTGAGCTGAACAGAGTGAGGACTGGTACAGCAGCAACAGTTCTGTGTCTGGGGCTAAGGTCTCGATTCTGCTAAGATCTTTCTTGACTGGCAGGTGTTGTCACTACGGTGTTGCACTCAAACTGCATCAGTATTCCCCCTTCCCTCCATGATGCAGCTTTTCCATGCCCTGGGGATCCTCTCTTTAGGGCCATTTCTTCTACAGGAGTAGAACAAGCGCTTTGTGGAAGAGCTGTGGATCTGTTGCTCCTATTTCAGTGTACCACAAATGTGAATACCCAAATGCAGAGAGGATAGTCTCAACATACAGTCATTTAAACTTAAGACAGGATTGTGCTGGTTTATTAACAAGAAGGCAGACTTAAGCAAAATGTTCTTGTGAAAGCAGCTGTTAGAGGTAGGGAAGGTACATTAATAAACTGGCAATAGGAGTCCGCTCAGCAGTGAAAGCACTGATGTGCTCACTCAGCAGTGCAGACAAGTCACAGTGGAGTTACTCATGATGGTTGACAAACCGCAGATTTGACATACAGAGGATTAATTTCTATTGAGTTGGTTCAAATTTATGCTGCATTGCCTATTCATTGCAATATAGTCTTCTATTTCTGTTGGGTGAGACTTCATGCAGTGTGTGTCATGGGGTGTTGAGTTTAAGAAAGGCTATTTTACTTTTTGCATTTTCTACTGCAATCTCAGTGCTTTTTTCAGGAAACCTTGTCAGGTGATTTAACAGCTTTCTTATAACATTCTTAATGCTGATATATGTAATTTCTGATTATGCTGGCTGCAGTATACTGCTTGACAGGGATAATGACTATAAAGACTTCCTGGGGACACCCCAAAAGTAGTAATTTGTGAAGTTTTCTCTCCTGTTGAGTCCAGGAATATAATTGAACAGCAGCTGATGTCATCCCACACTAATTCTAAAAGGACTAGATCTGCTCAAGAGTGATAACTGTACTCATTCAATCTTTAAATAGTTCAAGAGAAAATCAGGTACTATATAGTACAGACTTCTTATCTCTGACTCTGAGAGCTCCTGCGCTAAAGAATGTCTGGAGTTGGGATATAATCTTATTGAGATGTCTGGAAAAATACTTTGAAGTATTTTAGTCTGACTGTATATATTGAGTTCAGCAGACTTACCCTAAAGATAAATTTGGGCCTTAATATGAATCTCAGGAAAAAAAAAATGGAGCAAAAGTTTAGTGTAGATCCTATTAGAAAATTCTACTCTGAAATGTTCAAGTTTTATTAAATCCACTTATGTTTAATTAGCTATTTCGGTTCTGTGGTAAGCTAATTTTTCGATACTTGTATTTTTTAGGATGACAGTCCACGTGAAAATCTCAAGGTATCTGAGCTGGTACCCATAAAACTACATATTGACATACTCTGGATAGAAAGAAGTGATGATGGCTCTTTTCTCATTAGAGGTTTGTATGTTCCTGCACCTTGATATTTGACAATATTATTATCAAATAACTGTTCTTCATGCAGACAAGTGGCTAATAATGAAATTTGAAATGTAGTCCTAGAGGAAGATTACATTTTGCATTGTTTATTTGCTGTGATAACCCACAGCTGAATCAATCTGAGAGGAATACAAATATGCATATAATGCCATCACGATATGCTTCATCAGTGCACATCATCCTGTCATGATAAGCCAAACACTCCTTTGGTTGACTACAAACAAAACAAAACAAACTGCCTTTCTTTTGTAGATTACCAAGGTGCTTATTGCTTGTCTTTGTGGTTTTGCATTACAGGTAGTAATAGCAAATACTATAACACAAAAGATGATTTAAGAAGTGCAGGTAGCAGTTCTGTGTTATTATGGTGATGTGCCAGCAACTCACGGCTGGGCAAATACTAAATGCTCTCAATAAGGCAATACGTTTAGAACATTACTGTTGTCTTTCATAGGTATGACAAAGAATCATAATCTATCTTGGCAGGGGGATTGGACTAGATCCCTTCCAATCCCTAATGATTCTATGATTCTATGAAGTCTTTAGTGATTATTTGGCCTTACTGCTTGGTCAAATCATAGTCAGATTATATTAAGTTGCTGAGTGCCCCGTCCAGTCAGGTTTTGAGCATAAGAAAGGCTATACCACAGCCTGCCCTAAGTAACCCATCTCGCTGTTTGACCACCCATATGGTTATTATTTTTTTTTTTTTTTTTTGGTAACGTGTGGTTGGAATTTTCACTGTTGCAACGTGTGTCTGTTGGCTCCTGTCATACCACTTCAAGTGAGAGGTGCATGAGTAGTTGCCAGGCACCTCAGGGAAGTCTGGTCCGTGTTCTCTGTACGTTGTCACTGGGTAGGCAGTTGCAGCATTCACCCCCATAGCCTTCTCATTTTCAGATTTGACAGGAGCACGTCTGAGTTCCTCATTTATATATCACGTGCTCCTGGTCACAATTAACTTGGTGGTCTTCTGTTGTCAGTATCTTTACCACACTATGGAATCCAAAATTGCATCCAGTATTCCAGATGTGATCTCACTGATGCTGAGTATAGGGGAATAGTAACTTCCTTCATCTTGTCAGACATACCTTTGCTAGTACAGCCTGTATGTGCCTGGTCTTTGCTGTCAGAGCTCATGCTGAATCATAATCAATCTTGTTGACCAAGGCCTACAGTTCATTTTCTGCTATGTTCCTTTCTGTCCAGTTGGTCCACAACCTGTAGTGGAGCAAGAGATTATTTATTCCCATGACTGCATGAGGATCCAGTCAACCCACTTCTCCAGCCTGTCCAGGTTCCTCTGAAAATTAGCCGGGCACTTCAGTGTGTCAGTCACCCTTTCTATTTGCCTTTGTTCACAAAACTGCAGAGCGTGCACCCACCCTTTTGTCCAGGCCTTGAATGTATTCATCCAACAATGTGTGTATTGTATTGTATGAGTTGAGGAAGAAGAGGTTGTAAGGGAATCTTAATAGTCATGTCACCTACCTAATGGGAAGGTACAGGACAGATGGGCCAGACTTCTCAAAGGCGTTCTGTGGCATGATTTGCCTGTACTTTAATTTATCTACATTAACGTAATTCGTTGTTTAATCGTGATTTTGTACCAAACATTGGAAGAAACTGTAATTTAGTGATAAAATACATAGTTTCAAGGTTTCTTTTGGGTTATATTTTTTCTCCTTTTTGCTTAAGTGCTTTGATTCCTGTTCTTGCCATGGTCTGCTCAGGTACAGTGACTTCAAAGGCAGAGGTCAAAGTGCTATCTGCACTGTCGTGTATTATGTACTATACTACACTTTTGAGTAATCATATGTGTGCATGGTGGGAGGAGGGTAGAATGAAGAGAAGACTGTTTAGAAGGAAGTGCTTAAAAAAGAAAAAATACAACCCCGAGTATTATTTACGATGGTAAGAATCATGAGCTGTATTTTTAGCTTTGCTGTACAGCAGAATGTCTTAATAGACATTACAGTGCATGTCAGTTATAAATCCTAGAAAGCTTCTTCAACCCCAAGTCATTTAAATTATTTTCTAACTTAAAAAATCTGATCCTGCAGGTTCTCACACTGTGTCTTCACACTATATGCTTCTTTCACAGTGTCTTCAAATGTTAGGATTTGGACTTGGATGCAGCATCTTTAATAACAGTAATTCACAAACTCCTAATTATTCAGAACACACATTTTTTGGTTATGATATTGGCCAGTATAAAAATGTGATCATTTTCTTCCAACTGGAGGTTACATGTTTCTTCTCATGCCTCCTTTCCTCCTAAAGGGTACAGAACATTTAGGGGTTTTTTATTATTATTCTTAAATGTTATTTTGGTTGGTGACTATAAATGCACCCAATACAGCAAGTGTGTTTGTGTTATTTAACTTTGTGCCAGTGAGACTCAAACTGAAAAAAAAAAGGGCAACAAAAAACCCCAAACACTACTCAAGTATATTTTTGTGATGCAGACAATCAAAGAATAAGCGATGTGTCAAAGATGAAGAATTCAAGTGGTGTGTCACAGGAAACAACTGAATCTGTTAGACACAAAACAAAGGACCAAGCCACGCAGACTACTTCTGAAATTCCCAGACCACCTAAATCAAGTGAGGATTCATCTGACTTCCTTAAACATGAGGTATTAAGAGTTCATTTTGACTTCCCATTCCCCACTTCCCACCAGAATATATTACAATCATTAGTCATCGTAACTATTAGTTTATCTCAGGGTGGGCTTGGTGGTTACTTCTCTTTAGAAATCTGTTTGAGATGGAAAAGACAAGTTATGGATATTCTCGTGTGGTCAGTACTTAGGCATGCAAAACAAACCTAATACCATTTTCTAAACAGGCTAATAATGCGCACAGACTAATTATCTTCTTCTGTATCAGAGGAAATAAGTCCCTTTTTTGCATCTTCCTCACCCTTGTGCAGCAAAAAACCACGAAAGACAGAGTTCTAGACTGTTGAGTTAGAGCCTCACTAATGTGTCAATCATACCTGGATTTTAAATTGATTGTGACAGAACCCACGTATCAGTTTGGCTGTTTTGTTCACTGAGTTGGAATCCATTCCTAGAGTTAAACCTTTGCGTACCTTGGCTTTTGAGCTAACTGCATCAACTCTCTCTGTGTTCTACACTCATTGAATAGGAATCAGTTGCAGTTGCCTCAGCTCCAACAAACCTGCACGCTGCAGTGAACATGTGCGGGTGGCATTTTAAAATTTACTGAAGTGGAAAAAGTTATCAGTATGCAGGGATACTAATAATAGTCTTTTCTAACCTGGTCCTTTCAGCTTGTTGAAGAAAATGAATGTCTCAAACAGGAACTAGCCAAAGCCAAAATGGCTCTTGCAGAGGTCCAAATGGAAAAAGATGCCCTGCTTCATCGTATAAAGAAGATGAATGTTGATCGTCAGTAGGACAGTGTTCTGTTGGTGCAAGGCATCATCAACACAACATCATCATCATCATCAAGGTTTCAACAGGTGATGGTGGAGTCTAAAATACTGTCTGTAAGTCACTGGAAGTCACAGTTATTTTATTTTGTTACAGACCAAGTTTTCTCATTGGAAACAAATGTTTATGAACTAGTTCCTATTCTGAAATGATCATTAAACACTGTAACTTTTTTCAGCCCATTTTAAACTGAAACGACTTTGGAAAAATCAGTTTATACTGTACTTGATTAATTTAGTGAAGAAAAAAATCATATCATCTACTTTTAATATTATCAAAGGAGATGTAATTTTTTAACTGTTTTGTGAAAAGTGGATGGCTCAGCAGTGAGAGAAGGTGCCTGGGTGCATACCTGACTAAAATGTACCATGCCTCATTAATGAACTGTACCTCTGTTTGTTAAGGTTATGTTGTTTTGCTATTGCCAGAAGGTATCTCTACAGGAGGTTATATTTGCACTATATTGATATGGGCTAGATCCTCTAGAATAGCATAGCTACTGAAAATTAAAATTATCACCCCTAAACTGACCCTAAATCTATTGTAATTTGCCATAGAGGATCTTGGGACTAATCCTCTGGTGCTATAGAGTTCCAAATATCCTTTCCATACACACTCCTAAAACCCCACAATAAATGCTGGAGAGTTTAAGTAAGAGGGGCGTACGCCTGGGCTTTCCTTCTGAGCGAAGGTCCACTATGTCTGCATAGCTGATGTAATTTAGACATTCGCATTGCTTTTTCTCCTCTCTCTGTGATGAGGATAGAGCCCTGTAATAGGATCCAGCCCTTGGTGAAAGGTGAGCTTCGAGCCATTTTGCATGCATGTCTGATTTTTGCACAACTCATCAGACGTGCCCAAGGATTTGGTCCAGTGTATTTAAATATGTAATGTCAATGGTTGTAAGGAGGGGGGGAATCCTACTGGGATTCATTAATTGTATATTGCTTTTTTTTGATAAAAAAGCTGTAGAGAATCATTTAATTACCCAATGAAATTGTGAAATTACATGAAATGTAATTATACAGTTTAAATCCTGGGTGATTTGTACAAACTGAACAATAATTTTCAGCTAAAAACTGGTACGAATGAGTAAATAAAAAAGCACAACACTGTAACATAGAGAATATAAGAATGTGCTTTTAAACAATTTACGAAACAGCATACAAGCCCCACATGTCTGTAACAGACTGGTTTTGCTAGCAGTAAAAAAAATGACTGAATAATTTAACTAGTGACCCTGAATCTGACAACTGAAAATCTTTGAATTGCTACCACAATTGTTTCTGCTTCATGGGATATTTGAGGGAAGATTTGTTTGTAGATATGCAGACAGATATCAAAGTATTTAGCATCCTGTGGTTTGACTTTGCATATTTAGGCTGTCAAACTATTTTTAATTAAAATGGTTTTCATTAAAACTTTTTGGAGGACACATAATTTACGCTGCTGAAAATAGTTATTGGAAATATGTAGATTGTAATGAAGAACTCTGTGGAAGAACTGGTTCAGGCACTATTTTAGAGCCTGCATTATGAAACCCCAGGTGAAAATCCCTTTCATGCCCATGGAAATTTTTATCTTACTATTCCAAATAAGATGAAAAAATATTCACACAACTGTTTCTAATAGAAAAATGAAATATTTGTATTTCCGAAGGTATTGAAGACAACACAGTATTAAATACAAGTAGTGCAATTTCATATAGATGTCATGTCAGATTCAGGGGAGGTGTTCTCAACTTATTTAATTCTGATTGGTACTATTAAGGTCAATTATTCTTACTCTGGATATCATTGCCAAGATCTAGTTAGAATTATTCTGAAGGAGGGAATGTATAAAGTACTTAGTAGCATGTTGCTGGAATAATAGATTGACAGTTGTCTAATTTTTAAAAAGAAATAAACAGCAATATCAAATGTCTGGCCTTGTTATTGCACAAGCTGGTACCTGCTTGTTTTGACAGAATACACAAACCAAACCCAAAACAACAACCCGAACCAGCTCTTCTCAGTACAGGTGTTGAAACTCATGTTATCACTTTCTTGTACTTCCTTATGGCTGAAGACATTGCTACCTCGTGGCATTTTTGCAGTAAGGAGCATCACCTGTGGACAGTTCAGAAGTGATAGGTATGCTCGGTTGTGGACTTCCCATTGCACAGTGTCACTCTGAGATCACTTTTGCTACTAAAAAAATGCAGAGAGACAGTTGGTTTATCAATGTTTGGAAGTATAAAGTTTAGCTAAGCCTTAATAGACTATACTAAAAATAGTTGATTTTTAAAGACCTCAGTTAAATGAAATGCTTAATTCATTCTCAGGGCTTTGCTAGTGTTGAAACACTACTACTTTTGTTAGTGTTCGTAACCTCCTTGAATGCTGGATATGAAATGTGCACCATCACTAGAGCCTCTTCTATCTTGCAAAGAACTAAATGGAACAGAGTTTGGGCACCTTCACTGGATACAGAAAATGGACTCCAGTCTTGCAGGCAGACTGTTACCAAGATGTATTGTACATTTTCTGTGGAAATTTAAACTGGTCTGCAGATTACCTTAAAACTCATTCTGCTTGTTCAGAAGTACCGTTTTAAGGCACAGTAAAGCTTTCAAGTTAGCTCACCTTGAAGAGGATGTGCCCAAGACATTGAATCATTGTGGCATGCGCTGTTCCAGTTCTCACTGTGACTCTGCTGTTGTTGGTAAGCACAAATATTAAATCAAAATTATGAGGCTGTACAGAATTACTTACAAAAGACCTGTTGGAGTGGCAGCTTTGTAGAGCTCACGCCTGTTCTCTCATGCCCCTGCTCTGGTAGCAGTTCCAGTCTCTGGATGAAATCCACCATGGCTGTTTGGCAGAGGGGACCATGGTCCTGGCTTAGAGGGAACTGGTTTTGGTTGGGTTTTTGTAATTATTTCTTTTCTGCCTAAGCCATCTATTTCCTGGTCCTATTAGTCATGTCTGTTTGTACACTGTCTCCCCTAGGAATTGACTTGGAGTCTTAAACCAGAATCATAATTGATTTCTAGAAGGTAATTGCTACAGAACACTTCCTAAGTCTGATGCGATAATGGTTACCTTTATTCATAAAAAATGTAAGAGGAGTGTGATAATAAAGACTTTATCATTGCATCTACAATTTCAAGAGTACAAGATGTGAGATTGTATTGCAGAAGCAAACTCCTTGCAGTGACCAGATTTCAGGTAAGTAATTTAGGAGAAAATGTTTCCTATATAAAAAAATGTACTCATATTGTTCTTAAAACATTAATCACAAAATGTTTGGAAATAGATTTCCAGGTCACTGTTACTATCTGCAAATTTTAAAGTGCTTGAGATTCTAATTCAGTTGTTGACACAAATCAATGTAATTTTGTCTATTGTTGGAACAGAAAATGACCTTGTTAGTGTTAAAGCAATGAAGTTCTAAGTATTTGCTGGGAAATCCACAAGTTTGTCCCTCCCATTAAGGAAATGAGTTTGTTGACAGCTCTACAAAACCACAACCTTATCTTTTATCTCTTTTATTGGCTTTTTCTTGTCTGTCTTTTCTTCTTTATTTTTTTCCTTCCAACCCATGCCCCTTCACTTTTGGTGGCTGTCTTTGGAAGAGCAGCCCTATTTCCTCTCCCTTGGTGAAGGTACCTATCACTGTGAACCTAGTAGCAGACTTCATAGTGCTGAAGCACATGACTAATGTCTTAGAGCAAACACGTGTCTTCAAACAGAGCAGGCAATCTGCTCTCTACTTAGTTTTGTGGTAATGTACCGTCTGATCTTGTATTACTGATCTTGTATTACTTACCAGTGACATGAAATCTGAAAGTATAAGCAGTACGAAGATGATGATAGTCAGTATTAAGGGATGCAGAAAATGTATAGTGACATTCTAGGAAGAGTGACCTTGTGCTGTTTCTCACTGAAATTAAGAAAAAGCAAAAATCTTAAGAGTAAATAGAAGTTGCGTAGTTCAGATATCTATTTTTTAGCATTCTTATGTGAACTTTAAAACCTTACATTTCTTGACTTATTATCTCTTTGAAATTTGTTTTAGTGAGTTACTTATATTTCGTCGTCTCACTGCATGTAGAGGGACAAACTTAGGTGAAGTAATTTATGGATTTATACTTGTTTCAAGCAGTTAAACTGCTTCATGGGTTTACATCAGCAAGGGTCAGACATTGTATCTTTCAGTTGTCACTCAGAATAATCTCATTGGTTATTGTGTATATTGCATATTTATAAAATCAAAATAATTATTATTTTCGAACACTTCAAAATTAATATTTAGGAAGTATTTTTGAATGTCCAGCTTCTCAGATACTATAGAATGCATCGCATGAGTGTCACAGGACTTACCAGCTGAAACAAGTTGTAGGAAGTGAATCTTCAAAAATCAATTGATGTCTTCATAGCCTGTGCCCTCCCTCAAATTAAGGGGAAGCCTCTGCATCCCAAAGGTCTGAATCTCTCATATTGCCAGCTACTTAAATGGGTAAATAGTAACTTTGTTAAGAGGTAATTTTGGTTTTGTCTATCATTGCCCAAGCCATAAGCAGTTGCGTCTGTATTTAGTTATTTCTTCACCTGCTTTCTTTTTGCTGCCATCACTCATTTTAATATGAGAAACGTGGAGTACTTGTACTTCCTAAATCTTTCTCCATGTAATATCAGTATGAAGTTGTAGGTTGCCTTAAGAATTTCTGAGAGTGTTGTTTCAGAAGTATAAGAAAGATGCATCACAACCTGCTAAAAAATCATTGAAAATGCTGATTGCATTGTAAGGACTGATGCTATATCTTCTGTGAGAGTAAGCTGGTAGTGTGTGGAGCATAATGCATGAACTGGTTCGTGCAGTTCTCCTTGGTTAGGATATGTTTGAAACCACTGTAATTTAATTTGGATTAGATAATTGCTAAGGAAACATTTGACAGAAACATATGAACAAATGAGTGCTTCAGAAGTAGCGGTCTGAGACAGTAAGGGTTAAGTAAGGAAGAAGTCTGTAAACAACAACTTATCTGTAGAACAAATCTGGATGCCTTCATGTTGTCCTCAAACCTCAATACACAATTATCAGGGAAGGTGCAGCTGTTATGTTAACCGTATTAACTACATTGTTCTAGTAACTTTTAAGGGGGTTCAGCACTAGAAAATACTTCTGCAATGACAATCATAATAAAGTCTGTGGTGTTAATGTTTTTGTAATGAGACAAAAGGCGCTTAACCAGTTCTCAGAACTGTGACTTCTTCAGTAATTGTTCTTTTGAACAAGAATAAAACATGGTAAGCAGAGCTCACCTCCCCTGGCCACCACTAGATGGCAGTCTGATAAGTCACTTGTGCCTTCCTTTCCTCCGGGCTACCCATCTGCCTTTGCTCATCAACAACAATGTCATTAAACTAGAAAATGTTCGAATACAATCTGGAAGGTTTTATAAACTTCTGATGATTAATTTCATGACATGATTTTAAACCAGGCTTTCTTCACTTATTTTTTTTTCTGCAGTCTTCTTTACAGCTTACTAAATGTTCCTCTTAAATCGTATGAATATCTTAGACATTGTTACAAGACTTCCCTCATTTAAGGTTTAAATGAATTCTAAAAACTTATTTCTGTACATGCTGTCCCTTTCATAGTAAAATGTTTATCATGTTTATGGTGTTCCATCAGTACTTGTTTGAAAGAAAGTTTAGGAAATATGTCTGGTTTTCCTATCATTGCATGAATGAACAGCTCCACTTTGATATCATAAATTTATTTGTTCAATTGAAAATGTTTTTCTTAACTAGAAAAAAATCTGATTTTCTTCTGCTG
>JAOXOE010000001.1:33340627-33353110 GCA_028565055.1 Phoeniculus purpureus | reverse complement strand
GAAGGTGACACTGAAGGGGCTGCCCAGGGGGGTTGTGGAGTCTCCTTCTCTGGAGATGTTTAAAATAGTGAAAAGTCATTACTTTTTATATCCTGTTTAGTTATTCAAAAACTTACAGGGAGAATGACTAAGCAGAGAGAAAAGCAATCTATATAAAAATTACTGTAAGAATGGAGTTGCTTTATTTTTGTCATATAGTTACAGAAAATAGCTTAGAAAACAGGCATCTTCATTCTCTGGAAATCTAATGTGGCTTTTTCTTCTGTTTGTCTTTCAGTTTTATTTCTAATAAGACTGCAACTCAGGGATAGGTATGATGGACAGTTTTTTAAGGTGTCGTCTTGCAAAACAACATACTAGAACTGATCCTGTACGATTTGGTCTAGGTGATCCTGCTCTGGCAGGTGGATTGGACTAGATGATCTTTTGAGGTCCCTTCCAATCCCCAATGATTCTATGATTCTGTGTTGCAGAATTTTCAAATATACTGGACATCAACACAATTTTAGCTACTTGCAGGAACCAAATTTGGTGTAGAAATGAGGATGCTCTAGTCAAACTTAGCAGGAAGAGTGCAGAAAAAACACTTTCATGTATCTATAAAGCATAGGATTCAATTATTTCTGCCTTATTTATAAGTATACGTATGTGTTTCTTGATATATACAGATTTCTTGACTACTTGAAAAAAACCCAACAAAACAGTTTTATTTAAAATTATTTCAAACCAAATTATCTCCAGCATGTCATTTCCTGTCCAGGAGTACTGTAGTGTGAATTTGAGTGGGTGTCTTAGCTTCAGGGACTGCGGAGTTACTATGTCAACCTGTCATAAGCAGCTTGGAATTCCAAGCTGATTTTGCAACTCTGCAAAACTGATACATCGATTTTCCTGCTTCCTGTTACTTGGTCTTTGTTCAGAGAGGAGCACATGACCCTGGGCTGGACATGCCAGCCATCTTGCTCTTGCAACATGAGGAATGGAGAGGGTTGGAGTTTGGGAACTGCAGAGATCAGTGGAGGAAAGATGTCACCTGCAATCATGAAATGGAGAGGTTTTTTTTTTCCTCTTTGTGGCCAGTAGGAATCAGTGCACTGGAAGGAAAAGACTCGCTTGGAGGCACATAGTAGCCTTAACAAAACTGCTGGCTCTGAAGACAGAAAAGCAAATTTACATATAGATACCATGTTGAGGAAAAGAACTGCTGGAGGTTTCTTCCCTCTGAGGGGATGGAGCTAGCAGCTTGGCCCAGTTGTGTAAGAATACGTGATTAACCTCTGCACCTCTTTGTGGTGGGGTTCTTACGTTGTGTGAACTAAATGTCTCTTGGTTTTTCTTCCCAAATATGTCCAAAAAAGTCTGTGCTTTTGCGTGCAACTTTGTAAGTGGTTTTGAACCTTTCTTGTTTGTTTTTGTTTCTGCGTGTTAGCACGTTAACTACATTAATTGGTTAATTTCATCTCAGACTTGATCAACCAATCAACTTATTGCATCTATCTAAAATACAAAATTCAGTATTTCTGCATTCTTCACCAAAAATTAAATATTTACAGATTACTTGTATAATTGCAAGTGTGTACATATATATGTGTATATATAACAACTTTCCTTTAAAATAATTTAAAAATAAATTATCTCCAGCATTTCAATTCCTATCCAGGGGTAATATAAGAAATACAGTAAGTTGTGAACAGGCATTGAGAAATTCTTTAAAGCAGTGCCACAGCTATTTGCTTTAACTGGTTCCTAAATGCTTTGAAATCAGTAACAGCTGGGGACTTGGAACTCTCCTGGAAAAGTGCAAGTTTCCAACTGATAGTCATCTGAAGATGTATCTGAGAGTCATGACCTAAATGGTGAGGTTCCTAAACCTTCCTTTGCAGTTATCAGAAGAATTTTCAGCTTATGCAACAGGAAATTATTCCTTCAAAGTAATAATGTTAAGAAGACTTAAAAAGACTCTTTGAAATGGGACTTGACAAAATATTTCAACAGGAAAAAAGACAACGTAGAGTTAATCTCTTTTGCATTTCCATTATGCAAAACATGTCCCTTTTTTAGCTACTGCTGTCAGGAAGGAGGAAAAAGGGAGAGAATTTGAAATAACTGTAGGAAAAACAATACACTAGAACAAATCTGGGCATCTTATTCATGAAAATTTGTTCCTATCTGGCTGCATAGCTGTCATCCTTAATGTCATCCTGGCTGCCTTTAAATCTACAGCTGCTGAAGTCAAAAGCAGTATTTTTACCTACCAGCAATTAGTGACTTTTAGTTAACGGATTATTTTTTTTCTTCTCCATCTGGTGATAGAAACTTGCACATGGAACAACACGATACTGTATGGATTAGCTGGCTACTAACTGACAGACCCTGCCAGACTCTAAGGTACCACTTCCATAATCTCCTATTTTGCTGATATCCCTTTGCCTTAAGGACACTTGGAAACTTCATACAACAATCAGGAGAGCCTATGTATAGTGAGATTAGTCAATAAAATGAGACTAGGTCATATCATAGAATCACAGAACATTAGGGATTGGAAGAGACCTCGAAAGATGATCTAGTCCAATCCCCCTGCCACACCAGGATCACCTAGACTAAGTCACATAGGAACATATCCAGGCGGGCTTTAAATGTCTCCAGAGAAGAGACAGAAATGTCTCCACAACCCCCCTGCGCAGCACCTTCCAGTGCTCTGTCACCCTCACTGTGAAGAAGTCCCTTCTCATATTTATGTGGAACTTCTGTGTTCCAGCTTACACCCATTGCCCCTTGTCCTATCACTAGATGACATCGAGAAGAGCCTGGTCCATCCTTCTGACACCCACCCTCACATACTGTGAGGTCTCACCCGTAGTACTGCTCCTGAGACCCACAAGTAGTGGGCCTTCCAGAAGACTTAAGCACTGGAGGTTAAGGTACTGGCTGAAGTTAACCGAAGCCACGTATACTTAAAAAATGGATGGGGCAGAGCTGTCACTGAAAGTGCTAAGGTAATCTTGCCTGTACAAAATATGGAATGATATTAAAGAGACGGAAGTAGAAAAGAGACAAAGAGAACTCTTATGAGAGAACTTTAAAATTGTGGTGAGAGAAATGCACAACAAATGAAAACCTGCTGAATAGTAACTCGGGCGGTGTGAATGTTTAGATAATGTGATGGCGTACACATGATGTTGTTTAGTTCAGATACATTATAAAACGTACCAACATTTCTCAACTGGAAAAGATTATTTCATGTCAAACAGTCCTACCCAAAACAAATACAACTGGCTCAAGTTTTACAGCAAATCTGAATTGTTTCCTTGCTCCAATTGGTGGTGGTAGTGAAACAAACCACATCGTAACAAGGTATTAGGCTAATGCAAGGTAGTGTCCTCACTAGGATATCACTCAGAGATGCAGTAGTTTTTAAGAAACTCTTAACATCAGGATAAATCTGGGCAGGTCCCTATTACTCTGTTCCAATTTTTAAAATGTTTTATGATATCTTCACCATGAAAGGAACGATGTGATAAAACAGTGGCATCATAGCAGCTCTGTAATTTCTCACTACAAAAACCAATTTTCAGGAAACTACAGTGCTGGGCAGGTTCAGAGGTGTGGAAGAAGAAACAAGCCTATGAAAAATTAGTTATCAGAATCATGTGACTTAGGAATTTTTCTACTTGAATTATTCATGCCACTTTAGTTATTCAGCCTGTTCTAATACAATTTCATGCACTTTTACATGCATCTCTTTATTGGAGCGGGATATTCTTAGCTCACATTTGTGGTATACTTAATTATTTGATTAAAAATTGCTTGGCACATTTTTCTAGGATGATGCTAGCTTATTTGCATAACTATAGCACACTGTCTCAGCACTCTCCATACACTTACTAGAACATGGAAATAGAACGTCTGTCCCAACTTGCCATACCAATTTTCTTCCTATGGAGAATAATCCAAACGTTCATTCGTAAATGTGTCTTGCTATATCAGCTCCAGTTAGAAGAGTGTCATTGACATGCCAGTGTTCCCAAAAATTCTCTCTGCTGCCATTGCTGATGATGCTCTGGTGTAGGTCAAGGCACTATTTTGTTCTTTAAACATTTATCCTACATTGAATTTTTTTTTTGTGTATGTTTCAGCTTCTGAGTTCTTAGCTTTAACTTATTTATGGCATTAAAATTAGTAAGGCCTTTTGCCTGTGGTCAATAGTCACCTTCAGTTCAGATGAATAATGAGTGTAAATCAAATTAATTGGCTGGTTTAGCCATAGGTTTAGCCGACTATTATTTTTCACCAAAATCTATTGTATTGACTGAAGGCTCAAAATGAGAGAGTTGTCACATTAGCAATCAAATTACTCATGCTAATATTTTCCTCTGTAATCCAGTTACACAAGAGACAAATGAGATTTAGAAATTCACTGCATAACCATGTCCTCTCATGCAAAAAGCAATAACTTTCTTCCCTAGGCGGTAGAGGACTGGCTTTCAAATTTTAATGAACACTCTAGACTGTTGTTTTTGAGGGGCCTGGAAAAGTAATTAAGAATGAAGAACCCTTTTACTTGGGTTCTTGTTGGGTTAACTGAATAAAATATGTCAGGGGGTCTAATCTTGTGCTGAGAGCAAAGTATCACCTTCACAAAATCATTGTCTCTGACAAATTTGGTATTAAATTTTTTTCTCCTGGCAGATAGGAAAGGTATCTTAAGAGGAAATGATCTTAAGATCAGAATTACTGTATGGTAACGGACATATGATTGTACAGGTACTGTACAGAAAACATAGTAAGCCATAATCTGTGTATGTAAATTTACATATGAAGACTACGTTAAAGACTGTAACACGAGGCAGTATCCTGAATTAGGACAGGTTAGCAAGAAGATGAGCAAAGCTGCTTGTGCTGTGTTACTATCAGCACGCACGTGTAGGGTAGCATCAGAGCATGTGCAACCAAGCATAATAAACAGCAATGCAAAGCCTTTTCTGAAGTGTGTAACTGGAAAAATACCTTGTGTTTTAAGCCTGTTCCCTGACAATTTCATTGTGTTTCTATAGTTCTTGTTTAGGGAAAAGTAATGGATAATGGCTTTACATTTACCTGTTCCACACCACTTATGGTTTTATATGCTTCTACTGTATCTCCCTACAGTTACCTTTTTATTTTTCTGGAGCTGAAGTGGCTCAGTGTGTTTGGGCTATATGAATGGTGTAGTATACCTCTGACTATACCTCTTCTCCTTTGCTGTATCCTACTTAGTTCACACGTAATTTCTTTGGGACAGGACAAGCACAATGGTTTTATCCATTGACTTAATGATGCTCATTTTCTTTCATACTCATTTCCAATGATTTGACATTTTGATTACCATATAGCGTCAAAGGGACGCGTTCATAAAAATATCCAAAATGCATTGAGATTACAGAGATGTAACAACAGTTATGGAATTGCGAAAGGGGAAACCAAAGTCTCTCTCCTATGTTGTCACAGAAAAATTATAGCTTTCTTTTGTCAGTGTTGTATTCCACCTCCTACTTTACTATCTGCTAGAACAATGCCATGAAGTACTCTCTCAGTTTTCATCCAAGCTATTCTGTTGCTTTGTTAGCAAAATTTGTTACTTCATATTTTCTTCATGTCTTTACTGGACATTACAGGTCCTTGGAGAGACTTCTGCAAAGCTGCCCCAACACACTCTCACCACTGTGAAAACTGGCCATTTCCTCCTTTAAGTTCCATCCTTTAACCTATTGTCCATTCATCTGAGAATCCCTCTTGTCTCTCAGTATCTCTTCAGTCTCTTTATTCAGTAAGGACTTTGTCAAAAGCCTTTTGGAAAGCTAAATACAAGCTATTGATTGAATTGCCATTTTCCATATGCTCTTTGACTTCAAATAGATGAATGAGACATGACTTGCTTCTCCGAAAGTGGTACCGAGTCTTCACTATTGTACGTAGCCAGGTATCTACCAATTTGCCAGGCATGGAAATCAGGCTTGGTCGTTCTCCAAATCCCCCTTTAGGCCCCTTTTCAAGCCATTAGCATCACGTTTGTCACCTTCCACTCATCTAGTATGCAAGCCAGCTGCCACAGTAGCTCATACCTCACATTTTAAATTAATGAATGTTAGATTTGAGGTTACTTCAGACTCTTTGAGGAATTTAATCTGGTCCAGACAAGCTGGTTTTATTGATTTATTTAAAAAAAACCTTATGGAAATGTAACTTGATTTAACTGCTTGGACTTGACCTGTAAAAGCAGGTCCTAGTAGTTGAAATGACAACTAGTTTTTCACTGCAAATGTTTATTAAAAAAAAAAACCTGCCAAGACCGAAGAAGCCAGTGCAAAGTTAGCTAGGTGCACCATGTCTGTTAACTTTCACAAACAGAAATTCCAAAAACTGGTAAATTAGATAGTAAGAGAATCAGCAGCAGATTGTTGTTCTTTGTATATGTGACAGCACTATATCCACTTGGGTGTTGAGGAAAAAGCCCAGTGCATCCATGTGGTTCCATGTTAATCACGACTGCAACAAGAATTGTGAATTTCTCTGTCATACACTTCTTTCAAGTGTCTTCCTATTATTCCTAGCTGAATCAACCTTTTACTTGCCAGCTCTCAGTCGGAGATGTGTAACTTTTAAATACATGTAAATAGTTCCATGCCTTCCCAGATCCTTACCTAAACGTACTCTATTTTATTCTGTGTGCATGATTCATGTCCAGTAGCTACTCTCTGACGGACCTAATGAGGTCTGAAGCTGTGTGTAACAGAGCAGCACAGCTAGAATTCCAAATACATTCTGCCTTATTTGTCATCATAATATAAACATACCTGAAGGATGTAAGATGTGCAAGGGTTTGTTCAACCACTTCTGTTAAGAGTGACCTAACACTATGTAAGAGTTGCTACATGTAGACATACAAAGAGAACAGAAACCATTAGCAGAATACCCCTACCTATGTTACCACCTGGCAGTGCATCAGTTCGCCTGTGGTGGCATTCCTGTTTGCTGCTGTTCAAAAGCCCAGGATAAGATTCGTACACAATGTTAGCAACTGTCTGTACTTTCATCATTCAACATTCATAGTCCCTCATCACTACCACTTTTCAACTGGTATTTCAATATGATCCTTCTTTCAGGCAGTCAAAATCTGATGTGTAGGCAATGTTGTACATACCTTAAAGGCAAGATAAGAAGTGGAAAACATTTTAAACTCTGAAAAATGTTGCAACATATCAAAGGTAGAGAACTTCCTTCTACTGCAGTAAGCTGCGCATTGTGTGGTACAGGCAGAGCTTTAATACAGTATTGGATTTGTCAGCTCACACTGGTCTGGGGCTGCTCGTCAGCACGCTGCTCTTACCAACTTGTGTTCTCATTTGATTCTGCGTTTCTCCCTAATGCATAAAAAACAGTCTTAGGCATATTTTGATAGCAAACTGATGTAAACGTACAGCAGAGCAGAAGGATTGGATGAATAATTATGCTGGTAATCCCACCTGCTGTCACACAAGGAATACATGTAAAGAAATGTATAGATGTACCAGTTAATCTTAGTATCTGCCATCAACTGCGTCAAAGTACTGGAAATGGCACGGCAGACAGATTTGACTCACTGTCAGTACTGTCCCATCACTGTTTTCTAGAGGTTCAGCATTCCAGCACAGACACAACCTGTGGCCTGTTTGGACTTGAGACTTTGGAGCAGAGAGACATTACAGTGCTCTGGGGAATGCAGCATGCTTCCCACAGCTTCCCACAGTATGAGGGGACGACTCTGGAGGTCAGTGTCCGGATGACAGCATCAGAGTTTAATTTCTTGCTCTTCAGTGTGTTTGCAGCCCCATGAGAATGATGTATTGGGGTCACTCAGTGCAGATGCTGAGACAGCATCTTTCTGCTGTGCAACACCAGTAAGGGAAAATTTTCTTCCATGTTATTTTCATTATAAATTTATACCACAACAACATGCATGAAAGCAAGTGTTCACAAAAGCCAAGACCTAGTCAGAATTGTAGAGATAGGATTGTTGTGGATAAGTCATCAAAAAAAGCTTCCTCCTTATATGTTACTTTAGCTTTAACTTAGTCTGTTGAGTCCAAGCACATACACACTCTTATGAGACCAGAGCACTCTTGATGTTTTTATATTCCTCATGAGTTAGGTTTAGTACCCTCAGCTGCTATAATTTTCTTTTACAGTGGAGGAGGATGTAAGTCTTTTTGCATATTTCAGTGGCAAGAGCTAAACTTAGCAGTGTATGAGTGTGATGGTATGTCCCAGTTACCTAAACTGAGGACCTGTCCACTATGTCCACCCACCTTCTGAGCCTGTCACTGAGGAAGGCCTTCAGAGGAAGGCTGATGTGCATCTGGAGTTCACCCAGACACGCGAACCAGGACATGGCAGGCAGTCACCCCTGACCTCAAGAGCTACTAGGATCTGCACTTTGGATTTAGCCTCTGCGCCCAACATTTAGGTATCTCCTAGATAAGCAAAGTGAACACAAAGCTAGTCACGATGCTCCAAAAGCTGTGTCTTTTTTACAGCATTTATATAATTTTGTAAAGGGCAAAGGACAGTATCAAGACGGAAAACCTCTGGCCACCTTGGAATGTGAGAAGCAGCACTTTCTCTTGGGCACTCTGTGGTCTTTGTCCCTTACCATGGCTGAACAAAAATGAGAATAATTAGGTCTATTTAGTGCTAATCGATTTTCTTCTGCCAAAGTGATCTGGTGGTTTACTCCAGCATTTTGGGCTCTCTCCCAGAATATCCCTCATAATTTGTTACAGGGATCTTAGACCTTCCTTACCTCTTTACATGAGAGAACTTACAACATAGTACTAAAATACATTAACATTTGCTTTCTATACAATAAATTTTAATATAACCAATTTGGGGCTTTTTCCAATATCTTCTCACATCCATTCCAGGCCTCTTGGAAAAATGGGAGGGAAGATTCAGAGAATGTTAGAAAGAACCCATGTAATTTGCCTTTAGGTACGGGAGACTGCAGGAGGAGGAAACGAAGGAGCTGTCACCCTGAAATGAGAACAAAGCCAAGTGATAGTTGCATTGTAAAAACATTAAGGAAGGCCCCTGCTTATTACAATCAACTCCAGTTCTTTCAGATGACAAAGCAGTTAAAGAATTTCTAGGTAGGCTAACTGCTTTCTCTGGTATTTTAGAAAATGGAAGGAACCAGAAGGTAGGCATATGTTGTGTTAAAAGAAATTCAGAGACTGAAGGTGTGATGCCACTTAGACACTGACAGCTGCAGTGGTCATAAGTTAAAAGTTAAAATGTCTTTGTAAATACTAAAATCATAGAATCAAAATTCCGCTGTGGTACAGAGCAGCACTGCTCAAAACGCACACAGTGCTTTGGCTGGTTTACAAATTATTTTTTCTTATCTGAGGCTGCTGCAAATTATAAAGCTGTGCCTCTGCTTCCTATGTCTCGTTAACACATTTATCTTACATTAAATTTTTAATGCTCCACAGCGATGTGCTGATGCAATGAGGAACAAAAAACACAAGACATTTAACAACACAAAGTTGTCCATCCCATTTACATTCTACTCAGTAAGGAGGAGTATTTTTTCTTTACTAGAGTCGGCTGTCAGTTTCATCTCTGGAAACAGACCAACCCATGTTTGGAATTCTTTGCTTCAGTAGCCCTTAGAATGTACCCAGGTTTAGCCCTTCCATTAAATAATGCTGGTTAACTTCCTTTTAGTTTTTCAAATTGGTAACTGTTTCCTGCTCTATTTACTAACAAAACAAAATCCTCTGTTTGGCCTTCACAGCTTTGCTGAGCACTAAGCTGATGTGTCTAGTGGGGTATGTTTTGAGCCTCTCTACATTCATAAAATCTTCCAGAATTTGCTGGCTACTGCTTGCATCTGCTCCATTGATATTTGTATTGTCCATACTCCTCTTCAAAAGCTTTCTGGAGGATCTTTTCAATTAGAGCACAGTCTTGAGATTTTATTTTCCCAGGAATTATTATATAACTATTATACTGAGTCATATGTGCCATCTGCTGATCCAACCACAATACAATCCTTAAGAACCTGAGCTTTCCTTAGTGTCTTGATTCTACTCTAATTTTTCACAAACACACGAATTTATGCATGTACCCCTGCCTTACGATCAGCTCTTCACGGAACACTGGCACCTCTTCGGGGGCTCTCAGCAAATGTGAAGGAATCTATTCATGCAGAACATGCAGAGAGTACACGTGTGAAGATATTTATCAGGCAATGCATGTGATTTCATACAAAATCAAATACAGGGAGGACATCAAGAAGTTCCAGAATGCAGGGGTGTTCTTAGTTTGTGGCTAACTTCTGTGGAATCAGTTAATGCTCAAGTGGCTCTAACAAACATGCAACCTTTTACACCAGCTTTAAATTACTGTTTTCCACTGTGAATCTGCTGTGACTAAGGACTTAAACTGTAAATCCTAATCCATGATTACACATTTATTTATTTAAACTGCAATGAAACACATGTGATCACACAACGAGACCTTAAAATCACTATTTATGTCAGAGTCAATCAGAAAGGCCATAGCTGCCCAGGGGGGTTGTGGAGTCTCCTTCTTTGGAGATGTTTAAAAGCCACCTGGAGAAGCAGGTTTGAATTTACATTTCTTTTTGCAATCTTACAGAACTAAGTTTTTCACTATCCCTCTCTCTGAAGATCCTGCATAACTTCCAGGTTTCTGTCAGTAGAGTAAAAGGAATCTCTTAAAACCCGCCTGGATGTGTTCCTGTGAGACTTGGTCTAGGTGATCATTCTCTGGCAAAGGGATTGGACTGGATGATCTTTCGCAGTCCCTTCCAGCCCCTAACGTTCTGTGATTCTGTAATAGAGTGTCTCCATCTAATAATTTCATGTCAGTGTTCAATTCTGTGTCTTGTTGAGAACATTGGAGAACACATCCTGAAAGTGCCAAACGATGTAAATTACATCTTCTAGCTAAGAAACAGCTACTGCTTTGTTGCTGCGGATAACTATATGGGAACAACAGGTCTCTGTCATGTTTTGTTTTCTTTTGTAAAAGAAAACCTGACCCCAGACAAAAAAGTTTCTATTGATTTTTAGAAGATTTAAATTGTTTAACGAGCTAATAAAAATATGAAAACACCTGTAAAATTGTTCCTGACAGGGCAATTATTTGTGAAATCAACAGGGATCTTTCCATTGAGTTGAGGGTACTGCAGTTCTGGAGTAATGAGCACTTTCTCAGGAAATGCAGCATGAAAATCCTGCCTAAACCAATGTTGTTTCACCATTCTGTGCTTCACATCTTGTGGGCACAGTTCACGGGAGAATGGCACTTGTACCTATCACACAACAGTAAGAATCAGAATAGTAGGGGTTAGAAGGAACCTCCAGAGATCATCTAGTTCAATTACCCTGCCAGAGAAGGTTCTCCTAGAGCAGATAACAAAGGAACATATCCAGGTGGGTTTTGAATGTCTCCAGAGCTGGAGTCTCCACAACCTCTCTGGGCAGCTTGCTCCAGTGCTCTGTTACTGCAACCATGAAAAAGTTATTCCTTATGTTCAAACCAAATCTCCTATGTGCAAATTCACACCCAGTGCCTCATGTCCTATCCCTGGGCACCATGAAGAACCTGGGCCCATCATGCTGACACTCATCCTTTAAATATTTCTAAATATTCATAAGATCTTCTATCAGTCTCTTCCTCTCTAGACTGAACAGCCCCAGCACTCTCACCCACTCCTCAAAGGAAGATGCTCCAGCCCCTGATTGTCTTAGTGGCTCTGTGCTGGACTTTCTCCAGTAGCTCTGCCCTTCTGGAACTGGGGAGCCCAGAGTTGAAGGGGTCTTATTTGTCTCTCGTACCCGTAGTTCCACCTTTGCAAATTACTAAACTAGAAGAGGAAGATGGGCTGTAATTTGGCTTTTCCCACATGCACAGTATCACGCGGTGCAGTATCACGCCTGTGTTCTCATACTTGTCTTGGCCAGCGCTGAGTACTCTCAGGACAGCTCATAAGAACCCGAAAGCTGTAAGGAGTGACTAATGCCAGTGCCCGCAAAAGCCTGGCAGTGCAAAAGGTGACATATTCGAAACCCCTAAGAGAGCCACAAACGCCACAAGGACCCGACACCAAAGTCACCGTTATCTCACTCATCCTTTGTAACAATCACACAACGGCGACTACCGCTGGACGGGCAGGGACACTCTCTCCAGCCCGGTTCTGGCTCCTGACCTCAGCGGGGCCCGGGTTCTCCTTTTCGTCTGCACAGGGTCGGTCAGCGGAGCGGGCCCGTGCCCGGATGGGGTTAAAGCCCTGCTGGAGGGCAGATGCTCACAAACACGCAGAACACCGCTGTCCCCGCCACCTCGCTCCTCCCGCTCACTCGCCCTCTTCTCTGTCTCCTTGCAGGCAGCCGCCCCTGCCTCTCTCCTGCCCGTACATCTGCCTCTCACCTCCCT
>JAOXOE010000001.1:33287003-33335761 GCA_028565055.1 Phoeniculus purpureus | reverse complement strand
ACTTGCTGAGGGTGCACTCAATGCCTCTGTCCATGTCACCGACAAAGATGTTGAACAAGACTGGTCCCAGGACTGATGCCTGAGGGACTCCGCTTGTCACTGGCCTCCACCTGGACATGGACCCATTGACAGCCACTCTTTGTGTGTGGCCATCAAGCCGATTCTTTACCCGTTTAGTGGTCCACCCATCAAACCCATGTTTTTTCTACATAAACAATTCCATGATTCTATGAAACAAAAGCCAGCAGCAGCACAGAGTGAAAAACAAGGCAGAGAGAGGGGAAGAAACACTCCCCTGCAGCAACTGGCTTTTCCACCCCGACTCAGAATCAGCTGCTGCCCCACCACAGGGCAGGTGAGTCCATACAAGCAGAGTCCCTGTTACTTAGGTCAGTCTCAGCATCACAGGGCTGTTCTTCACCTTCCTGTACTGCCTATAACCTTTCCCTGAAGGTTATCTTACCCTTGCTTGGGGGTAAAGCAGCATCCCTTTAAGCACAGGGTGAGCTGGGGTCCCCCCTTCCCACCACAAGATACTGCCTCCACGAGCTTCAGCCAGGTCCAGACAAGGGCAATTCACAGAGTGTGTTGGGTTGGAAGGGACCTCAGAGATCATCTAGCCCCAAGCCCCTGCCATGGGCAAAGACAACGTAAGGCCTGGAGCTGAACACCATGCAAGGGTCCACAGGGCCTGCAGACAGGACCGAGCACACTCCACACCCAGCAGATCCTTGGCAGGGGTCAGGGTTTTGTATTTCTAGTGCTGCCACCGAAAATGTCAAGCTGCATGGGACGATACTAGCATCACTACCAAGTTCCCTACCCAGGCATGAATGGCAGAAATGTCTTTAGGAGAAGGGGATGATAAAGAGTTAAGCCTCTAGAGAAAGGGATGCAGCCAGGAGCATTTTCTCAAGCCCCTCCAGCCCCTACACATGGTGAGAAAATCTGACAAGACCTTCACAAGGAACTGAGTTTCATTCCAGAGCTTGGGAAAGTGCCTGTGCCTGGGAAGGCTGGGACAGGACAGGATGTCACACATGTTCCTTCAGGGGAATCCATGTCCACACGTGGGCATTGTGCTGGCTAAAAAAAAAAAACCACAACCAAGAGCCCTAAGCGTGGCCTTCTGGGGGGGCTTCTAATAGCCAAACTACTCCCACCAGCACAGAGAAAGGATTTCTGGAGCAGTGACACAGAGAGTGCAGGGAGCAGTCCAGAGGAGCAATGAGGCTGGGGAAGGGACTGGAAAGTCTGGTAAGAGGCAGCTGAGGAAGCTTGGAGGTGTTTAGCCTGGAAAAGAGGAGACTCGTGGGAACCTACTCCCTCTCTACAACTCTCTGAAGGGAGGCTGTGGTCAGGTGGAAGTCAGGCTCTTCTCCGAGACAACCAGTGACAGGACAAGAGGGCAGGGCCTGAGGCTGCCAGGGGAGGGTTAGGTTGGGTGTTAGGAAGCCCTTCCTCATGGAAAGGGTGATCAGACACTGGAATGGACTGCCCAGGGCAATGGTGGAGTCCCCATCCCTGGAGGTGTTTAAAGACAGACTGGCTGTGGCCTTTGGTGCCCTGGTCTGGCCGATGGGATGACTTTAGGTCCTGGGCTGGGCTGGATGAGCTCAGAGGGCTTTTCCAGCCTCAGTCACTCTGGGATTCTGTGGAAAAGCTGAACATGTTCTGTAGCAGGAGGCAGTTCTGCTGTGAAATCATTGTGCACCAGCAGCACCCTCCTACTAAACCAGAGATTTAACCTCCTCCATCCCAGGACTCGGAGACTGTGTTACCAGCCGTCTCACCATTACTCCAGCAGAGTGTTTCTGCAGTGAGTGCCAGAACAGTCTGGATTTCAGCCTCCAGCAAGACCAGCAAAGCCCAGTCACTTCCTGAGATGCAAACTGGCCTCCAGAACCACGGGCTGCTGGTGGCTGGGGCACATCCAGGACCCCAGAACCACACACTCAAAGGAGTTTAGCCCAAGCAGAGATGACCAGCAGGTACAAGGGCTCATTACAGCTCCCCACACATCTTGTCCCCTTCACATAAAGGTTCTACCAAACAGAACCAACCTTCTCCAGAGCTCTTCCTCTGCAGCACCTGTGTCAGGAACTGGCAGGGAGAAGAACAACAGGCTGGACTAGAGCCAATGGCACTGGTTCCCCTCCTGCTCTGGTTGGTCTGAAACAGCTGGAGCTAGAATGAGATCACACAGAATCCAAACCAGTGGGGTTGGAAGGGACCTCTGAGGATCATCTAGTCCAACTCCCTGCTCCAGCAGGGTCCAAACCACAGCAGGTACCCAGGACAGGTCCAGTTGGGTTTGGAATCTCCCCAGAGCAGGGGACTCTACAACCTCTCTGGGCAGCTCTAGGGCTCCAGCACCCTCACAGCAAAGAAGTTTCTCCTCGTGGAACTTCCCAGGTTCTAGTTGGTGCCTGTTGAGCTTTGTCCTGTCACTGGGCACCACTGAGCAGAATCTGATCTCATCCACCTGCCCCCACCCTGTAGCTATTTATCAGTATCAATCAGATCCTTCTCAGCCTGCTCTGTTCCAGTTGAACAGCTTCAGGGTTCTCTATCAGCCTTACTTCAGCACAGATATGCTCCAGGCCCCTCCTCTGGACTCTCTCCAGTAGTTCCTCATCAATCTTGAACGGGGGAGCCCAACTTTGGTCCAATGATCCCAGATGTGGCCTCACCAGGGCAGGGTAGAGGGGCCCACACCAGGCTCTCTCC
The DNA here is from genome assembly GCA_028565055.1 of Phoeniculus purpureus. Lineage (NCBI taxonomy): Eukaryota > Metazoa > Chordata > Aves > Bucerotiformes > Phoeniculidae > Phoeniculus > Phoeniculus purpureus. The sequence goes on along the minus strand of JAOXOE010000001.1, from coordinate 33,333,031 downwards.
TCACCACTGTAAGAGAAGCTGCTCCAGGCCAGCCTTTAAGAATGTTGCAGCAGCTCATTCCCTCTCAAGGTATTTGATTGTGATAAGAGGGGAGTGTCCAGTACTCTCCAAGAAGCTGAAATATTTCTCACCAGACCCTTTTGGGGAGTTTCAGTCTCATTCAGAGACTTTTATGCCTGTCTCTGTGACAAATCCAAACGGATTTTCAGAGATCTCTCTATCTGCAACTCCAGAGAGGTGCCAGGAGTCCTGCTGGGGGTTGTTTTGTTCTTAAAAAGACAACAAGAATAAAAAAAAAAAAAACCCACACCAAACTAGATGGTGGAGTTTTGCCTTTTAACTCCCAACAAGATTAATTACACAAATTGAAATGGATTGTTTGAGGACCAGTCAGAATCAGTCTGATGAGAAGAACCCAGCCTGTGGCCATTAAATAAATCCAGCAAAGCTCTGGGACCCCAGAACAGCCCAGAGTGGGTGAAGAGCTGTGCCCTGAGCTCAGGCTGCTCAACAATGAGTAAAACACTGAACTACAAAAGTGAGATTGGATTAGGATTTGACAGGTCACTGCACAACCACCACCCAAAGGTGTGGCTGGACATGAAGAGACAGCATCAGCTCGCCCGGAAATCTTCTACCTGGTGGGCAAGAGCAGCCAAGCCTGCGGAAAAGCCACCATACTTCTGACACAATTCCATGGACCATCCCACTGCAAAGCTCCCTCAGGGCTAAGATGATCGATGGGTCTGAGCAGAGGGACACTACTGCACAGTTTAACTTTCTGGGGTTACACCCAGCTGCCAAAAATGAAGATCTCTGGAAAGACAAAGGCAGACAGGGAAGGGCTTCCTTCCCAGCACACTGCCCTCCCACGCGGGCTCCACTCAGCTCAGCTTCACCCTGCGTTCCCGTAGGAGCCCTGTCACCCCGTGACCCACAGAGAAGCAGCGGAAGGGACTGAGCCACGCGCCTGCACAGCTGCTGGTGACTCCTCAGGGACTCCCCGGGGCTTCTGTGCTCCAACAGTGGCACCGCTGCTTCTCCCAACAGTTGTTTCTCAAGATCTCGAGGCCAGGTTTGACCTGGAGGCTCTGAGCAACCTGCTGTAGCTGAAGGTGTCCCTGCTCAGTGCAGGGGGAAGAACTAGATGAGCTTTAAGGTCCTTTAAACTCAAACCATTTGCGATTCTACAGCTTGTGGGAGGCAGGTCAGGGCTGTCCTGTCACTAGAGACCTATGCCCACCACCACACTCAAACTCTACAGCTCCCCCCATCCTGTGGGGCTCAGGCAGGAGAAAAGTGAGGAACTGAGAGATCAGCTGAGAAAAAGAAGGGTGAGGAACCCAGAGTATCCCTGTGAGGTCAGAAGAGCACTCAGGAACTGCAAAGAAGCCACATACTGAGGGTACAGAGAGGTGTTCATCACAAACAACCAAAAACATCAATCCCACTGCTGACACTAAACAGGTCAGAGAGTCACAGAACAGCTCTAGCTGGAAGAGACCTTCAAGATCATTGAGTCCAACCTTTTCCCAGACCTATCAGCACCCACTAAATGCTGTCCCACAACACAACATCTACCCTTCTCTTCAACACCTCCAGAGATGAGGACTCAATCACCTTCCTGGGCAGCTAGCTGTCTGACAACCCTTTCAGCAAAGAAATTCCTCTTGACATTCAACCTGAACCTCCCTTGGCACAGCTTCAGGCCATTTCCCCTCGTCCTATCACTGGCCAGTAGGGAGAACACTCTCTAAATACATCCTTTCAGGTAGTTGGAGAGCAAGAAGGTCTCCCCACAATCTCCTCCAGGCTAAACAACCCCAGATCCCTCAGCCATTCTCATATGACACCTGTTCCCAATCCTTTCCTAGCTTGGTAGCCGCTTCTGTCTCCTCTTCAGCCCTTCCATGTCCCTCTTGTAGTGAGGGGCCCAAAACTGGCCACAGGACTCAAGGTGTGGTCTCACCAAAGATGAGTAGAGGGGAGTGATCGCCTCCCTGCTCCTCCTGCCAACACTAAACAGGTCCTTGATAGATGGCAGCTCCCTGCCTGCTCAGTTAAATAACCAGCCCATGTTTATGTCATGAGCAACGGGTGGGGTGGCATCAGTGAGGCAGCTGTTCCTGGATAGACTTCTACCTTGTGTAAACCCCCCACCCCGGGGCTCCAAGCAAGCAGGGAAGCACATGGTGGCTCCCAGACAAGAGATCACAGCAGGCACTCGAGGCAACAAGGCAGCTATTCATTTTGAGGATCCCACATCCTGCCTCCAAAAAAGCTCCAACTTTGATTTTCCAGCGCTGGAAAACATCTGAATGCGTTTGATGTCCTCCCTGAGAAGAGAGGGAGATCAAAGCAACCCTCAAGAGTCAAAGAAATGCTGTTAATCTGCAGACCCACCAACACCAGTAATGTATCTGGGGCAGTGAAGATGCTGTCAGCGTGCAGGTCAGGGCTCCGGGGATTCCCCACCATGCATGGGTTACTTGTGCACCTCCTGGTGTCTTTTTTCCCCCCCTCAGCCTATAACAGTTGCACAGGCCCTGAGGAGACAAAACAGCTCCACTGCTAGAAGGAAGAACCTAGGTGTGAGAAGCCACCCTCAGCAATGACTCTGGGCAGCCAAGTGCTGCTGAGCCCAGAAGAGAACAAAGACCCAGGGGATTTTCTATCAACACACCCTCCACAGGGAAGTCCAGGAGAACCTTGGGTAAGAGGAATTACCTTGTATAGTGGGAGAGCACAGCACATCTGGGATGAAACCAATAAATGGGATCTACATGCACAAGTGACCCCAGACCAGCTACCCTGTGCCCTTGAGCTAAGCAGAACCACAAATCAGACACCAGATTAACACCAAGGACTGGGGAGGGCACAGGGGAAGATACCAGTCACACTTGCCTCTTCCACTCTGGTGCAGCCACCACCTACAACCCACAAAACAGCCCCAGCTGCTCCTCTCTCAAACCAGCAGGTCCCAAAGTGCCAGGAACTACAAGACCAGTGAAAAAGGTAACTGGAAGGGAGAGTTCTGCTGCCAGCATTAGTCACCCTGGACTGGTCTGAGAGTTGCCATCAAAGCAGACTCCTTGGTTCCCTGCTGCCTCTCTACTAGCAGCAGCACTGGTTGAAGTGCTGGGCTGGGAGCACTGAGTCCTCATTATGCAACTGCTACCACTGCCCTTGTTCCTTCCCTGGCAATCCCCCACCTTCCCCGCTCAGCTGTACAGCCAGGCCAAGGAGCTGCAAAGAGAAAGGAAAATGGGAATAAAAAAGAACAAAAGGGGCTGTATACAAGTTATGGGAAGCTGGAGGTCCGTTGTGAAGTCTGATCTCTCTGATTAACTGAGGCCTGGAAAAGGACACCCTGACTGACCCCAAACATTCAGGTGTCCCCAATGTTTCCCACCATACCTCTCCTCACATAGACCCAGTCGGCTTTAAAGCTGGGGAACGGAGATCCCTGTTTTGCTACAGAAACTGCTCAGAACTGAGCACCTTTCTCAGCCTACAGCCACCTGCTCCTGGCTCTGTTCACAGAAGGTTAGGGACTGGAAGGGACCTCAAAAGATCATCCAGTTCAATCCCCCTGCCACAGCAGGATCCCTTAGATCCAGTCACACAGGAACATGGCCAGGGGGGTGTTATTAAACGTCTCCAGAGAAGGAGACTCCACAGCCACCCTGGGCAACCCCTTCCAGTGCTCTGTTACCCTCTGTGGGACGAAGTTTCTTCTCATATTTATGTGGAGCAACTCCTCCGGCTCACTGCTCCAAGCCAGCAACAGGACACCTTGTACCTTCTTTTTCTTTTTTGCAGGATCATCAGCCACGCTGGGCTTTTTCTCTCTTTCAGATCCCGCTGCCACCACCTCCTCTTCCTCCTCCTCTGGGATGAGGCTGTACTTGGTACCTCCAGGCTGCATGAAACACTCCTTGGCAAAATGACCTGCAGAACAGCATTTGAAGGAGAAACACACCCTAATTTCTTTACTTTTAAACAACTGCATTTCAGACATCTGAAACGCTGCCAATGGTCTCTGCATTATTAGTCACAGCAGCGACTGCACATTTTTTACCCTTCCATTTCCAGTTTGTTTAACCTGCCCTGATCAAACAAGCAGGGGAAGAAACGCAGCCAGGTCATTCTGGAATGGTTAGTCAGGCAAAAACAGAAACACTTGTGTGTGAAGTGGTAGAAACGTGTCTGTGCAAGGGCAGAAATGGTGAGGAAACGCATAGGGGAACAGCCCTAACTCCATTTGAACTCCTTATAGCTGAGTAACACGGGACCAGGAGAGTCCAGCAAAAAGTCCCCGGACAAAGAACAACTTTATGCCTCAGCAACTCACAAAAAGCTGCTGAAAAGGCAGCACAGAGGCCAATATCCTACTGCTGAACTTGACAAAACACAACCGTCTCACCAGGTTAAACCACAAACACTTATGTTTACCTCTAGGACACTGCTCACAAGAGACCGCTGTGCCCCAGTCAGGTTAACACAAGCACTGCAAGAAGGGAACTGGGTCTGAGCCTGTTCCCCTTGGGAAGCTGACAGAGATTTGATTTTAAGAAAGAAACCTTTAGAAAAGGAGCTCAGCTGAGCCTGAATGTGTTCAAGGCCAGGTGGAACTGCGGGGCTCTGAGCAACCTGCTCTAGCTGATGAAGTCCCTGTTCACTGCAGAGGGTGGGACTGGATGAGCTTCAAATGTTCACAGAACCACCCAGACTGGAAAAGACCTCTGATCAATAAGCCAAATCGTTAGCCTAACAGTGACAACCCCTTGACTAAACCATATCCTTCAGCACTATGTCTGCATGACCCTGAAATACCTCCAGGGATGGTGACCCCACCACCTTCCTGGGCAGCCTGTTCCAATGCCTGATAGCCCATCAGGGAAGGCATTTCTCCTAATGTCCAGTCTAAACTTCCCTTGAGGCAACATGAGACCATTTCCTCTTGTTCTATCACTTGTTACTCGATTGAACAGATCAACCCCCACCTGTCTACACCCTTTCAGGTAGTTGCAGAAAGCAATGAGGTCTCCCCTCAGCCTCCTTCTCTCTAGACTAAACAACCTAAGCTCTCTCAGCCACTCCTTTTAAGACTTATTAAGGCTTCATAAGTTCCTTCAAACCCCAAATTGTTCTGATTGCAAGCCTTTCCTTTCCACAACAAGTGACAGAAATCATAGTTCTCCTCTAAGAGAGACACGTGGAAGCAGAACTCAGTCCTTACACACAACCATGATACAGCTGTGGGGACAATCCTGTCTCCAGGTCACTGAGTAGAATGAGGCTCTATCAAAAGAGCAAGCAAGCCCTGTCTGAACATACCTTTGCAGCCACACTTCTTGCACACGGTGTTCAAGACAGCTTCAAGTGTGATCTTCTGACTTGTGTAGTCTCGGAACATGCGTCTCTTCCTCTCATCCTGACTGGAAAGAGAAGGACAGCTCCATTTTCAACCCGCTCGCGTCATTAACCCTGGATATTCACACAGACACGACCTCAACACAAGTTTTTCCTCAAACATTGCTCTAAAAGCACCAGCTCATCAGCTACACCAGAATGGAGTGAGCTACCTCTCATGAGAGCCAACCACATCGCTAACCACTTGTTATCTGTCATCATGGCCTGAAGCTGTCAGGGGAGGGTCAGGAAGTTGGATGCTGGATGTTAGGAAGCCCTTCCTCACAGAAAGGGTGACATACCCTGGAATGGGCTGCCCAGGGCAGTGGTGGAGCCCCCATCCCTAGAGATGTTGAAGGACAGACTGTCTGTGGCCCTTAGTACCCTGGTCTGGCCAGCGGGGTGATGTTAGGTCCTGGGCTGGGCTGGATGAGCTCAGAGGGCTTTTCCAGCCTCAATCATTCTGGGATTCTGTGATCATCTGTGTTTGAGATGAGCTGAACTGTCTACAGAGAGCAGACAGACATGGGGAGCTGGTTACATGCTTTCCACAAACATCTGCACCATCCAGAATCCACAGAAATATACTAGAGAAGTGCAGCAGAACATGAGGCAGGAAAAGGCTGGCACCCGCGACTTGTCTGATGGGTCATACCCTGGTTCAGATTTACCTACTCAAGGGAAACATTGTTAGGATCGAGGTCTTTTCCTGTGCCCTGGTGAACAACCTTCATGGAGAGAGAAAGCTTCGGTTTGTCATCTTTCATCTGGAAGAGGGAGACATGGAATGAGAAGAGGGAATGACAAGGATGTTTACTAAGATGCTCTGCGGAGACCTGTAGAGAAGGAAACTGTCCTTTAGCAGAGAGGAGAGCCCAAGGCACTGCAGGAAGGTGCCTGTTTTATTACCCCTCTGCTGCATCCAGAGTATTGCAGCTACAAACCAGCTCCCGTTTCAAACCACAGGTCTGCTCTGATGAATGCTCTGCTTTCAATGCAGCTAAACTCAAGAACTGTAGAAAGAAAAGTGTGTGTTTGGCAGCTTTGCTGCAGTCTCAAATCAGCCACCCCAAGACAGATCCCTCAGCCCAGCACCTGACATCCTAAAAACAAAACTCAACATCCTTTTCCCTACTTTGACCCTTTTATGACATTTAAAACTGTTCCAAGTAGCTCTATTAGGGGCTTCATCTTTTCTGTGTGCTGGCAAGTCCCTGATTGTCACATTGACACTTCAGAAGAGTAAAACCTCTGTCTGGGAGTTTTCTAAAGCCTCTCTTGCAGCCTTCTGCTTTTTCACCAGTGCTGCTACTGAGGCTATTTCTGTCTGTCTGTTACCTGCAGACAATCTGACAGTGAGCTGCTCCACTCTCCACTCCTCCCTCATGTCTGCCCCTTGTCAGGAGAAGCAGAGAAGCCAGAAGCCTAACAACTGTATCGTAGATAAAGAAAACAACAGCTTAATAGACGTTTATACAAATAAAACACACAGATAAATCAAGAGAAGGGATTCTCCCCTTTTACTCTGCATTGGTGAGACTTCCACCTCGAATCCTGTGGCCACTTCTTGTATTCCCAACATCAGAAGAACACGGAACCGCTGGAGCGAGGCCAGAGGCCACAGAAATAATCCAAAGGCTGCAACACTTTTACTAAGAGGACAGGCTGAGGGAGGTGGGATTGTCCAGCCTAGGGAAGAGAAGACTCCAGGGGGACCTTAGAGCTGCCTTCCAGAACCTGAAGCGAACCTCCAGGAAGGCGGGAGAGGGACTTTTCCCAAGGGGAACCAGCAATAGGACAAGGGGAAATGGTTTGAAACTGAAGGAGAGGAAGTTCAGACTAAATCTAAGGAAGAAGTTCTTCAATTCAAGGGTGGAGAAACTCTGGAATTGATTGCCTGGAGAGGCTGTGGCTGCCCCTTCCCTGGAGGAAGTTTTTCAATACTGTGTAAATAAAAGCAAATTCCTCAGCTCATTTCCCTGATGTCCCACAAAATGAAGTCCTTTTGTACATCCATCAATTTTTTCCACAAAACCCACAAAGCTTTTGTGGCCAAACCCTGCACAACTTTGAACTGAACACTCCACCTTGATCTCAACAAGACACCCCAGTTTGCTTCATTTCCACAGCTTAGCCTCTAGCTCTTGTGTTAAATATAAGTGAGGTGCCCAGTGTCCCATCTTCTGCAGAAGGAAGAGCAATGTAAGTCGCAGCTGAGGTTGGGGGGGGAAACAGTACAATGTTCTCACTCCAAAGAAAACAAAAAGCCCCTGTAATTTCCCTTGGGCATCACACTGCGCTTGAGCACAAACCAACCCACCTGTCACTCACAGCACTTAATGATCTGTGCTGGTACCACCTCTGAGGATACTCACACTGCTCATTTCACCAACACCAACTCACACACGGGAGGCAACACAAGCTGTGAGGGGCCACACAGGGGGACTGAGGGAGGAGGTTTGTGGCTTCTAAGGTAAAAGCTTTTCCCAAATCCCTTTTCCCAAACCCCACGGAGACCAGTGACAGAGCCTCTGGCTCAAAGCCGCATCTGGAGGCAAAGACTCCTGGAGTCTGTAACACAGAGCCCATGAAACCCTGACAAGGTGACAGCAACACAGGTCCTGTGCTCAGGACTCCTCAGGGGCTTTGTAGAGTATTTTACCCCCATAGCAGTGAACAAACACTAATGAACATTACCTCTTTCCCAATAAGCTTCACCCACACTTTATCTCCAACATCCACCATCTCCGAGGGTTTATCGACGCGGCAGGAGGACATGTGAGTCCTGTGGACGAGGCCTGGTCACAGTTTGAGAAGAAATGGAAGGGAAAAAATTAAGGGAAAAAATAACTGGTGACCCTTAGTTTTAGCCTGCAGAACAGTAACATCCAACATGGGGTGGGTGGACATGAGAAAAATCCTGAAATCCTACGGCCTGTGGGAAGGAAATCGTTTTCTACCACTAATAACTCACATAAAACTCATCAACATTGTTTATTTCATTGGTAGCTCATCCTTTTGTAATTTCTGAGTGTGTTTTATAACATACACACCATTTTGGCTGGAAGAGGCCTTTAAAAAAAATCACTGAGTACAACCTTTTCCCAGCCCTATCAGCATCACTAAACCCTGTCCCCCAATGCAACATCTACCCTACACCTCCAGGGATGGCAACTCAATCCCTTCCCTGGGCAGGCTGTTTCAGTGCCTGACAACCCTTTCAGTGAAGAAATTCTTTCTGACATTCAACTTGAACCTCACCTGGCACAGCTTAAGGCCATTTCCCCGTCCTATCACTGGCCACTAGGGAGAACAGAGCAAACCTCACCTCTCTGCAACCTCTGAGCTGATGAACTCAGAGGGCTTTTCCAGCCTCAATCATTGTGGGATTAATTTAGAAAAAAAACCCTTTTCAGAGGCTTTTCCAAAAGCTAATAAGCCTTTGATTGCGAGGATGATTGCTTGGCTCATACACACCAAAAGCAGATTGAACAGAAGTAGAAACAAACCTTGCCTCCTGCAGCCTGGGATTTTGATAAATGCCCCATATTCTGTCACTGTAGCGACCTATGAAGAAATGCAACATCAGAGCTAAGGCAAAACCCTTCACCAAACACCCAGTTTCAAAACCACAATTAGAAGCAGCACAATTCTACACAGGGCTTCTCCTTTCCTTCGGGTTTAAATTTCAGGAGAGGCTTCACACTGTGGTGCTTGATAACAACAGGGTCAGCCAAACCCTCCTACGCTGCTCAGGCAAGAGAGCTGGAGATACTGAATCATGGAATTGTTTAGGTTGGAAAAGACCTTCAAGATCCCTCCATCTTTCTTATAGATCCCTTTCAGCACTGAACAGCCATACTCAGACACAGATCATCAGAAGTTAGAAGGGACCTCCAGAGGTCATCGAGTCCAACCTCTCTGCCCGAGCAAGATCACAGAACAGAGAGCAGGTCACACAGGAATGCATCCAGACAGGTCTGGAAAGTCTCCCCAGGAAACTCCACAGCCTCCCTGGGCAGCCTGTTCCAGTGCTCTGTAACCCTTACAGTAAAGAAGTTCTTCCTCACGTTGAGGTGGAACTTCCTGTGCTCTAACTGAAACCCATTGCCCCTTGTCCTATCACTGAGTGCAAGTCAAAAGAAGTTGTCTCTTTCTTCTTGACATGAAGTTCTCATGGATTTAAAGACAGTAATTAAGTCCCCTCATAACCTTCCCTCAATTTCTCCTCATAAGACAGGTACTCCAGTCCCATCATTGTCCTCATAGCTGTCTGTTGGACTCTCTCAATCAGGTCTTTGTCCCTCTTGAACCAGGGACCCCAGAGCTGGATGCAATACTGCAGATGAGGTCTCACCAGGTGAGAGTAGAGGGGGAGGAGAACCTTCCTCGATCTGCAGGGCACAGTCTAAGGTCTCTATATACATAGGAACACTCCAACACGGGAACACCCCTATGCGCACATCCACACACACACAGGGAGGGTGCGATACCGACCCCACCGCACCCACCCACCCATGAGGGGAGTAGTCATTTATCCAGAAGAGGCGCAGCCGGAGGCCGCAGACCGATCCCACTCACCTCGCCCTGGAAGATCGAATAAAGCTCGGGCAGGGCTTCCATGGCCCGGCCGAGCCCAGCTGGAGCGGCTCACAGCGGCCCAGCAGCGCTGGAGCCGCCGCGGTCAGAGCCTGGAAAAGAAATTCGCCTTCAGTTACCGCAGTTAACCTCACGGCAGCGCTAATTAATGCTGCTGAAGCCGAACTGAGGCCTCCGGAGACACAGGACTGACCTTACCCGGACACGGCGGGGTCTCCTCAGCGCCCGACACAGTCCCGCTCGCCCCCCACCATCACCGCTCCCCTCCGGCCGCAGCCATTTTGCTCCACTTTCACTTTCCGGCCCTTCCTCACGGAGCTAATCGCGTTGCTCCATGATAGCGGATGGCAGCCTTCAGCCAGTCAGCGTTACCCGTGTTGGGCTGTGCCCGCCCCTCACTGCACTCAGCCAATCAGTGCTGGGGAGTGCGCAAGCGCTCGGCGTCTTTTTAGGCATCATGCGCGCGCCGGAAGTACTATCCATGTAGGTGGGGCAGCTAGCTGCTCTCGACCAATCAGCGCTGGAGGAAGCGGCGTGAGAGGCCAATGGGGGCGCGGGCGGCCAATGGGGGCGCGGGCGAGTGGCGCGGGCAACGGCGATGCTGGAGCAGCAGAAACGGAAGGTGCCGGGGGCCGCTCCCGGGCCTGGTCCTCTCCCTCCTCACGGTCCCCGCAGCCGCCCCTGCCTTGCGCGGCCCCGGCGCTGGCGGCAACTTTTCCCCTCTGCAGCAGGGCCGCCGCTGTCCCTCGGCCCGTGGGAAGCTGCCCCCGGCTGGGGAGTCCCGTGGCCTTCACCACCGCAGCCTTTCCCGAGCCCATCGCTGCACACCGCGGGGCGCGGCGGGGCCGGGCCCGTTGCTGGGGCGCGGCTGGAACCCCCGAGGCAGCCCCATTCCATGCCTGGGCCTCTTCTAGGACCTTGAGGGGACCGGGTGCACCCCGAGCCGGGCTGGATCTGCGGCGCACCACCCCCGTTCCCTTCCCCAAGGTCGGCCCTGTTGCACTCGCCCCGGGAGGACGGGCTATGAGGATGGAGGGGTCGTGCCCGACCCCCGGCGCAAGCCCAGGGAGATGCTGCCCAGGCACGGCGTGACCGCCGCTGCCGGAGGTAATCACTGGTTCCAGCGAGTGACACTGGGCTTGCCGCGGCGAGCTTTGGCTGGGGTAAAAGGTGCTGGGTTTAGGGACTCGTGTGGACGTGCATCGTGAAACGGGGTTTAAGCGAATGCCAGCGCTCATGAATCTCTTCCTGCGCACCAGGAGTTGCAGGAAAACCTTTCTTCCTTAAAAAAATAAGGACACCATCTACAACCCTTCTTTTCTAGAAGAGAACTGAGCTAAGGAAACCTAAAGTTAAATAGTTGTAGTGCTTTAAAAGTTATTTTTCCTCTTAAAATTAGCTTTTGCTGGTTAATACAAGTGCTCAGGGACTGCCTCATCTTGCCTGATTAGTCTTGCAATGACATGCGATGCTTTTCAAAGGGGATCAAGGTGCTTTGGTGTAGTTAGTGTGGACGTTCAACACCTCCAGTTGTAATTGTGGACACAAGGAAAGTTTTTTCCTTGGCAAGGCTCTTTTATTTCTGTGGAATCATCTGATTATTGCATTATCTGAAGTTCCTTGTTACCTGTTTTAGCCCTGGGGGAGATCGGTCAATCTTGAGAATATTTTGGGAAAACCCTAATTATCTGACTGCAGAGTGCGTACCTCATTGCTTAGTGAGATACTTATGAATAGCTAATTGGGTTGCTTGGCTTATTTTAATGTAAGAAAAATTCTGGAGGCGCAGTGGGCTGATGCATGATTGCAAAGCGGAGAGGTTACCACACCACTAATGCATTGCATTGCCTCAAAGAAGAAAACCCTGTGCTCTTCAAGTAATGAGACCTTGTTTTGGAGACCTCAGAGTTTGTCATGCTTGCTCTCTGTTAGCGTGAAGAAGCCGCGTAGAAGCAGAAATACATTGCGTTTCCAAGAGACGTCTGAGTCATCAGCATACCTTATTCGGAGCTGTGGTTCCCAACATTGTTCATCAAGTGTTTCTTGCTGTCATACAGGAAGTATGTGTCAAACTCCAGCAGTACTTGGGCATGTAGGTTTGTGTTAATGAATGCTCTAACTACAAACAGCCCGTTTCCCACTGCAGCTATCTTTAGTTTATTGTGTAGCTAAAGCATCTGGATCAGCTCAAAAGGATTTTTTTTGTTTGTGTTTATTGGTCGATGTTACTCGTACTTCAAGCATGTCATTTATCTCCTGAAGCAAAGAGTTATTCATGTGACTCTTGTTGCTCACAGCTCTTGTGTGTTTCTCTAGCGTCGTTATGCGTCTGTAGATTATCTGTAACATTCAGTTAAAAACTAAATTGTGACTAAAAATGAACAGCTTGGTAAGTTAAAAAAAGGAAGCTTCTTGTTTGGTCCTGTCTCTGTTTCTGTGCAGTAAAATCTCTTTTGTCAAGTGTTTTGCTGCTGAAGAGCTAAGGCATGAGTGTTGCAGATTCTCTGTAGTCCAGACGGTCCTGCACTACTGCTGTAGGAGCAGCCTGCACTGGTGCACATGTACCTCAGTTCTTCCCCCAGAGGAAGAACTTGCAGGTTGCCCTTCATGCTGCATGGACCCGTCCCTTGGACAGCGAGTTCAGCAAAAAGGGCTCAGATGAGCTGTGATATTTCTAGTAATTAGAAGAATTGTGGAGAAATCGTATGTGCTTCAGTGATGTTTCAACTTGAACTAATAATTACTGGCATGGTTATCTTGGAACATTGAATAACAGAATGTTAGGGATTGAAAGGGACCTTGAAAGATCGTCTAGTCCAATCCCCCTGCCACAGCAGGATCCCCTAGATCCAGTCGCACAGGAACATATCCAGACAGGTTTTAAACTAATGCAGAGGAGACTCCCCAACTACCCTGGGCAGCCCGTTCCATTGAAGAGGCTGGGCTTCAAAGGGTGACACTTAGCTGGCCTCAGCAATGTGTATTATCAAGTTTGCTGTTTCTGGGCAGAGACCGAGTATTGGTTGATACAGGGATTTAAGGCTTTGATTTATCTGGTTTCCCACACCCACTGTTACTTCAGTCTTATGATTCAGCAGTACATGGCCACTGTAATCACAGGAATAGTAGAATAAAGTTGGGTTTATCGGCTCAGCTTGTTTTTGTTTTTCACAGACAGAAGCACAAATGTTTAAAAGATATTTACCACTTACAATAACTCATGGCTTAAAGGAAGGCCTAGTATTACTTCCTCTGCTCCTTTTCAGAGTAGTAAGAGCAAAACTGCTAGCTAGTAGTTCTGCTCTGCTCTGTCTATTTGATGCACTTACAATAGAAGGATTTAGCTGATGATACAGTACTAACTGTTGTTCTCTCCTGGCAGCAGTAGCCACAAACTTCTTAATACTGCAGTGGTTCATGCAGAAGATGATAGTCTTATGCTTCCCAACAATTGACAGAATCACAGAACGTTAGGGATTGGAAGGGTCCTCGAAAGATCATCTAGGGGTGTTGATGCAGTCCTGAACAACAGACAGTGATCACAGAGAGTGTATCCTGAGGACTTCATGTGCAGGGGTGGTATTTTGGGGGTTGCATTCATTTTTTTTTTAATCCAAATAGGTAGCAACCTTTCAAGGATACAGCCTTTAAAGTCTTTGTGTTTTGGCTGGTTGAGGTCAGGATTGCCTGACAGACCATGTGCCCGATGCGTCCAAGAGGCTGCAGACTTAACGCTCTCATCATGTAGCCAGAGCCCCTCTTACACGTGACCGACATGAACGTGTCCTCCCATGTCTGAGAAATACAGCCTAGCTCATGTAGTGAGGATGGGTTACATATGTCCCTGCCAGCAGGCGGCTTGTTATAAACTGTATGGCAGGAAGGTTTGTTGCATGGTGAGCTTGAACACAGGAGGGGTTATACCTGCTGCTGGTATTGAAAGGTCGCTTATTCGAAGTAATTTTGAGAGAACTTGTCAGACTGGTGCACCAAATGCATTGATTTTCAGTGTTGTGATGGGTTTTGGCAGGAAGGGGTGTGCATGTGGTTGGGTAGGTTTCGCACTTTTCTGAAACACTTAGTAGTAGTTTAAAACTTGCTGCATTCTAGAAAAAACTTTTAAAAAAAAAAAGTACTGATTTTGATTGTGGTAGCATGGAGCCAGGCTCTGCTCAGTGTCATCTAATGATAGCACAAGAGGCAGTGGGTGTGAGCTGGAACAGTGGAGGTTCCACATCAATCTGAGAAGGAACTTCTTCACAGTGAGGGTGACAGAGCACTGGAAGGGGCTGCCAAGGGGGGTTGTGGAGTCTCCTGCTCTGGAGATGTTTAAAACCTGCCTGGACACGTTCCTGTGCGACTGGATCTAGGTGATCTTGCAGGTGTGGCAGGGGGATTGGACTAGATGATCTTTGGAGGTCCCTTTCAGTCCCTCATGTTTTGTGATTCTGTGATTAGTATCCCTCGTGTTCTGTGATTCTGGGATTAGTACCTGTCTGAAATCACAGAACATTACAGATTTGAAGGGACCTTGAAAGATCATTCAGTCCAGTACCCCTGCCAAAGCAGAATCACCTAGATCAACTCGCATAGGAACATAGCCAGATGTCTTTCTTTCGTTATCTTTTGGTTCACACCTTGAAAGCAACCAACTGAAAACCTGCCTCACACTATTGAAATGTAATAATAATAATAACCTTCTGTAATGTTACTGTAAATTAACACTGTCTAAAAAGTGCACTTGTAGTATAACCCTGTGTCTACAACTGCTAGGAATAGCAGCTAGAAAAGATGATAGAACTTCTCAATTTCTATGGAAAGATCTGAAGGCAAATTACCCATTTCTCAAAATAGAAAAACAGTTCACATTTTCAAGAGTGCTCTGTAAAGATAAGTGGGAGGATAGTTCAATAGTTGCTTTTCTTGCACTCTGACGTTAAATCAGAAAGTAGCATCTCTTGAATCCTGTGAATTGAGTCGGCATTTGTGGAATAGTGTAATTGAAGGGGGATCAAAGATACCATTTCTGTTCTGCTTTTGGGGAAAGGTGCTTCCTGGCTTAAGAACACACTCGAGTGTCTACTGTCCAGTTAAGCAGTCCTCAGGAAGCTGTCTCCATAACCACAGTGATGTGAATGGCCAGGTTGAGGGGCACTCTGACCCCTGGGTACTGGTGCAGTGGCATTAGTTGTTAATTTGACCTGATGCCTCAGCTGACTAGGACGATGTCTTTTTGGACTGGGAGGTGTCTAACCCTCATAGATCACTGATGCTGGGAGCTGTTTGGGGTGCTGTGTGAGTAGCTCTCTTACGGCTATTGCTGGTGGTACCGGTGCTGGAGGGAAATAATTGGGGACCCATGGTATTCCATTGCTCTTGGCTTTCTGTAGTGAAGATGCCGATTTCACTTCCCACCTGGTTATCTGGGAAAAGCTGAGAGCCAGAAGTGAACATTCATGCTATTCCTTAGCATGAAAAGTAAAGACAAAGCCTAAGAGCAGCGTCTTCACTTCTTCACCTACATGATTTCATGTAGGAATGAATTCATTTAAAAGGCTGAGTTACTGGTTTTTTTGCTCTTTGGGATGTTTTTTTTGTGTTATTGACTCGTACGTATGGAATACAGCTCTTAGGACTCTAGAGTAGGCAGGGGTGATGTGTTGCCAGGACCCATGCTGTCACAGGAAAGTATTTTCCACTTTCACAAAGTGGGAAAGTCATACGTATGAGAGCAGCTTGTCTGGGAAATGAAAGTATCCTGAGCACTTTCACTTTCTAGTTCTCCTGTGATACCTAATGTGATTATGTAAGGCTGGGAGTGGTTGCACAGAGTGAAATGAATGATTGGGGGGGATGGTTTCTATTTTGTGTTCAGGGGTTTTTTTTGTTGTTTTTGTCTTTGTCTTGTTTAGTTGAATGTGTGAAACTTACCCATCAAAACGCAGTGACTAAGTTACCACTGTGGTGGTCTTTGGGCAGCAGCTAGACATTTGTAATTTGACAGTGTTCAGCTTCTCTTGAGGGGCTTCTTGACTTGTGCCTCAGGTAGCAGCATCAGGACACAGACAGCAAACCAGAGTATTAGGTGAGTAACGCAGGAAAGACTGTTGTGACAGTCTTAAAATGATTTTTAATCTAAAAGATTTTTAAACTAAAAGTGATTTTATGAATTCAGGGTAGACTGCAGGGTTTTTTAAAGGCTGCCTCTGTTTTCTGATGGTTGCTCTTCATCAGTCAGGGTACTGTTAAAGAAGGCAGTCTCTGCCAACAGTAGAAAATATTTGACTGTCGTGTATGTTGGTTTAACTAAATTTCAGTAAGACTATTATAACTCATGTGCAATTTCTGCCAGAGAGCCAAGTGTGCCAGAGCCGGTGGGGTGGTAACTCCTTCCATTCACTTTGGGATGAAATGGATGATCTTTCGAGGTCCCTTCCAATCCCTAATGGTTCTGTGATAACAAATAGCATTTTCAAAGCAAAGTTATCGTAAGTTTCTTGACATCATGTCCTCACATAATAGAATATAACATTCAGCCTTTTGGAGGAGCTGAGGCAAGTGTGTATTTCAAAGTCAAGTAATTCAGAGTCCGTTAAAAAGACTCTGAAAAGAAGAATGAAACTCTGAAAGAAAGTGGCCTGGAAAATGTGGGTTTTCCTTTGTGGGGTGCAGTGCTGAATTTGCTGTTTCTTTACTTGTGAGATAGTAAATTTATATGCCGGTCCTCAGTACAAAACTCATCTTTAAATACTGTAGTGTCTGTGTTGTGTTTGAGGCTCATTTCAATTCTAAGGTCATCTGCATCGGTCGGGGTTATTACCTAGTGAAAACGAAAGCTGCTTGCTGACCTTCACAGCCTGGCACTCCGTGGCCTTTCTGCAGGGACGCAGCATGTGCCAGTGGCTTTCTGGCGCTTGACTCGGGAAAGGCTGTTTAGCTGGAGAAGCTGTCACTGCTGTCAGAAACTTGTCACCTTGCAGGCAACCTGTTAAATAGTGCCCTGGATTTTAGGACTTAATGCTGTCTATAGTCTTGTTCTTCTGCAGAAGTTCTTTCATTTTCTTTTTTAAACGCATTGTTTTTTCTCCCTCAAGCTAAGGATGTTTGTCAGTTCACAAGGTTAGTAGGGAGAAGGTTAAGGTATTTAGTAATTGTGTTGAATGCTGCAAACAGTGCTGTATGACTTTATTGATGGAATTTCTTCACGTAACATGCTTCGGGTTGAAAGTCAGGGCTGACTTTTCTTCCTCAGCCCTCTGTGTCATCTTACTAATGTCTTTTGGCCCAGAAAGCGGGCAGCAGCAGATCAGGAGCTGTGTGTCGGCTAGCTGAGACGCTTGGTGCAGCAACCCCTGGCCCTTCCAGAACCCCAGGGTGCTGCTGAGGATGTCGGGGAGCCCTGGGGTTGTGCTGAGCTGCCGAAGGTGGCCTCAGGCTCCTGGGGCTGCTGCTCTCCAGAGAGACAGGAGAGCAGAAGTGCCTGGGTACATGTACTCTCTGATCACAAGGTCTGTTCCTTTAGGAAATAGGGTTAGGTTTTTTTTAATCGGACTAAACAGAAAAGCCTTTACTGAAAGGCTTTCTGTTGATTTTTCTTTCTATTCAAAACAGAGAGCAGAGCTCTTTGCCCGAGTGTGTCCCTGCTACTGAATACCATGGACTCTTGTAGGTGATCCTGCTGTGGCGGGGGGATTGGACTAGATGATCTTGCGAGGTCCCTTCAGATCCCTGATGTTCTGTGATTGTGTGGTTCTCAGTAAGTACTGAGGCTTCTTTCTTGAGCAGTCTGTCACTGAAGCTGGTATAGGAGTAGCCACCACTAAGACCTAGAAATGTGGAGCTCAGCAGTTCTTCACATGCTTCTTGGCTCAAGCAAGTGTTCATAAATCAGGTTGTAGACTAATTTCAAGCTAGAACTTCAGTTACATTTCTGTTCTGTGTTCCACTTTTGCTTTGGACAGTCAGTTTTAAGCCATTCTGGTTTGAGGGAAATGACAAGAATTTGTCCAGTTCATACATACTATAGATAATACCTTTTAGTACATGTTCTTGTGAGTTAGTTTGAGTGGCTTTGCTGCCTTCCTCATGTTTGCTCTTTGTTGTTATAATGACTGCTCATAGTGCCTTCTGCCACTGTGGGTTTTTTTGTGTTTGATTGGTTTTGTTTCTTCACTGGGGAAAACTGAATCTTTTGGTAGTATAAACACTTTGTTTGGTTATAATCCAGGCAACAGACCTCATGATCTTTCAGACTAGATGATCTTTCAAGGTCACTTCCAATCCCTAATGTTCTGTGATTCTGTGTGAAATGTTGAAATTCATCCAAAAGTCACTGGTTAAAGCTTTTTCAGTTGAAATGGTCCAGCTTTGTTATTGTTCATGGAGGCCACAGAAATGTGGTGAGAGTGTTCTGAGGGTTGTCTTACAGTTAATACAGGTTATTTAATGCTATGATTGAGTAGGATCCTTTAATTTCTCAGCAAGAGCTGTAATCCTGTGAGTAGTGCACTCAAGCCTTTCCCTGTTACACTTTTATTTGGTTTGAGCAGCGGTTGGCTGAAAGTTGCTGCCATGCAGTGTGTCCTTTTGCTTCCTTGAAGTGAGTTTGCTCCCAGTGCAGTTGCAGGTGGGTAATTATCCGCTTTGCACAAGCTGCTGCTGTAATTGGCAGCTTTTGGCAGCCTGCACAGAGCCGGCCCGGACTAGAAACCTGCTGTCTGTGTCTGTGTCCTTTGCTCTCCACAGGTGATATGGTCCAAGCCAAAGCTGAGATGCATTTTGCATCCGTGTGTGTGTAAAAAATGTGTCCTTACCTACTTTTTCAGAGGACACAATGTCATATAAGAGGTTTCTCTTTTCATGACTGAAGAAAAGGAAACCCAGTTAGCAGATACCAGGGAAGGCAACCTAATTCTACTGTGCTGCAGAACCTACTGTAAGAGCCAAGACCTAAAAGCCAGTGCAGAGATTTAACTTGTTTTTTGCACTAGCAAAATACTGCTTTTAAAAATACGCATGTGTACATAAACACCTGGACAGGCTGGAGAGCTGGACAGGGAGAAGCTGAATGAACTACAACAAGGGCAGTGTAGAGCCTGACATCAGGGCAAGAACAACCTCAGGGACCAGTATAGGTTGGGGACTGACCTGCTGGGGAGCAGCACAGGAGAAAGGGACCTGGGGGTGCTGGTGGACAGCAGGATGGCCAGGAGCCAGCAAAGTGCCCTTGTGGCCAAGAAAGGCAATGACATCCTGGGGTGGATCAGAAAGGGGGTTGGTTAGCAGCTCAGGACAGATTCTTCTACCCCCCTATTCTGCCCTGGTGAGACCGCATCTGGAGTGTTGTGTCCAGTTCTGGGCCCCTCAGTTCCAGAAGGACACGTAGCTGCTGGAGAGAGTCCTGCGCAGAGCCACAGGGGTGATGAAATGGACCATCTCCCTGATGAGGAAAGGCTGAGGGAGCTGGGTCTCTTGAGCTTGGAGAAAAGGACCCTGAAAGGTGACCTCATGAATGTTGATAAAGATGTGAAGGATGGGTGTCAGGAGGATGGAGCCAGGCTCCGCTTAATGTCATCTAATGATAAGACAAGGGGCAGTGGGTGTGAGCTGGAACATGGGACGTTCTACATCATTGAGAAGTACCTTCTTTATGGCGAGGGTGCCAGAGCCCTGGAACGGGCTGCCCAGGGAGGTGGTGGGGTCTTCTCTGAAGACATTTAAAACCCACCTGGAAATGTTCCTGTGTGACTTGATCTAGGGGATCCTTCTCTGACAGAGGGATTGGACTTGATGATCTTTCAAGGTCCCTTCCAATCCCTAATGTTCTGTGAAAGAGAAGCTGGAAGTGCCAGAAAGTTTTGTTTTCCATGGTGAGTTGGAGCAGACACTGTGAAATTTTGAGTTGGTTTGATTTATGGAATTCAATAAATGGAGACGGGCGATCGCGGAAGAAGCAGCTTTACTTTGTCACCTATACAAGACTAATATCTTGCAGCATTTGAACAAGCAAAGTTACATAAAACTGGGGAGGGGAAAAAAGGCAGCTTCAAAAGGAGTCTAAGAAAAAGCTGTGGTAGGCTTAGGTGTTGCAGAACAGATTAAATCAGTGACTATGGGTAGAGAGTAGCATGTGCCTGAGCCAAAAACCAGGGTGACCATTCTCACTGCTTTCCAGTCTCTCAGCTGGTGGTGTATTGACATATGTCAGCTGGTGTGAATATACCACAGCTGAAAATCAGATCTTCCATCTGGCACGTATGAAATGGAGAGGAACCCAATGTGTAACGTGTTTGACCTTTATATCATATTTATGAAGGGCTATGCATGAAAAGCTGCTGAGCACCTCTCCAGTAACCAGCCTGCAGGAGCTGCTCATTAAAGCATTTCTTCAGTGGGGCAAGGAAGGAAGCCGGGTTAATCGGGGGATTTGTCTCAGTCAGTAGAATATGGTGTGTTCTGAAGTCTTATTGGCATGAAGCAGTGAAACCCAAGAGGCAGTTTTAGCTTAACCCGTGCAAAACGTGACTGTGCCTGCGAGGAACTGGTAGCAAAATAGAAGAACAAGAAACAAACGTGAAGTCCTTTAATACAGATAAATTTTATATGTATTTAAGATTTTGTCTGTAAGATTGAAAATACAAACCACAACTCTTCAGCAGATGAACCTGGAGTTGTGATTTTTGCAAGGGATTGGATCACAGAATGAGAACCATTCAGGTTGGAGAAGACACTTGGGATCATCAAGTGCAACCATCAACCCTACTATGCAAGTTCACCCCTAAGCCAGATCCCCCAACACTAAACCATTCTCCATCATTTTTGAGAGATTGTGGTGTACAGGAGGGCTGGAGGTGAAAAGCCAGTGTCACTCCAGCCTTCAAAAAGGGTAAAAAGGAAGATCCAGACAACTATAGACCAGTCAGTCTCACCTCCATCCCTGGAAAAGTGATGGGCAACCAAGACTGAACATGGGCATTATTTAGACCTTGAAGCTGAATTTTTTTGGGGAGCAAATTACACTTACTTGATCTAAAGAAAGCTTAATATAAATGATGCTACTACGTATTTGAGTCCAGCTCTGGACATTGTGTGAGCTGAACATGCAGTGTGCTGCAGATACCTGATTTAGGGGAGTTGTGGAGTCTCCTTCTCTGGAGAAGTTTCAAACCCACCTCGATGTGTTCTTGGGTGACTTGGTCTAGGTGATCCTGCTGTGGCAGGGGGATTGGACTGGATGATCTTTCGAGGTCCCTTCCAATCCCTAATGATTCTGTGATTCTGTGATTCTATGGTACGTGAGCCAGGAAATTTAAGGAATGAGTCTTTTTTTCCATAGTTCTTACTGGGTGCTGGGTACCCAGCCTCTCAGAAAAGCTGACCTCAGCAAAGTCTTGGTTCAATGTAATTCTCTCCTGGGTGAAGCCTCAGCCACTTTTAAAATTTAATTCCACTAGAAGCTTATGTATATTTTTTTTTATATGACTCTAAGTATGATAAATATTTTTTTGGCCATGCTTCAGCACTTGGAAGAAAAGATCCCTTATTTTTTTACGGCAATCAACGAACCAACTTCTTCCCCTGAGTAAATGATTATTCCTTCCTTTAAAGGAGTAATTATACCGTCAAGATTGAACTAACAATCAAATCTACTTGCTGAAAGTTCCCTTAAAATGAGATGCAGAAAAAGATCTTTCTTTCCAAGATTAAAGCTAATAGCAACTTCAAGTGAGTTCAGTGTAAGGTAAGGTCAACAGGGGCCTGTTTATGAGGTTTATTTGGGTCTGGTTTCTTTTAACAGTTAATATTAAGTCTCTTCCAGAGTACCTAGCCCGTATGTGTGTCACGGGGCTTCTGACTCCATCGTTCTCTCAAAATCTACACCATAAAGATCTAGGAACACTGTTTGCATTAAAAACAGTTGAGTAGATCATAGGGATTTTTTCATGTGTCTTGCGTGCACCGTGGTCCTAATAGTAGGTTACAGGATGAATCTGGATGACCACTTTGCATTGTGTCTCATTGTAGAACTGGAATCCCTTTTCCAGTCTTTTTCATGCTCCA
The DNA here is from genome assembly GCA_028565055.1 of Phoeniculus purpureus. NCBI lineage: Eukaryota > Metazoa > Chordata > Aves > Bucerotiformes > Phoeniculidae > Phoeniculus > Phoeniculus purpureus. Next base: position 33,310,957 of record JAOXOE010000001.1, on the reverse strand, counting down.
TGTTATTGGGAGGAATATTTACACTCAAATTTGGGTTCTGCAGATATCTCTTACCAAAGAAGCAGTTCTGAAAGAACATTAAATTATTCCTGTGATGACTGAGACTTGTAATGTGTTTTACAAAAAGGTATTTGTCAAAACAGATTTTGTGGGGTATCCTATCAGTCCTATTTTAAGGAGCAGAAAGATGACAAGATTATCCAGTTAGCATTCTCGAAATATTTTCCCCTTAATTTAGCATTTTTATTTTAAGACTAGTGAAAAGTTCATGATCCGTGAGGCTTCAACTGAACATAGCACTTGCAATACTTACAGAGGAGATAGATGCTTCATTTTCTAGACTACTTGCCCGAGTAGAACTGTTTGAGATACAAAGAATGCTTAATTAATTAGCAATTCACTGATTTTATAGGGTTATGAAATGTTATGGTCACTTTAGACACATCTAGAAATAAGCAGGCTGGTTTTTTGTTGTTCTTAAGCTCTACAGAGAGCTGTGTCAGCCAGATCTTCCTTTATGGTAGAAGCTTCTGTGTCATTTCAACCTCTTAGTCTTGGATTTCACTCGTACGCATGATAAGTCTTTTAAATAGAATAGAAACAGTAACTCCTAATGCATTTGAAAAGTACATTCTAACATCAATAGACTGCAGATTTAGTGAACATTTTTACTGTAATTACATTTTTCCCTTCTAAGTTCTGTATCATAAATTATTTTGTTCAATAAAAAGCATCGTGAATTTATTTTTTCTGAGTCATCCAAGTGGCTACATCTTACCAAATATTTTGTTGGTGATGCGATGTCCTTTGTAATTACTTCAGTAACGGTGTTAATGAGATTGTAAGTGGTGACACTCTTGTTATATGCCCAAAAGCTTTGCAAGACCTTTATAATACGCAAAGGTGCGTGTGCAAAACTACCTCTGTAGTTAAACCGAGTTATTTGTCTGTGTGAAAGCAATGTTGTACTGATAAGGTAGTTCTAATTGTGATCACAGTAATGCTTTGGTTGCTCCTGAGGTAACCCTGCCCTCTCTTGGAAAAGCACAGCAAATGAAATCCATGCTCAGCAGCACAATTCTGGCTTGATGTTGTGCTTTCAGACGTGACGTGTTGTCAAGAGGGAGAATGGAGACCTTCATTCTGTGTTTTTATTGTTGGAAAGCTTATTTTGTCCTACCACTTTGGTTAGCTTGAGCCTAGCACAGAGGTTTTTGTGTTCTAACAGTCCTTATAACATTTCTCGTTTAGTAATTTTTATACCAGAGAACACGGGTTCATCTGATATCTTTCTTATGCAGCAACATATAAACTTGTTATACTCTGCCAACACCACTTAAACTTGTGACACGTGATAGCTCTGTGCGTTCAAGGTTGGATGTCAGAAAGAGTCCATTTAAGTTATTTAGTGTGCCAGAAATAGCCAACATTCTGTGTCACAATGTTTAGGACTGAGAAAGTGTGACCTGTGTGTTGGTTTTGGTCAATTATACTTTTTGCAATAGCTAATTTCACACTGCTCCACTCTCTTGTTTAACATTTTAATCCAGTTAAGAGAAGTAAAGGGGGGTGGTTAGCAGAGCGAGAGAGGGTCTTCTCCCCCTCTAGTCTGCCCTGCTGAGACCACATCTGGAGTGTGGTGTTCTGGGCTCCTCAGCTCAAGAACAACGCAGAACTGCTGGAGAGACTTCAGCGCAGAGCAACAAAGATGATGGAGTGGAACACCTCTCCTATGAGGAAAGGCTGAGGGAGCTGGGTGTCTTTAGCTTGGAGGAGACTGAGGGGTGACCTCATTAATGTTTATAAATATGTGAAGGGTGGGTCTCAGGAGGATGGAGTGATGGTCTAGGTGATCCTGCTCTGGCAGGGGGATTGGACTAGATGATCTCTTGAGGTCCCTTCTGATCCCTAATGTTCTGTGATTCTGTGAAGTACAGAAAGAAATACTGAGCTGATGTAATCTGCAGGTGCTGTATTTTTTTCTGATGAGTAACTATTATTTCTGTTATTTGTTTTATCTATATCTTTCAAAAGTCTGTCTTAGTTTGTGTTCTTGTAACAGAGTTAATACAATACTGGTGGAAAAAATGAGTGTTAGTGCTTTGATGGAGCACTGTAACGTGCAGATACTCCATGCTAGCATTCTCACTTCAAAATATTTACTCCTGAGAAAAGACTCAAATGGTTTAATAATTTATGTTATGGATAAATAAAGGTCTTAGTGCTATTTCAAAACTATATTTTTAAATCAAGTTTACTTTCAATTACTTTAATCTTGCAAAAACATACTTTTGTGGGCTTCTGGTATTCTCTGCCTTGCTCAGGGTCTGCTATAGTGATAGCACAAATGCTGTGCATATGTTGTGTGTATGATATTGTCATTGGTTGATCAGCAGATCAGGTCTAAGATGAGATTAAATTTAGTTAATCTGCTAATAAGATGAACCGAAAACAAACAAGGAGTATTCAAAACCACTTATAAATGTTGCAGGGAAAAAACCAAAGACTAGCTTGATTTGGGGAAAAGCAAGGCAGATTTAATTCACACAACATAAAAACTCCATCATAAAGACACACAGAGATTAGTCACATGTTCTTATATAACTGGGTCATGCTGCTATCTCTACCCACTCAGGAGGAAGAAACCTCCAGCAATGCTTCTCCTTGTGGGAATGTGATGTCTATCTTTTAGTCTGTGCATATGTTCATCTGTGCCAATGGGTTTTTAAAGGGCTGGTACTCTGATCCATGTGCCTCTGAGCCATTTCCAGGGCAATGATTCCTGAAGGCCACCAATGGGGAAAACTCTCCATTTCAGCAAACAATGGATTGCAGGCAAAACCTTTCCTCCTCCGAGGTTCCACACCCCTGCTCAACGAGTTCCAGGGGCAAGATGGCTGTTGTGTCCTCCTCACTGAACAAAGGCCAGACAAAAAATAACTCCCCACAAGAAGCAGGAAACAGGAAACTCCAAACTAGTCATGCCAGTCCTTCCCCACCCAAATATACTGTTGTTTACACAGGCACCCCATTAGTTCAAACCTCAGAGGCAGGTGCTGTTGAGGAGAGCCTGGAATTCTAAGCTACTTATCAAAAATTACCTTAGCAACTCCCCAATCCTTCTGCTAAGAACCAACCCCCAGCGCAGATCACAACAGCTATTGGGCTAAGCTTCATGAAACTGAATGTCTCAGCATTCATATTTTGGAAGGTAGTTTTGGAGCTGCACGCGTTCACTGTTCCGTGTTAAGTTTATAGCAGGTTGTCAAAAGGCTTGGACATCGTTACTGCGTTGTGAGCTGAAGATATGGAAACTTTGGACTGAGAATATTGGGAACAATGTGGAAAGCTGATGAAATATCATGTGGATATAAGCATGAGATGTGAACATCTTATGTCTGTTGTATTCTTGTGTGCCAAGATTCATTGATACAGGGATTAAGACTTTTACAGGTTTGTTTATTAATTTCCTTTTCAAATCTCAGCATAAACTCAGAACGAGGTGTGGGATGGCCACATGTAGAGGAAATGGAATCGCTTATTTTTTCCTGACAGCTATTTTGCAGTTGTCTTATAGAATTACTTTACTATTCTGGAAATCCATATTAGCAAGGACAAGGTATTTAAACTGGAAGAATTGCAGACTCCATAGACAGCAAGTTCTTGCCTGTGTATCCCAGAACTATAGCAGAGTCTCATCTCACATTGGCTTCAGGATGAACAATCTTCAGCTCTAGAATGAAGTCACAGTTCTAACAGCATTCATATTTCAAAAATTTGTGATAGATGTTGTTACTCCTCTCAGTGGTGCTTCCAGTGCTAGAGCTACAGGAAGTTTTATTCCTCTTAGACAACTATCACAAAGTGCTCCAGAATGCATAATTCACCTTTTAGATCACCTTTTAGGATCAACACTGAAATAAAAGCACAGTTCAGTGAAGTTCCCCAGTTTTTACAAACTCAATCTATTTATGGCCAAGACTAAACAGATCAAGGTTAAAGAATCCAAGTGGAATAAACTGCTTAGATCCTGCACTTGAATAACGTGCTGAATACCATGAAGTTTTTTCCCATAAGTTTTGCTTCATTATTTGTAGCATCAAAACCAAGTGAGATAAGCCCACTCCACACGTTCAAAAGTGAAATTCATTTTGAGTCATTTTCACACTGATACAACAAAAGCACTTAAAGTTGGAATTATAAAAAGAATTCATAAAGCATATTTTATATATGTTAATTGAATTGATAATCCTTCTGCCATTCTATCAAGTTTTTATAAAATAAAGTAATAAGAGAAAAAATTATTGTGCTACAATTAGTTTAATATTGAATCTTTAATTCTCAGTTGTTTTAGACGACAGGTTGTTTTTAATACAAAAGAAATGTAAGACAACATTACTTCAGGACATCATCTTCTTTTGTCAATTTAAGGCCTGTAACTGCTCTTGCTGAAGAAGAGTGCTAAAATGCGGCTTTTTGGATGTTATTTATCCATGTACAGCTTTTGCATACCTTATTCTTTATAAATTATTTATTGTGCTTTAAAATATGACCTTCTAAAAGTTTTCTTCCTGCCTGTTTCTGAAAGCAAACATTACATTTTACTTTCCTTGAAGCAGCCTGAAAATCTGTCTCCAATTCGGCGACGCCGTGTAAATAGCAGTTAAAACCACGCTTGAAAAACACTTTCTCTTCCAGAATACCGTGACACTGGATCCCATCAAAGAGGGATCTGTGGAGATCCTTTAAAGATCGCACCTACTAGAATGAAACACGTGTGTGTTTGATGAGTGAGATTATTCATGTGTATAGGTTGTCAATTTGATTTAGTTGTGCAAAAAATAACAGCAGCTGTTTTGCTGCTCTTCACAGCAAGTGACACTGTTATTTTATGTCTCGATAATTGATGTTACGTACTGCTATTGCATTTTCCAAAACGGTCTGTAAAATGACCCAGATATTTTGTGTAAGTTTAGTTTACGGGACTGAAAACGTGTTTGGAGGTCGGCAGAGCACTAATGAATCTGAAAGCCTGGCTGAGTGCTCTAATACCTGTAAGTGGTGTGTTTCAGCTAAACGGGAAACACGGGAAGTTTGGAAGGTTTTGGCTCACAACTACAAAAACTCCTGTAACGAGTAGTTATTGTGTGGAACGTGGGAACAATCAAGGAACTAGTTTTGTCTGCGCTTGTTGTTTGCCACCGACATCAATGGGAACTGGATGGAGCTTAGAATTTCCGACTAGTAAAACTTACCTGGCGAGATGAAATTAAGTATTTCTGTAGTCCTGAAGATCCAGTTGGTCTCTAGGAACAGCTTCCAAAGATACTGAAGATCTGGGAAAGAAGGTTGGGAGATGAGTGGGAGAGATGAAGGCTAGCTGTATGCTAAGCCGCTCTCAGCCCTCAGCAGAGTTTAGACTCCAGAACACGCGGGCATGACCACTATGCTCTACCCATCTCCTGTGGAGGAGCTGATTCCTTTCAGACAGTACTGTCCTCTTCTTGGCACTTCCTTGCAAAGAAATTCCAGAGGCACACTCAGTTGCCGGATAAGGTTTAAGTGAAACCAGTGGGCAGGTGGAGACTGATATCATCAGGCTTTTAAATACTCTTATGTTTTACCAAAATATTTTCCTTTCACCTTGGCAAGACTCCCATATGAAGACCATACTATTAGTGCGTGGATATTTAAATACTGACATAATTTAACAACAATAAAATGCTATAATGAAATTGTATGTAAAGAGGGAAAGGTATGGAAACTGTACTGTTGATGGGGAGGGCGCCCACGTGATGAGAATTAGCTAAATTAACTTCTGATTTGCTTGCTTTTATGTTCGTGTATGTGTGACAACAGCCACGTCACAATGTTCTCTTTCGTACAGCCAAAAGCATAGCAAAATACATCAATGAACGAACCAACTTCTTCCTTAGTCTGCAACTGTCGTATCATCTTTCAAATGCTTCTCTTTATATGTAGTCATCTTTGCTCCTAAAAAAGAAAAAAAATGTTGATTTTTCTTGCCAAGTAAAGAGCATTCCCCATTAATATTTGACATCCGTTGAAAAGGTCAATATTTACATTCTCAAGGTGAGACTATTCTAACAAGAAGATCTTTCTTCCTTTGGCAATACAATTTCTTTGTGTCTCACTTTGGCAAGTTATAATGGGAAAAAATCCAGTTAATGATGATGATTTAGTTCAGGGTTTCGATTCATCGTGGCTGGAGATTGTTTTATTTGTCCAAAATGTAGTTTCCATTAATTTTCTTAAAATTCCTGAAGTAATGTCAGGATGCTCCTAATGTGCTGATGTACACAGGGAAAAAAGGTCTAACTTAGTAATGCATGTAAAATTAAGACTCTTGATTAGCGACTGCATCAGCTAATTAGGAGAAACTCGTTTTTTGAGCATATTCAGTATCAATAACAATCTAAAAAGCCACTCATCCTCTGTAAGCAAATATTATTTTCTGGAGTGCTCAGATTGCAAGAGAAGAGCTTTCTACTCACCACAGCTGGGAGCTTTAGGGTGTAAGAATTGCTGTTCAACTGGAATTTGTCAGCTGCTGAAGCACGAAGGTCCAGCGCACACGCTGAACTTGTGGGCGTTTTGAGGAGATAATGTCGCAGTATTAGAGCAATGCAAGACCAGTCCTGCGCACGTCGCCTGGGTGCTTTAGTTTGATGACCACTTTCTGATTTGAGCATGTCTTTCTGAACCATTTGTGGGCTGGCAGAGATTAGCCTTTCCATCCCGTCTCATCTTTCTGAGTTATCAGAATTTGGTCTTTGTCCTTTGTCTCCCACCTCGAGGCTCTTCACACGAGCCCACTTATCTATTCATTAACAGAGCTTCAGTTTTAGAAAAAAATCAGTAGAGTTTCAGTTGAAAATTATTTCCTAAGACCAAAGTCAGAAAGGACAACAATGAATTAAAGAAGAAAATTTGTGCAGAAAAGAACCAGGTTTTAGTTGCTTTCTTCTATTTGTTTCGTCGGGTTTTTGTGGTTTTCTTGTGGTGGTTTTTTTTTTTTAAGGCAAATATAATCAATAATATATGAAGTAGTACTTAAAAAAAACCATCAGGCAAATCCTGTCAACTGTAAACCAAAGCAAGCAAGCAAGTACAACCGAGTAAATTAATATTCTGGTCATTTATGTATTTATTTTAATATTTAATACAATACTTTAACTTTATTTTTCATTTTCTGCTTCATCCTTCTATAAGTCAGTACAAATCAGACGAAGAAAGTAGAATCCAATAAATAAGAACAATATAATAGAGTTTGCAGCATATTGATAGGAAAGGATGTCTTTCCTTCCAGTAGATAAGCACAGCCTGTCTTTGCCGTATAAATAACATCTGTCTGCTGTAACTATCATTGTAGGGAATCGATTTTTACTACTTCATGGAGTTAGTGATTTCTTTGAATTGGAAATATTGGAGTGACTTATGTAGCTGGAAGTTGCCTTCTGCAGAGAACACCACCTGTAGAATTCTGAGCAGGGTCTTAAAAAAATTAATGACTTCCTTTTTTGCTTCTTTGCACCCACAAAAATATTTCGGTCCTGTTCTTCTGAGAAACTGACTGCAGGGAGAGATGCAGTCCCCAGCACCGTGTGGAATCGCACTCACTGCAGAACACAAGTGATGACACATGCAAGCAGCATCACTTAACTTTAAAACACTTCTTAAATTTATGGGCTAATTAATCATTCAAACACATGCAAAGAACAAGAGACCAGTTTACAACACCAGTATTCCGTAGGTAATAAACCACAGGTTCAGTAGTAAAGAATTGTCAGCAGGCACTGTTGAGCATAACGTGATTTCCTAGGTCAAGGAAAATGTCTGTATGAAAACCTCTGTTCACCTGTATTAGATTATTTTCTGTAAATTGCAGCACTTGATTCTAAGTTACGAAGCTAAGGGAAAATACTACTTGCCAATGAATATTTAACACTGTATCAGAAGCCACACAAAACATGATTCATGAAGTGTCCTGGAAGTTGTGGCACTACTGATTCGAAGCTGTAGTACAGATCAAAAATAATTGCTTCTACTAAGAATAAATTCAGCTTCAAATGTAGTGAGAAGAAAACCTGTTAGTGCTCGATACAGATCTGGTATCCAGTGTCCAGGCTTTGGCAGTTTTGAGGGTTCCTGTAGTTGTTTTGGTTTTGTGGATTATTGGTTGTGGGTTTTGTGGGAGGTTAGCAGTCCCATTTTTCCAGTTTGAAACGAAAAATTTCCTTTACACTTTTCTGAAACATCCGTGATTGATCATGACACTGGTTTTGTGGGACATCCAACAAAGCTGACTGTAAAATAAGTGCTGTAAAATACAGAAGGATAACAAAAAAGAGGAAAACTATTTATTAAGCTATTTATGCATATATATGTAATGTAAGAATATATAGTTAGTTAAAATGGGAGTCAAAATACCAGGCAAAGTTAAAAAGAATACATAGACTGTCCCTCTAAAGGATAGGAGTTATTCTCACTAAACTTATGTTTGTATGAATCTAGACTGACTGACCTGAAGTCAGTGAATGTATAGGTGTGACAAAAGTAGTGCAAAATCAGACTGTAGCCTCAGTGTAATTACCAGAGTAGTATCAGGAGAACAGATCTAATTCAAACGACAGAATAGTTTTGAGTCTTTGAGACTGTCCTACATAAAGTTCATGAATGCTATAAAGACACAGAATCACAGAACATTCGGGATTGGAAGGGACCTCGAAAGATCATCTACTCCAATCCCCCTGCCACAGCAGGATCACCTAGATCAAGGAACATATCCACACAGGAACATATCCAGGTGGGTTTTGAAAGTCTCCAGAGAAGGAGACTCCACAACTCTGGGCAGCCCGTTCCAGTGCTCTGTCACCCTCACCGTGAAGTTCCTTTTCATATTTATGTGGAACCTCCACAGATACGCAGATCATTAGGGGTTGGAAGGGACCTCTAGGGGTCATCTGGTCCAATCCCCCTGCTCTAATAGGATCATAAAACCTAAAATAGGTTACAGAAAAACATATCAAGATGGGTCTAAAAAGTCTCCAGAGAATGAGACTCCACAACCACCCTGGGTGGCCCATTCCAGTGTGCTGTAATGCTTACAATAAAGAATTTTTTTCTCATATGGAGATGGAACCTCTTGTGCTCCAACTTACACCCATTACCCCTTGTCCTGTCACAGGGAGCAAGTGAAAAGTGATTGTCTCCTCCTTCTTGGCACCCAGTCTTCATGTATTTATATAGTGATTAAATCCCCTTCTCCTCTCCAAGCTGAAAAGTCCGAGTTCTCTCAATCTCTCCTCTCTCCTCATAAGGCAAGTGCTCCAGTCCCCTAGTCAGTGCATAATGATGCACACAAGCTGCATACAGTGCATATGCATGCAATGCATATAACGCATCTGCATATGCTGGTGTAGGATGGATGCATACAATTATCTTAATAAATAAATCATATTGATACCGACATGACATTTGCTGATCTAAGTTCTTTCAAGACAAGTTTAATCACACTTGTTGCAGTTGTCTCTACATTATTTGTACGTAAAATGTCTGACATTTCTGTACTTGCCAAGTACAGAAAAGCCAAAAAAATAACTATTGTTTTTTATTTGCAGCATCTGGCGAGGACCAAATATAAACTGCACAGACAGTTCAGGTTACACTGCTTTACACCATGCGGCTTTAAATGGACACAAGTAAGTGCCTCGTGTTTAGTTTTTATGGAGAATGATACTTAACGTAAAGATATGTAGCACTGCATCGAGATTTCCCAGAAAGCTGATAAACCCCAACTTACTAAATTACTCTTAGTTCCCTTGCTACATATTAATATAAGAATATTTGACACTATCATTGGTATCTGCATGTAGCAAAGACAAATTGGAAATGCAGTTTACAAGCTATTGATTCTATACCAGTTCTTCCAAATAATTGCTGAATTTTGAGTAAATTTATTGTTATTCCTAGTGGTGACTCTAGTGCCGTTTAGCTGCTTGGAAATTGCAGCAGACAATCTTGTGATAAACTTGTGTGTGTATGTACGTGAGCAGAGCGCGTTGAGCAGTGTTGTGAAACACGAGAACAATATAGATTAATCTTTATCAAGGTAAAAGTAGCTTGCTGAGGATCTTAAGCATGCTACATATGCTAAACGGCTTACCTTGTATGGGACTTCATAGCTATTCCATTCCTGCTTGCCATGCACCTTACCACATACATGTCTCAAAAACCTCGGGGAATCGCCAGGTGAGGGATGCTGCACAAGCACACTGGTGCGGGGCAGGTCTTTAAGGTGTCAACATGTCTATTTGGAAACTTTCCATGTACTTCTTTATTACACTTTGCAATTTGTCCTGTGTTACCTTTCCTATTACATGATGCCCCTTGCTGTGTTAACTCCATTCTCTAATGCTGCCAACTGCATCTTGTTAATAAGGCAGAATGAGAAAGAAATACAATAAGGCAGAGCAAGGTCTAATAAAGTTCTGCTGGGATGGACCCCGGTAAAAGCAAAGACAGAGCTGCCCGCCTAATGCAGTCCAGCTGACACCTGTGTGTGACGTTGGACTGTCCATAAGATAACATATGAATACATATGTGAATTGTGTTTAGTAAACTAAAATGTTTAGTTCACTTAGGTCACAATTTTTGCATGCTTCCTTGGAAATATTAAGACTCTAGGAATTGTATTCTAGAGCCTTGCATGTTTCCTTCAGGCCAGATTAATCTTACGGTAAGTACAGGATCATAGAATCATTAGGGATTGGGTGTTATGGTTCTGAGTAATGAGTGAATTGAAAATGCTGTCAAACCAGACATTGTGTATTTTCCAAAATTTCAGTTCTGTAGCAAGATTCAGAATCATCCATCAGCACATTTTACATCACTAAACTCAGTGTTCTTTGAAAAGAGAGAAAAGTCTTGTTTCTCTTGCATACAGTTTATGGATTATTTCTTGCACCATTGCACTTTTCTGATTGAAAAAAGGCCAAGCCTTAACTTGCCAAAATTGTTGGTTTCACATAGATGGGAACTGGGTTAAGTAAGTGTGATGCTGGCTATAAATTCATAGTTGCCCAGCAAACAAAAAATACTTCTGCTATAAATACTGAAATCAGAGGTTTGGAGTGAATCCTAGCAATAGAAATGATTGAAAGTCCCAAAACGTGTAAAAGTGAAATCAAGTTTTCAGATACAGTGTTGGCCAAACTTCTGCTGAAGTCAGAGAGAAAGAACTTCGAGATGTGGACTTATGTACAGCAGCAGATACAACTGCAGCTTTTGAAAGGCCATAATGGCCACTGGCTCCTGTGACTCCTTACCCTCACAGCAGGGTAAGTAGCAGTTGCTAACATCGTATCTGTAGCTCATTGCATGAAACTGAAATGCATCATGAGGTATTTAACAACAGATCATGATGGCTCAGCACCTGTGATCCAAGCCATCGCTCTGCCCCTGCTACAATGGTTGCACTGTCACCAGAAAGGGTGGAAAGTCTCCTGGTGGTTGTAATTTCATTAGTCACCACACATAACAAACAACAGCTTTACACTCCATTTCAGATTTGAAACTTGGTACTCAAAGTCAACATTGAGTACAATCTTTTGGCACTTAGAAGTCCTCATCCTTTGAAAACTTTTAGTATTTTGCACTGTACATTAGGATGAACTTGAAATACCTGAGTCTTTCAGGAAAAGGGAGAACACAAGGCTGCGTGACCCAAACAATAATTTGTGGCTGGGGTACTTGTTGGACACCACTGTCTCTGCTTCGTCATTGCATAAGATTAATTCCCTTCTCCTTGGTTATTCTGGGATAGTAGTTTTCCTTTTGAAACCACCCTGCTTTGTACAAGTAATTAAATCATATCTGGGGCAGGCACGTCAACTCAGTCTCCCCAAGTAGTTTTACGTAGCCCAGCAGTGTTACTGGGCTAAGGACTCTCACTCATTTCCTCTCTGAAATTTGTTTCTACTAAATGTTCTGAGAGTGCTAAAAAAGGCTCACCCTGGAGAAGTTTGATGGGTCAGGTCATTCTTGAAGGATGAAGGAGATGCAGGTTCTAGTAGTGTGAATCTTGCAACGGACTCTTCCCAATAGTCACTCTAGACTTTTCTCTATACGTTTCAGTTGCAGATATTTTTTGTTTGATTATTTTGGCTAAATTTCTGTTTTCTTTGATTTGTGTCCATTTCAAACTACTCTGTATGCGTAGCCTTAGTGAGAAAATTTACTGCAAGAACAACTACTGTTACTTGAGACATCTCTCAAACTTTAGTGGTACTGGAAGGTTCCTCTTGGGAGTCGCTTCTGTGGAACATTTTGTGCAGCAAAAGTTTTCCTGTGGAGGAGCTGCTCTTTCTTGGTTGTGTCCATGTTATTTGACCTTGACAGGAGTAAGAAAACCCAGCTTAAAGTCCCCGTCAAAGATTAGCTATGATCACTCCAGTATGTCTTATGACTTCCTTTTGAAAACAATTTGGAGTTTTCTTTGATCTGGTTATAGTCACTTTTACCACATTCTTCTCTCAATAGAAATTAAATAAGCCTCTATCAAGGGTAGGAGAAAAATTGCCTTGGCATTTACCTTCTGTCTTAATTCATAGTCAAAGACTTCATTTTTTATTATAACATAGTTTGTATTGAACGCCCTCCGATTCTGATATTTTGAGCCAAACCAGTGAGAGCCAGTGGCTCCACATTAAGCAAAAACGTGTGTAGAACTGCCTGCACTGTATCACAGGCACTACTAACTTAGTAACTAACGAGGACTGACTGAGCTGAAAATATCAGAAGACAAATTAAGAGATAAGACATGCTTGAATTTCTGACATGCTTGATCATAGAATCATCATGGCTGGAAAGGACCTCCTGGATCATCAAGTCCAGCCTTCATCCCAGCATCTCCCTAGCCCCTAGACCATGGCCTTAAGTGCTCCATCTACTGAGTTTAAAAACAGTATCATGATCATGCAGTATCATGATCATGATCATGATAGCAGGGATCATGACTCTACTACCTTCCTGGGCAGCCTGTTCCAGTGCCCAACCACTCTCATAGGAAAGAACTTCTTCCTAATATCCAATATAAACCTCCTCTGACACAACTTGAGGCCACTTCCTCTCATCCTATAATTATAATTTGGGAGAAGAGGCCAGCACCATCCTCGCTACAACCTCCTTTTAGGTAGTTGTAAAGAGCAATAAGGTCTCTCAGCCTCCTCTTCTCTAGACTAAAAAAAACCCCAGGTCCTTCAGCCACCCCTCACAGGCCATGTTTTCTTGATCTCTCACCAGCCTCATTGCCCTCCTCTGAACCCGCTCCAGCACCTCAATGTCCTTCTTATACAATGGTGCCCAAGACTGGACCCAGTACCCAAGATGCAGTCTCAGAGGACAGGGGCACCATCACCTCCCTACTCCTGCGGCTTACGCTGTTCCTGATCCAGGCTAGGAAGCCCTTGGACTTCTTGGCCACCTGGGCACACTGCTGGCTCCTGTTCGGCTGGCTGTCAACCAACACCCTCAGGTCCTTTTCTGCCAGGTAGCTCTCCAGCACTCTTCCCCAAGCCTGTAGCCCTGCTTAGGGTTGTTGTGACTGAAGTGCATGACCCAGCACTTGGCTTTTTTAAACCTCATAACATGACCACACCACTCAGGAGATTTTTCATTTGACATTTGTATAGGTGACTGCTTAAAAACCAAGCGGGCAATATCCCAGCTTACACAACTCTTCAATGTATGATAAGCCACACTGCAAATACTGAAAGGACTACAACAATAAGGTAGTACAGGTAACCTTTTTCCTCACTGCTGTCAGGAAGCTAGATGTGGGAAATGAAAATGGAAGCAGTTATTCCGTAGAAGCTAGTGTGTGTCCAACTAGGTCATCATAAAATTGTTTTCTCCATCGTCGAGATACTGCCTTAAAGAAGAAGAAGGAGTAGTCTTTAAGTGCTACTGCAAGAGCTGTGCCCATAAAGCTACCCTCTTGTCTTCCTGCCTCCAGAAGTCAGCAATGGTGGGGACAGGAGTGCTGCTCTGCCTTTAGTACGTGGAAGGTTTGTCTTGAGGGACATGTGTGCGGCCTCATTAGCAAATTCTAAAAATTATTCTGTGGTTCCAGTTGAAAGAAACACATTCGGAGGACTGATGGTAATGTCAATGAGTATTCATGAGAAGTTAGAATCATTACAAGTAATAACCATTGGGCTACGGTTTACTATATTTCGTTCTTAGAAATGATTTGTCTTCATTTTTGTAGGGGTTTCAGTAAAAATACAGGGTTGTTTTTTTTTTTTCTGTTATTCAGGGTACAAATGTTAGATCCAATGTATTGAATTTTAATGTGAAAACCATAATAAAATAAACTTCCTCTCAATTTTTAGATTTACTTTCTATTTTCCAGGGATATAGTTCTCAAATTACTGCAGTACGAAGCATCAACTAACGTAGCAGATAATAAAGGTTATTTTCCTATTCACTTGGCTGCTTGGAGAGGAGACGTAGAAATTGTGAAGATTCTTATCCATCATGGGCCATCGCACTCTAGAGTGAATGAACAGGTGAAGTAATAAAACGTACTTATGTGCATATGGAGGAAAGAACAGCTTGTATTCTTTAGGTCTGGCAAATCCATAGTCAAGTTAAAAACAATTCAAATTCGGTGTTCCCTTGTTTCAGTAATTTCTCCTCTGAAATCTCTAGGAGAAGAACTCCTGACAGCTTTCTTTTCAAAGGGCACTGACCTAAAGAATATTAAATTTTAAAAGTATAAAGCATTCTGCTTGTTTCTGGAGAATCACGAGGACTTACCCTAACTATGCATCTTGGATATAGTCATGTAAATGTGCACAAACTCTGTGTCTGTTTTCCCTTATTCCATAGCACATTCCTAAAACCCATCAAGATGCAATTAATATTCTTGTTATATTTTGAATGTGCTGTCAATGAAGTGTTACGCAGAGATAAATGACAAGCCAGATGGCACCCATGTGTGTGTGGCATGGACACATAGATGTTAAGGGAAAATGGTGAGAATATTATAGTGGGTGAGAGCAGATTAAGTATGTCGCACGCTGTCATCTAAAAGATGACGCATCTTCTGTTTTCATCCCTTGTGTTTTTATGTGATCCGTTTGTAGGGTTACTACACAGAAATACAGAAAGGATGATTAAAATTTGACACCATCTCCAGTCAGCTGAACTGCTTGAGTACTGGAAGTAGGCTGTACAATAGGAGTAGTTACCATAAGCCGTTGAATTTGCCAGGGTTATCAGCTATGTAAGTGTGGAAGTAATCCCCGAATTCAGATCTAAATTTTATTGTATGGTGGCCTGTGTTGTTCCACAGAGTTTGAGTCAGTGTAATCAGAGCAGCCAACAGGTTTATTTCAGTGACTGAAAGCAAGGCAGGATTAATTTGCTCAAACCCAGAAATCCAGTACCTTCTAAGGCCCTGCAGTAAGAAGACATCTGCATGGGACTGGAAGTCTGATGTCCTTGTGTAGCATCTGGAGGACTGCAGATAGGGTACCCTGCAGCACTTGAAATTGCAAAGTACAATCTAATACATTACTCACTCTATAAGTGCCTACCTTAATGTGTCCAGAAGGCAAACTGCGAGAAAATAAGAAATGTTAGACCTAAGTGCACACATTTGACCTGTGTGAGAATAATCTATTTGATATTTGAGGTTATACACTTAGCTATTGGAATCCATACAATAACTGTGATATGAGTGTCAAGTTTTAGTGCAGGAAATACGGGAAAATAAAGTAATAAAATACACCCACTTGACAGTCTTCTGGGAGATCCCATTATACTGTGACTCATTCAAGAACAAAAACCAAACCACAGGATTTGTGGTTAGGAGTTTCGCTGAGTTTCTCTTTCTTATCAGCTGTTGCAAGTAGCATGACACCAGCTGAGTGGTGGGGTTAGCTTCTTTCAAGGAAAAGGTATTTTAGTTTTATTTCTACAACAAAATAAACCAAGCAACTTTCTGATTGCATGCTGCATTTGCTTGAAGAATCACAGAACATTAGAGATTGGAGGGGACCTCGAAAGATCATCTAGTCCAATCCCTCCACCACAGCAGGATCACACAGATCAAGTCGCACGGGAACATATCCAGATGGTTTTAAGAGATTCCTCATACTCTACTGACGGAAAGCTGGACGCTATGCAGGATCTTCCGAGAGAGGGATAGTGAAAGACATATTTCTGTAAGACACCAAAAAGAAATATCAATTCAAACCTGCTTCTCCTCAATCCCACATATCCAAACTTCTAGAATATATTTCAGTTTTATTACGTGTGCTCTCTGGTCTCTCTGGAGCAAACAAGCGGGCATACAGCTGTTTGTAGACCCCACTGACTTAAAAAAGTTGTCATTTAAAAAGATGCTGTTCATACTTTTTACACCAAAACTTTATAATGGGAAATTTAAAATTTGTTCCAACTAATTTGCACTGTGTATGTGCTGTTAATCTGTTTTATTAAAATTCTATGTAAACAAAATGCTTCTAAAAACTTAAGTATTAAGTTTTAAAATAATGAATAGTGCAACAAAGAAGTAAACGAGAAGCTTGTGATGCGTCAATGTGTATGACATGAGTTAATAGACATATACATAAAATAAATATCAAGCGATATTTAAAGTTACTATAAATAAAGGTTATAGTTTAATTAATTGAATGGCATTCTATAAATTTAAAATGCAGTTCACTAAAGTCACAAGATCATTGATCTAGGTGATTTTGCTGCGGTGGGGGAATTTTACTAGATGATCTTTCGAGGTCCCTTCCAATCCCTAAAGTTCTGTGATTCTGTGATATCTAGCCCTGTCTAGGATGCAAAGCTCTGAATGCCCCCTACTGTTCCCATCACATAAAATAGAACAAAAGTAACACCTAACATATTTACTGACTTCATCAGAACAGAGCACTGACAGTATCTGTTTCTTTCAGCGACACCACAGGGACTTTTGGAAGTACAAGTTTTTTCAAGTTATGCATTTGTTGTTCCCCCCAGTCTGAGACTATAATCTAAATGTCAGAACTTACCTTGCGACTCCTTCGATACACCTTCTGGAAGGAAAAAAAGTGTGCAGATGCAATGTTTTTGGGTTGAGTTGACTGCAGCAATGCGCTTGAAGAAAGCCTTTATTCAAAGTGTCCCACCACAACACAGAGTTCAGTTTTTCATTATGTTTTCACACAAGTGAAGGTGACTTTCAATGGAACGCTGGTAGATTTGATTTTGAGTCACACTGGGCAGTATGAAGGAGACTTTTTCCCCTGATAGCTTTTACAAAAATCTAAATCCAGGTAGTCTCTAACTTAAGGTACAAACGTCATCTTCATTTCTCACCATGTTGCTCAGTATTGTATTGTATAGCAAACATAGGCGTTAGGACGTGTTCATAGAATCATAAAATGGTTTGTTCAGAAGGGACCTTCAAAGATCGTCATGCCCAACCCTCCTGCCATGGGCAGGGACATAAAAACCTGCCCTGTCTCTCAAAAAGCAGGTTTATTTTTTTGCAGTTCTCCGGCCACAGAACCTTCTTCATTTTCTTTCCCCTGAGAAACACAGCCAATGGATTTAGATTCCTCTCTTGCACTTTCTTTAGAATTGCATTTCTCCTCGTCTCTAGTATCTTTTCTAAGTTTACATTAATTTTTAATTTCCTTATATGACACATTAGCTCACTGGACTTCTGCTTTTACAACGTCTTCAAAATTGTCGCAACACTTTATAAATCATATATCAGAAGAGGCATTCAATGCACATACTTCTAAAATTCATATTGCCTAGCCTAGTGTAAGGCTTCGTAGAGATGATATAAGATATATGAATAGTATAGCTGGTGTGTAGCATTCAGAGAGCTCTATAAATTATTTCCTCCCTCTCTACCTGAAGTTACTTGTCTGTTTGGGATTGCGAGTACACAGTTGGAGGTGGAGGAAAGCAATTAAAGATGACACTGTTTATTCTCAATATTACTTATTATTGAGATTATTATATAGTGCTTTTTGGAAAGCATTGCTTTCTAAAGCAAAAACTTATTCAATCCACATCATATAAAAATTCTCATAAGCCTTGAAACACGCATACATCTCTCTCGAGACCTGAGAAGACTAGCTGCTGACATGCTAAAGTCTTTCTGATATATACAGTTGCTGTTTTGCCTTCTTCCAGCCTTTGGTCGTTGTCCTGATAGTAACTTCTACAGTGTTATACGAAACTGGCCGTGTGCTAGTTTTACTACTAGCAAGGCTAGTTTCACTACTGTGATAACACACTGCTATGATTTAAAACCAGTTAAACTGCGAATGGTGGCTTGAATGTCACGGTATTTCTAAGAGGACTCAACTGTGGTTTCAGGAACAGCTGAATAGAGGAGTGAGTAAATAAAGAGTGACTAAAGGATTTTAGCATGTCAGGAGAAACAAGGGGGCTTGTTTTAAAAAACCAGGTTTGGAACGAAAGAGGACACACCTGGTCTGCTCGAGAGCCACAAAGCTGACATACTAATGTATTACCAGTAAAATTGCCGTGGAGTCATTCTGGAATATTTACCATATATTGCCGTGTATTACACTGCCTGTGTAGAGGTCTCATGGAGGCCATTTGTAGAAGCTGAGCAGTTCTGTTTGGTGAATTTCTGAAACTTTTGTTTTGCCTTAACAGAACAATGAAAACGAAACAGCGCTGCACTGTGCCGCTCAATACGGGCACTCAGAAGTGGTGGCCGTTCTGCTAGAAGAGCTTACAGACCCTACGATAAGGAACAACAAACTAGAAACACCTCTGGATCTAGCAGCACTTTACGGACGCCTGCGTGTTGTAAAAATGATTATCAAAGCGTATCCCAGCCTGATGAACTGTAACACAAGAAAACACACTCCTTTGCACCTTGCTGCACGTAATGGCCACAAAGCTGTTGTACAGGTGCTTCTGGAGGCTGGAATGGATGTCAGCTGCCAAGTTAGTGTGTGACTTCTTTTTTCCTCTCCTGCCTGCTATCTTTTCTCCCTTTGTGTCCTTACTTGTCTGTGCCACTAGAACGTGATTTCAATCAAATAGCTTCTTACGGGTTTTTTTAATTTTGAGATGCACCTGCATTTACTTGCTGAGGAATGCTGCAAAGCGCTATGTCACGCAGATTTCTTTCTTACCACCCAAAAGGCGTGTTCAAAGGGAAAAATCAAGAAAGTCTTCAAAGCCAAGTGTATCTTAACATTGTCTTCAGAGATGCAGGGACACAATCACATCAAGCATTCATGTAGATGTGTGTGTGTATATATATATATATATATATACACATTTGGGTTTTATTTTTAAATAGCATTGCCTATAATACTACTAAGCTGACTGACTGAAGATACAGGCCTTAATGGCATAGCAGTCTGAAACAACATTTGACTCATTTTGCCAAGGTTATCCCATTCTAAACCTCTAATTACTAAGTAATAAAACTTTTGATTTTCTGCTTTTCTAAAGACTTGTTCTATAAATCTAAAATAATTCTATATCAGTATGGTCTTGTAGGCACTGACTCTATCTTCTCAGCTGTTTGGTGCATCTACTTCCATGCACAGGAAGGTATAACTGTAAAAGGCTTAACTTTAAATAAAAGAAACGTAGATATATAAAGTACAGCAGCAGTAAATTTCACATCCACTTCTTTACATTGGAAGGTTTTCAAGCCTTGTAACTAGAGGACCAGATTCAATTCTGTGTGAAGTCTTGTCTCAATCTTATGATTTGTCTTTATTTCATTGACAGCACTGTATCTGAGCTTGAAGAGTATTTTATCTTCTGGCTGAAAGCAGCCTTCTTGCTGTCTAGGTGTATATGTAATATGTTTTCATTTAAGGCTGTTCCAGATTGACATCTTATGTTCAGATAGACCAACCCAACCAAACAGAATTACCTGAGTTTCGTAGTCACATCCAGGCTCTCTTCACCAACAGGAGACTTACTAAATCTTGTAAACTTTGCCCAAACTTTGACTAAGCTTTATAATAATTTTAAGCTTTTGCTGGATTTAATCTTTGCACACATAATTCTCCTTTTTATACAAAGATTGAACCTGAATTCCATGCCCTTTTGTTATTTCTGGGTTCTTCCATCAGGGTCATGTTTTTCAACTTTTAAAGAAAAGAATGTGAAGATGGAAAGGAAAAATAGATTTTTAAAAAGCCAGAAAATATTAACATATTCTTAAGATTAGAAATGGATATTTTCAAACGTCTTCAAAATTAAAATGTGGTGAAATTGTTTTGCTACTCTTATTAGCTCTAGTTTCTTTGGCACTAGCGTTGTTACTTGCTTCAAACTGCTTCGAGCTATGACCCTTTTTCTTTGTCTACTGCCTACCTGCATATTTGCCTACAATTATGCTTCCAATTTAATTTCTGTTTGATCTTCTTTACTAGACACCGATGTGCTTACGTGGGCTAATCCAAGCAGCTCTTTGGTTCAGCCTTCCTATACTATTACTACATTTTCAGTGATTTAGAAAAGTATAGGTCTGAAGCAGTTCATAATGGAACCCTCAAATACATTTTTCTGAATGTAGAACTTCTCTCTCTAGCAAATGAATGAGCAAAAAGTCAGAAGTGATGCCTGAACTGATGCTCAAGAAAAGGGATAACTGAAGAAAAATAGTCTCTGTCATGGCAACATACAAACTGATGGTTACATGAGGGTTGGATACTACACGATGGCTTTATGAGATGTGTTCTTCCTCTTATGTAATCTAGATAATTTTAGAGCTACTGTGAGTTCTCCTAAGCCACTTTTATCTATAGTTACACTAAAAGGATAGTGGCTGCAAATTTTGTGCCATCTTCTTTTAGGAAATAGGAGATTCTTCTGGTAATGATGACCTGTTTGCCATCTAAAATAATATTCCAGACTTTTTATTTTAAATTCAAGGTGTTTTAAGTAATTTATATTCTCTCTTCCTTAGTCAATCCTAGGCAGAGGGGATTTTAAAATTGCATTTTATTTTTTGCACTAGATAATCCCGTTTCTGCTGTATTTGTCATACTTGCCATAAGGAAATATAATTTATTTACTTTCTCACTGGCCTGCATATTCTCCATCAATATGTTCCTTTTCATTTAGCATCTTACCATGTTGGCAAGTTGGATCTATAAATATTGTTGACTTATTTCTTCTACAATCTCTGAAAAATTCTTTGTTGATGATTACTGGCAGCTTACTAAACTGAGTGGAGCACACACTATCAGCCATTTATTTAGAAATAAACTCAGCTCCTTTAATATTAATTAAATTGCTCTGCATCACTGACTGGGGAGGAACAATATACGAAGTATAATCCCATGTGGTAAACGAAATTGTACACATTTGTGCACGTTTATCAGCAAAGAGCTCTCTGAATGTTGAGAGACAATTATGGAAGTAGCGTATCTGCTGTCAGTCTGTAATTACAAACATTTATTTGTTTAAATGGGAAGTTTGCTTTAGCCACGTGACTGCTATCTTCTGTACTCCCTGAACACTTTTAATCACAGTAAATATTTGGACTAATAATAGACAGCATTCCATTTTTGATTGAATTAATCACACATTTTATTATTTCCCAGGTCTATCCAATATCCTTCAATCTGAAATTATTTAGAAGTGGGCAATACAAATCTGCTTCATCTCTTTATGCTTTGAAGTTTTCATTTAAATTGAAACATATGAAAAATACACAGGTTTTGGGTGAGTGATAGATTTTGGGCCCTCAGTAAAATAAGATACTGCACAGTTCAGTGTGTTTCATGTAAACAGCAATTTTATAATTGTACATACCTTAAAAACTTGGCCCCTTCTGCTTATCCAACTTTCATCTTCCCCTAATTGCCTTTCCTGTGTGCTTTAGTAATGATGGCAATTTCCATTGCTTATCACTGTAGTTCTTCTGCAAAGAGCTTTGCCCCTTCTTTTTTGCTGTCACTCTGTATGGAAGGTATTTCTGTGAACCAATTTGCAAAGCTACCACTCTGTCCTCCAGATTATGTCTGAAATCCGTATCAAAGTTATAGTAAACAACCTGTGAATGAGGAAGAACAATACAAACGACCTGATTCCAGGCTTTGGCATATTTGCATGGTTAAAAAAGATCTTGAATTAATAACTCCTTTGATGCTTTAATGTGAGCCTGCAAATTGTACGCTGAGTTGATTTGTATATCCTGGTGTTCCCACTGACAGTGTCCCTCTATCCTTGCTTGCTTTGTCTGTCCAGCTGTGACATTGTGCCTCTATTTAGCTGTAGGCTGCGTGGGGCAGGGACTGTTTTATTATGTGCTTAGCACAATTTGTGCTGTAGTTCACTATATTTCATATACAGAGAACTTATGACAGGGAATCAATATATAATCCATTGACGAAAACTCAAACAGACTTTACCTCACTTTGTTCATGAAAAAACCCCTGCATTTTTGTCTGTATTAAATACCACCGCAGAGTGGTTTCCAGAGAAAATGATGGTGTTCATTTTGCCAGAAAAGATGTTATCCAAGGCAGTAAAAGCTTCAGGAAGTAAAGTGAATATTGTCTATAAATCTCAATGGTGCTTTAGTTTAGTGTAGTACCTATAGCCAAAGCCATAGGTTAGCGTATAGGCACACCTTTATAAGACAAAATGATCTGCCTAAGAACTCTAGCACATCTTCAATAATACATAGAAATTATTTGCAACTAGGTTTTTTCAATTCCTTCCAATTTGTAGAACATGTTCTATTGGACCGGAAACAAATCTCTACCATTTTTTCTATCTTCATGCAGTGGGCCACATGCATGTACGCGGAGATACGGATCTGCTTATCCAGACCTCTGAGTTTCTGTTCATCCTGAGGCTCAGCATTTTTTCTCTGTTTTGGTAACTGAATTCTCTGGTAACAAGGACATTTCTGCCTTCTGGACAGTTTTTAGGTCAAGGGATCTGATTCACTTGTTAGTTACCCACCATTACCATGAAATCCTGCCTAGGGCTTTTAAGATTTACGTCAGCATTCTTCTTCATGACATCTCATGCAGGAGTACACATCTGCATCTTACAAGTGTGCTTTCAATTTCCCTATCTCTATATTCCCGTAAAGCATTTCAGGATAATGTTCAGACAGAACAGGAAATATTACGGTAGAGTAGACCAAGGAGTGAGTAAGTATAAAATTGAAAAAAAGGCATTTGGCTTTGGGTTCCTCTGCCAACACTACGAATTACCTGTACGTGTCATTGGCATAGACTAATCTTCTGGCTCTCAGGTTACCCCCAGATAGATTTGTTTGCCTTAGACATCTACAGGAAATTTATTCTCACATTAGCTTTGATTTCATATCTTATGAGATGTACGCTTCCATCAAGGGAACGATTACTTGCCTTTCCTCCAGTGGGGAATTTTCATCAATGGAAAGCGCTGTTGCCAGTTCTGACAATTATCATATGAGGATCTTCTCCAAACTTTAACTGGGGAGTCTGAGGATAGATTCAGTTCTTTGTCCTCAGAGCTGTTGATTGAGCGTGCCAAAACATTACTCTTTCTCAGTCTCAAATCACGCCACGGCAATGGATTCTGGATAGTTGTTGTCACTTAAGCAGTTTCATTTTACCATTGAAAAGGTTTCCTTATTAATATTAATACACAATTATCTCTGCAGTTTTAGTCAAGGTTCAGTTTGTTCCCATCACTACAGTTTGTACTCTGTAGGACTAAGATTTAGTGGTCAGGCCACATCTGAACCTTTGTGGTTTTTATCATTGGTGTATGCATCACTAATTATTATCCTTAGCAGAATCACAGAACATTAGGGACTGGAAGGGACTGCGAAAGATCATCTAGTCCAATCCCCCTGCCAGAGCAGGATCACCTAGACCAAGTCACACAGGAACACATCCAGGTGG